>JAKOOJ010000016.1:12702007-12804955 GCA_022577455.1 Arizona elegans
ATGAAAAGGTCATGTGGAAACATTGCGCGTATGTGCACAAGCTCATCGGGGCCGCACTCCGGAAAAGCCGAACTTCCGGGTTCTAGCGTGCATTCACGCCTGACGATCATCTGTCCGGTGCACATACACAGGCCGGTTTTCAGCACTGCTGCGCGCACAAAGGGATCACGCTCCGGAAAAATCCAACTTCCGGGTTCTGGCGTGTATGCGTACCCAAAAATCAGTTGGCTGGTGCGCATGTGCACACTGGTTTTCGGCACTGCCACGCGCACAAAGGACAGCTGATCATCGTGCGTGCGTGCGTGCGTGCCAGAAACCCAGAAGACAGACAGGCAAGGCAGCATGTGCCGGGCGACATGGCTTCACATGCCACTTCACATGCGAAGTGTGTTACGTTCGGACAGCAAGCACGAGCGGCCAAGAGAGCAGCCGATTGGTCTAAACGCCAGCAGGCAGCCGGCGGGAAATTGGCAGCTCCTGATTGGCCCAGCCTCTGACAGCTGAAGTATAAAAGAGCTGTCTGTGTCTCAAAACCTTGCTCGCTCTCCAAGGTAGTTAGCTAATCAGAGCAAGTCACTGTTAGCTGTTATTGTTAGCCAATAAATATGTTGTGAAGTGTTTATCCTGCCTCGCCTCCCTTCTTTAGCCTTTGTTCCATGAACAGAACAAAGTGCATGTACAAAGAGAATCTGGTTAGAACCCACCACTGATCTGAACCCTTCTATGCCCTAGGAAAGTGCTCTATCACCATTTCTCTTCAAGCCCTATGTGTTAAACACAGTTAAGAAGTGTAATGGGCAGAGCATGGAAGAACAAGGAAGAGCTACAAGCGAGACAATGCTCAGATAAAAGCAATTTTAGTCTGAGGGAGAAATATAATTTGAGAAAGCAGTTGAGATTTGACTCTCCTTATTGCTCATGAAGATAAAGGGGTGGGGGGAGTGGGGAAGTCTTCAGATTTGCAAGTTTCTGTTTTTATACCCTTATTATAAAAAAAAAAATCAGCATTCATAACTTTGGCTTTCTAGTCTACCTTGAAGCTGACATCAAGTGTGTGAAAAAGACAGAACGCCTCTCTACTTACTCAAGTTTTTATCTCCCTCTGCCTAACTAGTTGTTTCAACTTTTGTGTTTGTCCCCATAATAATGATAAATAATAATAATAATTGCCTTAGGAGTGAATGTTGCAATACCCAGAGACAGCAGAGTAGAAGAAAAAGAATGGGATGAAAATCACAAAGGCCTACAAATAGAAATAGAACGATGGGGGCAAAAGAAAGCAAAGATAGTACCAATAGTAATGGGAGCCTGGGGTGCAATCTCAAAACACTCTAGAGCACCACTGGAACACCATCGATATTGACAAAATCACCATCGGTCAATTGCAAAAGGCAGCCCCGCTTGGAACAGCTTACATCCTGCAATGATTTCTGTAACACCATCAAACAACATTTGCCAAGTCCTTGAGAAAGACTCGTTCATTGGCTGGATAAAAATTCCAAATCCAGTTTGAACATCTGGTTGACTATGAACCATAATAATAGAACATTAATGGAACACTGTTTGGATCTGCACCTATACTATGTTGATATATTACTGCATCCTGGGTTCCTGGGAAGAACGTGATGGCAACATCAGCTATAGAATTGGCTGTTGTGCAGTGGTGGGTTGCCCCCAGTTCAGACCGGTTCGCAAGAACCGGTAGTAAAACTGGTGGGAGGCTCCTCCCACTGACCCAGATGTCATCAGAAGTGATCTGTGCATGCGTGGGTACGATATGAACCGGTAGTAAAGGTGAGTCTCCGGAGAAGGGCGGCATATAAATCAAATTAAAAAAAAAAAAAGTAGAACCCACCCCTGCCATTGCTGTTTCACATTGTTGCGTATAATAATCATAATAATGCCTCCCTTTCTTTAAAAACGAAATAAGAAAGTGGTCCACACCAAAAAATTATAAATGACTGTCTGATTTTATTTTATTTTTTCTCCCAGAGTCGCATTGAACAGTTCAGCACATAGCTTGGTTTCACTGTTGGCAGTGGCTAAAATTAAAATAGTACATTTCTGGAACATTTTGCTTTCTCTGCTTTTTATGACAAGGTCTGAAAGACAAATAAACTTCAAAAAAAAAAAAAAAAGGGCGGGGGGAATGTAATCTGTAGATATAAAACGTTGGTTATATAATTTATCTGTGACAGCTATGCTTTTCCTCCCCCATTCCCCCATTTTGAAAATATAAAATATTTCTCTCAGAATGTTAAAGGTAAAGGTTCCCCTCGAATATATGTGCTAGTTGTTTCTGACTCTAGGGGGCGGTGCTCATCTCCGTTTCAAAGCCGAAGAGCTGGCACTGTCCGAAGACGTCTCCGTGATCATGTGGGCGGCATGACTAAACGCCAAAGACGTACGGAACGCTGTTACCTTCCCACCAAAGCTGGTCCCTACCCTGTTTTCCCAAAAATAAGACATCCCCTGATAATAAGCCAATCGGGCTTTTGAGCGCATGCCAATAAGGCCAAGTGTTTATTTCAGGGTTCAAAAAAATGTAAGATGGTCTTATTTTCGGGGAAACACGGTATTTTTCTACTTGCATTTTTTACATGCTTTTAAACTACTAGGTTGGCAGAAGCTGGGACAAGTAACGGGAACTTAAACTAAAACGTTTTTATTCCATCAAGCTGGCCTGGCCTAAATCTTCTCCTTTTTAAAATTTTTAAATTTTAAATTTAAATTTTAAACATGAATTTGATATTATGGGATATTTTTAAAATTTAGCCAAACTGTTTAATCTGTTTTAACCTATTTTAAATTTTGTATTTTCTGTGTTTTTATCTTTTGGCTGTTCACCGCCCTGAGTCCTTCGGGAGAAGGGCGGTATAGAAATCTAATAAAACAATAAAACAAAACAAAACAAACTCACCCCGTTACGCAGCACTAAGGATTCGAACTGCTGAACTGCCGACCGTTTGATCCACAAGTTCAGCATCTTAGCCACTGAGCCACTGCATCCCTTATAATATTATAATTATAATTCCTTATAATTACATATTATATTATATGATTATAATTATATATTATAATTCCTTATAATTATAAATCCTTTATAATCTCAGAATGTTACACGTAATTAATACTTTGTCATTAAATAACTAAAAAACTAGTTCCTTTATACAATGCAACAAAAGTAACAACAACAACAAGCAGCAACAATGTCTCAATCTGAATTCATACGTGTTTGTTAATCCTGTATTTGTCTGAGAGAACCACTATGGATCGAATGCACAGCACATTAAACAATACATTACAGTATAGAAACTAAAAGGGCTGTGGTTTACTCACCATGTTAAATCAAAACCGATCAAGGTCCATTGTGCACCTTGCAATATGCAAATCCAGTCTAATGCAATATGCAAATCCAGTCACCTGCGGCAGAGCTACACATCGCTAACTACACTGGCCTAAACTACAGTAGGGACAAAAAAACCACACACTTGTGGCACCTGAGAAACTTTTGAAATGGGCAGAAGCATAGGATGGCTTTTCAAAGTCTTCTGTCAATAAAACTTTAGACCAAGATGGCAATATGTGCATCTGAAAAGATACCACGGATTCCTCCGTCTACAATGAACCAAAGTCTCACTAAGCTGGTGCCACACGTCTTAGAACACCTAACATTGGACTCAGCTGGTCGAATCATTGCTGGGATGGAGCAAATGCTTTGAATGCAGAGGCAGCTGAGTTTACTGCCTGGCATCTACCTTGAAAACAAACTGAGATACAACCACGGGGAAGAGTTCTACCATGGATATTATTCAGCCAGTAGATAAATAGTCTAACTCAATAGAAACAATACACAATGACTTGAACTTCTGCATGGTTTTTCACTGGAATAGAATAGAAGGGAAGGGAAGGGAAGGGAAGGGGAGAGGAGAGGAGAGGAGAAAAGAGGAGAAGAGAGGAGAAGAGAAGATGGAAGGGACCTTGTAGGTCATCTAATCCAATTCCCCACCCAAGCACGATACCCTTCACCATTTCTGGTAGATGGCAGCCCAGTCTCTTCTTGAAAACTTCCAGTGATGAAGCTTCCACAACTTCTGAAGGCAACTTCTGTTCCATTGGTTGATTGCTCTCACTGCCAGAAAATTTCTCCTTATTTCCAGGTTGAATCTCTCCTTGATCAATTTCCATCCATTATCACCTGTTTGGCCTTCAGGTGCCTTGGAAAAATAGCTTGACCCCTTCCTCTCTGTGGCAGCCCTTCAAATATTGGAAGACTGCTATCATGTCTCCCCTGGCCCTTCTCTTCCCTAGACTAGCCATGGCCAGTTCCTGCCATCATTCATTGTATGTTTTAGCCTCCAGTCCCCTAATCATCTTGGTTGCTCTTCTTTTCATTAGAATATAGACATGCTAGCCTTCAGCTCCATCACCGCTCCTATTCTTTAAAAAAAAAAAGATCAGTAAAGCTACAGCATCTTTGGTTGCAGAAACAGAACCAATGCTGGCCATGTTGCAAAACTTCAATCAATAAAATACTCACAAAGGATGCTAAGATACTCAAGGAAGATCTCTGTGGGGAATCCTGAAGCCAAAAGTGAGGAACTCGGACACCGGCCGGCTACAAGGAATTGCAGTGGGACTAGAGAGGATCAAAGAAAACTCCTGACAAACATCCCGTTAGAAACGCTGGGTTGGGAATAGGCCGGCCCAGGGCATCGCTCAGGAGGGCTTCATAATGAGGTCAACCCAAAAGCAGGGAAGGGATTCCCATGGAAGGAAAGTACAAAAGGCAAATGAGGGGATGGGACAACACAGCGGCTAAGGAGATTTGGCTCAGAGAAATGCAAAACGGGGACGTTGATGGGATTCTGGGGCTGATTAACCATGCATAAAAGCCTCTTATTGTATAACTGGGCCAGACTCATTAGTGTAACATGGAGGGAGAATGAAGGATTCATGAGAATGTTGAAAGTGAGATAAAAGACAGGGACGGCAACTCCATCAAAGGAGGAAGAGCAGCTTCCTGGCGAATTTAGATATTTTGCGTATGTGAGCTCCATATTCTCTTCCTGCCATGTCCATCTGTGTATTTATGTGTCTGTATCCTCTGTCAGGGATACAGGACATACAGAAAAAGAAACGTGGTGGCTCAGTCACTAAGACGCTGAACTTGTCAGTCAAAAGGACGGCAGTTCAGCGGTTCAATTCCCTAGTGCCGTGTAACAGAGTGAGCTCCCGTTACTTGTCCCAGCTTCTGCCAACCTAGCAGTTCAAAAGCGCGTAAAAAATGCAAGTAGAAAAATAGGGACCACCTTTGGTGGGAAGGTAACAGCGTTCTGTGCACCTTTGGCATTTAGACATGCCGGCCACATGACCATGGAGACGTCGTCAGCTCTTCGGCTTTAAAACGGAAATGAGCACTGCCCCCTAGAGTCAGGAACGCCTAGCACATAGGTGCAAGGGAAACCTTTACCTCAGAGGTGGGTTTCAGCAGGTTCTGACCAGTTCTGGAGAACCAGTAGTGGAAATTTTGAGTAGTTCGGAGAACCGGTAAATACCACCTCTGACTGGCCCCACCTCCATCTATTCTCTGCCTCCCGAGTCCCAGCTGATCAGGAGGAAATGGGGATTTTGCAGTAACCTTCCCCTGCAATGGGGAGGGAATGGAGATTTTACAGTATCCTTCCCCTGCCACGTCCACCAAGCCATGCCACGCCCACCCAACCACGCCCACAGAACTGAAATCCACCAGTGCTTTACCATTACCTTTTATCCTCTGTTAGCACAGGGATGAAGGTTCTCTTTATATCATTAAATGCATCACTGCTTCTTCCCACCATTTCTTTGCTTAAACAGGCTCCTATGGTTCTGAAGTTGAGTGTTTGCTGACATAAATGACTTCCCTGCCTTGAGAACTGTTGGCTCCCAGCTCATGGCTCACACTTTGGTTGATGTCTCAGTGTGTGAGGTCAATCCAGCCAGACCTTCCATACCAATTATGAGCAATTGTCCTCTCATTCGACTTGAGCCCTTCCTGGAAGCATCTGGTGGGATCTGGGTCATGAATCTCTTTACTTGATCCAGGAGGGTTCTTCCCAGGGGTGAAATCCAGCAGGTTCTGACAGGTTCTGGAGAACCGGTAGCGGAAATTTTGAGTAGTTCGGAGAACCGGCAAATACCACCTCTGGCTGGTCCCAGAGTGGGGTGGGAATGGAGATTTTGCAATATCCTTCCCCTGGAGTGGGGAGGGAATGGAGATTTTGCAATACCCTTCCCCCTGGAGTGGGGTGGGAATGGAAATTTTGCTGTATCCTTCCCCTGCCATGCCCACCAAGCCACACCACACCCACCAAGCCACGCCCACAGAACCGGTAGTAACAAATGTTAGATTTCACCACTGATCTGTACCATTAATTATGGGGGGGGAGGGGGAGGGACAACAGGGAACAAATGATGGCATGTCGCAAAGACACCATCACAATGACATCATAATACATTTGTTATTTGTATCATGATTGTGCCATTTTTTGCAAGCAGCATTCCGTTGATATCCCGTTTTGTACTTGACACCTGCAATTATGCCCATTCACATTTTAAACTTTATGTATGTGTTCATCCATTGACACACTCTCTCTCTCTCTCCCTCCCCCCTCCCCCCCTCTCTTTTTCTTTTGGGGCTCCCAGGTTGCATCGAACAATAGTGTATTGATTTTTTTGAATAAGCTACAATAGCAGAGTGTTCACAACTTGCTAAGCCATTATTAGCTTTGGTTTATAATCTGCAGCCGCTACGTTCATATCACAAGGCAAGGCAAGCAAATCAAAGCTTGGATTATCACATACAGTCCATAGGCCATTCCTCTAATAGGAACAGAAGATTAGTTTAGATTCCGATTAAAAAGAATAGGCAAGGTTGGGGGGGGGGGAGACCATTAAAGCTAGCAGACGGTTCTTTTAACTTAAAAAGATTCCAGATTCAAAGAAAGAAGCACATAGGCCCTGGGGAGAGGAACTGAAAATATGAAAGAGGTGTTCTTTAATTGCTTGGGGATTTGGAATTCCATGCCACCAGGACTGTGGGAGGAAAATATGTGTTCCAATTGTGGGTGCAGATCAAGGAGAGAGAGAAAGAGAGAGGGGGGAGGGAGATAGGGAGGGAGATAGGGAGGGAAGGAAGGAAGGAAGACAGAGAAGAAAGAAAGAAAGAAAGAAAGAAAGAAAGAAAGAAAGAAAGAAAGAAAGAAAGAGGACAGAGAAAGAGAGAGATACAACTGCCAGTGGGATTTGTGTGGAGAAGGCACAATAGGGGTTCAGCCAAATGCCACTTTGATCGCTTTTCTTTCCCTTTCCAGCTTCTGATTGGTCATCCACACATTTGACAGTTTTCATGAATGGTATTTTTTGGTCCTCGTTAAGCAAACACAATGCTGTATTTAGGCATTGATGTCTGGCCCTCGTCTGACATGGTCTACAGAGGCTCTGTGCGAAGGGTTGAAAGATTTAAAAAATAGGTCTTTCTGCCTGTCTATCCACCTTCAAGATCCACCAGGATCTTGAAATGGCCCACCAGTATATTTCAGCAGATTGCTCGGGCCAATTATTAGGTTACCTAAGCAGGATCAGTCTTGTAGCCTCCACCTGGTGGTATGCGAGCCACTAAAACAGCAGATTTCCAAGTAGCAAACGGCTCAGCACATGATGTTCTAAAGGCAGCACGTCAAGTAGAACAATGCAATCTGTTCCTGGGAACATCTAATAGTGGGAGAAGTAGGAGATGCTAGAAAGTCCATGCCAACAGTAATCTGGGCTAGCCAAAAATATTAAGCAGGGTCATGCTTGGGTGGAACATAATGAAGTCCCAGAGCTCCTAGATTAGGAAGATGGGGGAAAAAAATATCCTAAAAGGCAACAGGGTCTTTATTTTTGTCTTTAGAAAGGTCATCTCATCTGTTTTGGTAGGCAAAACTAGGCATATAAAGAATCCAGTTGCTGCATTGAATGTTGTTTATTGATTTTAATAGCACTAACACTTAAGACTTCACAGTATTTTTACAGCCCTCTCTAAGCGATTTACAAAGCCAGCCTATTGCCCCCCGCCCCCCCCCCCCCCCCCCAGCAATCTGGGTCCTCATTTTACCAACGTCAGAAAGATGGGAGGCTGAGTCAACCTTGAGCCAGTCAGAATCAAATTGCTGGCAGTCGGCAGAGTTAGCCTGCAATACTGCATTCTAACCACTGTGCCACCATGGATCAATTTAACTCAATTTACTGACTGTAAAAGGGACGTGGTGGCTCAGTGGCTAAGACACTGAGCTTGTCGATCGAAAGGTCGGCAGTTCAGCAGTTCGAATCCCTAGTGCCGCGTAACGGGGTGAGCTCCCGTGACTTGTCCCAGCTTCTGCCAAACTAGCAGTTCGAAAGCACGTAAAAAATGCAAGTAGAAAAATAGGGACCCCCTTTGGTGGGAAGGTAACAGCATTCCATGCACCTTTGGCATTTATTCATGCCAGCCACATGACCACGGAGACATCTTCGGACAGCGCTGGCTCTTTGGCTTTGAAACGGAGGTGAGCACTGCCCCCTAGAGTTGGGAACGACTAGCACATACAGTATGTGCGAGGGAAACCTTTATCTTTACCTTTACAGTTGCATTCTGGATGGATTGTTGGTAACTTACTATAAACAGGCAACGTGAATGATTACTTCTCTATTTTTGCACATTTGATGTCGAGTTGTGTCTACTGTATCTACTCCAGGGGGCTGATATTTTGACTATATAAACAAATGTACTCCTCCAAACAGTGGAATAATGATAAAATAACAACAGTAATTCAAGTCTCCAGAAGAATGACATCCTTAAGGAATAAGGTCATGTTCTATTAATCATTGGGGATTATGGAACTCCTTGATTGGTTCATTCCAACAGCTCAAGGTTTCATAGAAAGCTTGAAAAATAAGCTGTGCACTTGCAGAAAGCCCACGTGGATTACAGTAATCCCATTTTTTTTAAATAAAAGTAAGCTTTCTTGTAGCAATATACTTATATATATCTCTTTACAGTGCTTTACAGCCGTCTCTAAGCGGTTTACAGAGTCAGCCTATTGGCCCCCAACAATCTGGGTCCTCGTTTTACCCACCTCGGAAGGATGGAAGGCGGAGTCAACCTTGAGCCTGGTGAGATTTGAACTGCCAAATTGCAGGCAGCCGGCAGGCAGCAAAAGTAGCCTGCACCGCACCACCATGGCTCAAGTTGAACTTGACTGCTGATTATTTTTATAGGCTTATTCATACGGTTCTCTTAGCAATGGTGTGGAAGTGGTTTGTCCCTATCTTCTTCCGGAATACCTCTTGACTTCTCTATGGATTTCCCATCCAATAGAAATACCCTTCCAATCCTGTTTAGTGCAGAATTCCTGGATTCAGTTTTCTCTCTCATAGGAATTCCCAAAGGTGCTTTTTCGAGAGGCAACTGGACTTTCTGGATTTTCTTTGAAGATGTTTCGCTTCTCATCCAAGAAGCTTCTTCGGCTCTGACTGGATGGTGGGGGAATGGAAGGATTTATACTCCTTCCAGACAGCTGGTCATTCGCATCCTTTTTAGAGAGTGGTTGAGGCCACTTGGAGGTTTATCTGTGTACTCAGGGTCACCTGAGTAGTGCAAATGGTTCCTGTAGTCTGCAATTTTTCTGAAATCCATTCATATTCCCACACCCTTTGATGTTCATTCCAAAATGCAAGACTAAAAGTGAATAGAATAGAATAGAATAGAATAGAGGAATAGAATGGAATAGAATAGAATAGAATTCTTTAGTGGCCAAGTGTGATTGGACACATAAGGAATTTGTCTTTGGTGTATGTGCTCTCAGTGTACATAAGAAAAATAAAATACATTCATCAAGAATAAAAAGATACAACACTTAGTGATAGTCAAGGTTATTAATAAGCTATCAAATCGTACTAGGAAACAAATAAACACAATATAAATTGAAAGATACAAGCAATATGGTTATAATAATAAGTGGGAAGAGATAGATACAAGTAAGGAAGAGAATAATAATAATACAGTCTTAGTGAATAGTTTGACAGTGTTGAGGGAATTATTTCTTTAGCAGAGTGATGGCGTTTGGGAAAAAGCTGTTCTTGTGTCTAGTTGTTCTGGTGTGCAATGCTCTATAGCATCGTTTTGAGGGTAGGAGTTGAAAGAATTTATGTCCAGGATGTGAGGGGTCTGTAAATATTTTCCCAGCCCTCTTTTTGACTCGTGCAGTGTACAGGTCCTCCATGGAAGGCAGGTTGGTAGCCATTGTTTTTTTTCATGCATTTAGTTTTTCACTCCTTAGAAAGAGTGCAATATTGGATTGAGTCAAGAGGGAGTAAAAAAATGCCCAGAGGCACGGATGGTGACTCTGTCGTTCGTTAGGCACGCAAACCATGGGAATTAAATACATGACGCTTCTCGTGATGCCAAAGAGTTTCCTCCTTGCACCTCTCAAAGCTGGAAAGGGGTTCCCTTAATTTTATTTATTCGACATCCAGAAACGTGGAGCTTTGGCTAGAGAGAGAGAATTCCATTCTATTCTATTCTATTCTATTCTATTCTATTCTATTCTATTCTATTCTATTGAATGCAATAGCAAATCCGCAAGCAATGCACCTTTGACTCGAACCTGTTAAGATCTCAGGCGAGACTGTTTAAAAAAAAACAGCTGGATAAAAAAAAAATTGCCTCGACATTTGACGAAGAAACCCTCTCGCGTGTAGTAGTTACTAACAGGAGGAACGGGGACTCGAACCCGGATCCTATGAAACTATCGGACCTTTGCAAAAAAAAAAAAAAAAGCGCGCCTCGGCTCCATCCGGGTCTTTTCGTTTGGCTCCGCCTTCGAGGAAACGTCAGACATATGACGGACGGAGAAGCGGGGATTGGTTGCCTAGGGAAACCGAAGTCCGTCCCTCCCTTCCCCCCCCTCGCTTTAGGGGGCGGGGTTTGTTGTGTAGTTCCTGGCGGGAGATTCGACCTTCGGAAAGGCTGGCGAGGAAGAAGGCGGGGAGGCCTCGATAGGGAGGGGCGGAGGGAAAGGAAAGGTGGGGAAGAAGAGCCCCCATCCCTCCGCCTCCAATTGGGGCAGGGTCCTGCGGGGGGGGGCAGCGGAGGGGCGGGGGGATTTGGGGGGGTGGAAGGAAGGGGAGGGGGCTTGGGGGGGGTCAGTCGAGGAACTCATTGGGGGAAGGAGGCTCATTGGGGTGAGAGGGGGGGTCTCTCAAAGGAGCCTCAGGCAATGGGGGAAGCTTATTGGGTGACGAGAGGTCACGTGGGCACCAGCCAATAGGGTTGAGGCCACGGGGGGGGTCATTTGGGGGAAATAGGATTTGGGGGTGACAGTTGGGAGGGGGGATTGGGAATCAGTCCCCCAATTGGGGCAGGGTCCTGCAGGGGAGGTGGGATTTTGGGGGTGGAAGGGGTGAGGCTATGGCGGTGGGGGGCAGTCATTTGGGGGAAATAGGATTTGGGGGTGACAGTTGGGAGGGGGGATTGGGAATCAGTCCCCCAATTGGGGCAGGGTCCTGCAGGGGAGGTGGGATTTTGGGGGTGGAAGGGATGAGGCTACGGCGGTGGGGGGCAGTCATTTGGGGGAAATAGGATTTGGGGGTGTCAGCTTGGGGGTCAGAGTCAGACTCCCAATTGGGGCAGGGTCCTGCAGGGGGGACAGCAAAGGGGGGAGGGGGGATTTGGGGGTGTCAGGAGGTGGGATTGGGGGAAAGTGGGTATGTCAGTCGAGGAACCCATGTGGGGGGAGAGCTCATTGTGGCGAGACGTCTCAAAGGAGCCTTAGGCTATGGGGGAGCTTATTGGGCAAAGAGAGGCCATGTGGGCACCAGCCAATAGGGGTGAGGCCATGGGGGCCACTTGGAAATAGGATTTGGGGGTGTCACTTGGGAGGGGGCTTGGGGGAAAGGGGGGTGGAGGTATCCATTGGGAGCTCATTGGGGTGAGAGGTGATTCAAAGGAGCCTCAGGCGGGGGGGGGAGCTTATTGGGTGACGAGAGGTCATGTGGGCACCAGCCAATAGGGGTGAGGCCACGGGCTCATTTGGGGGAAATAGGATTTGGGGGTGATAGTTGGGAGGGGAGATTGGGGGTCAGTCCCCCAATTGGGGCAGGATCCTTCAGGGGAGGGGGGATTTGGGGGTGGAAGGAAAGGGTAGAGGTCAGTCATTCGAGGAACTCATTGGGTTTAGAAGGGTCAAAGTAGCATCAGGCAATGTGGGGGGAGTTTACAGGTAGTCCTCGACTTACAACAGTTCATTTAGTGACCGTTCAAAGGTACAACGGCACTGAAGAATGTGGCTGAGGAACCTTTTTCACAATGACAACCTCTATAGCATTCCCTATAATCACGTGATCAAAATTCGAACACATGGCAACTGACTCGTATTTATGACTGTTGCAGCGTCCCCGGACCAGCAAAAGTCAAGGGGGAAGCCAGATTCACTGAACAACCAAGTAACTAACTTATTGACTGCGGTGATTCGCTTAACAACTGTGGCGAGAGAGGTTGTAAAATGGGGCAAAACTCATTTAAATGTTTCACTTAACAACAGAAATTTGGGAGCCATAAGTCGAGGACTACCTGTATTGGGTGACGAGAGGTCACCTGGGCACCAACCAATAGGGGTGAGGCATTTGGGGGAAATAGGAGGGGGTCACGGAGGGGCAATTATGGGTTACCCCAGAAATAGAATAGAATAGAGTAGAATAATTTTATGGTCACTTTGAACGTACACTAATGACAGCATTTCCTTGATCCAGGAGGCAAAACAAATGGAGGAACCTGTTTTTGTGTTTTAGTAAATATCCCTTATTCTTGAAGATTTGGTAAGTGACCCAAAAGCTTCCATTGAGCTCACCCTGCCATAATGGACCAGAAAATCCTGCTTCTGGCAGCAGAGGGAAACTCAGAGCGCCTCCAGTCGTGCCTGCAGAGCCTGGATGAAAAAGAGGTCAGCCCCAATTGCTTATCAGCCGCCCCCTCAAAAAAGTATGCCCATTATTCATGCATGGCTTTTGCCTTGAAATTGCTTTTTTTCTTTTTAGCATGTTTGTTCGATCCTCAGTAGCTTCTTCATGTTGGTTCCCATGTTGGGCAAGCTGTGGCATTGTAGGTAGTACTGAGCTACAGTTTCTAAGCTCTCTTTAAAGCAGCGTTTTTTAAAGTGTGGTCTGAGGACCCTTGGAGGTCTCTCAAGAACCCCCACAAGATCAAAATTATTTGGCAGATGTTGAGGATATTTGCAAAAATTTAAAACCATATTATTATTATTATTTTCATGAAAACAATATCAGTATTTCTCCCACTAAAATTAAAAGTGATGTTTCATAGAATATCAAACCACGAACAAGAAACCATATTAAATCCATTAGATGTTAACATAAATATTTTGTATGTTTTAAAATGCTTCTACCCGGGTTACTTACCAACTGGGCTAGGTTGCCATTTATGCAATAATCTATCAATGGACTCTGCTACTGTATCACTTGATTGTTTATGTCTAAGTTCTCATTCCTTCTTTTTTCCAACATCTTCACACTCTTCCAAAGATTACTCGTGTGAGAATTTGTAGACCACATTAAGAAGACAATAAATATGCATGTTTTTATTCAAATTAATAGGGGTAATGATGGATGTAAAATTTCAAAAGAATGACATGTTTTACAACTCTGGTCTCTTTGCTACAGTTGAATGACCTCATTACGAAACATGCTTTGAGGAAGAAGGGGATTGGTGCTGTTCTGAGAGGAGTGTTCAAAGGTACTTACAAAGGACTAGTGGATTGATCTCTGGCCCAATGTCATAGCTACTTGTCTTTACGAAGCTAGTATTTTGAGCAAGTATATAAATAATAGTTTCTTGACTATACTGGGGACAACCTGCTTCTCTGTTTCATTTTAATATCTGGGTTTCCTACCTTTTAAAATATTATTAAAAGATAGGAAACCCAGATATTAGTCCGTTTTAATATTAGAATAGGCTAGCATCAAGTAGCCGCGTCTGGTTTATAACCCAGACGCGGTGGCTCAGTGGCTAAGACGCTGAGCTTGTCGATTGAAAGGTCAGCAGTTCAGCAGTTCGAATCTCTAGGGCTGCGGAATGGGGTGAGCTCCCGTCACTTGTCCCAGCTTCTGCCAACCTAGCAGTTCGAAAGCATGTAAAAAATGCAAGTAGAAAAATAGGGACCACCTTTGGTGGGAAAGTAACAGCATTCTGTGTGCCTTTGGCATTGAGTCATGCCGGCCACATAACCATGGAGATGTTTTTGAACAGCACTGGCTCTTCGGCTTTGAAACGGAGATGAGCACCGCCCCCTAGAGTCGGAAACAACTAGCACATATGTGCGAGTGGAACCTTTACCTTTACCTTTTTAGCATCAAGTAATGGCTTATAACCCATATATTAGCCTGTTCTGCTATTAGAACAGACTAACATCAAGTAATGGCTTATAACCCAGATATTAGCCTGGTTTATAATCCAGACATAGTTCTGCTATTAGAAGAGACTGCATCAACTAATGGCTTATAAACAGTTGAATCTTTTTAATCAACAAAGTATTGGGGAAGCAAATTGTCCTATCTGTTGATAAAGGAATATGCAAGCTTTCAGACTGCAAAATCCCCCTTTCTGCTGTTTAAGCAGTTCAAAATTAACAATACTTTGTTGCTATTGTGTGATGTTTTTCCTCCCGTTTGTTTAGGTTCCCCTTGCTCTCAACAGAAGGGTGTTTCCAGAAGACTAAGTATTTACAAACACTGTATTGAGTTAGTGGAATCCGGCGACCTGCAAGTGGAAATTGCATCTGAGATAATAAGACTGCTTATGTTAGAGGTAAAAAATAATAAAAAAAATAATTTCTCAGGGGTTTCCCTGAGTGACAGTGGGGATGATTGCTTTCTATATCTAAAAAGTTTTATGTTGTTTTGAGTTGGCCAATATGTTAGCAACATGCTAATCATTTCCTTTGCAGTCCAGTGCTATGTATGTTTATATAGATGCCTGAAAATGAATACTTTCTTACTGTCCAGGATTGCTTTTTCCTTCTTCTGTTGTTAGGACATCTCTCATAGTTGTTCATTTTTTGAAAAGCAACTTTCTCAAAGCTGGCAGTTTCCAGATGCAGTTTATGGATTAAATCCCAGAAACAATTTTTATGTTGGCAGGGGGAAATTACTAAAATGGAAGCCCACATAATTGAATGGCGTTGAGAATGGGAAGGGCTGCAATTAGAATGATGTGTCATGTATAACTTTGCATTTTTTGATCATGATCACATGTGTCTACATTGAACTAGTTACTATTGCTATTGGTCTTCTCATCGTTTCTGTCGCCCATCTCCTCCCACTTGTGACTGCATGACTGTAACTTTGTTTCTTGTATCCTTGCGATTTATATTGAGATTGTTTCCTTGTATGATTTGATTGCTTATTTGTTCCCTATGACTATCATGAAGTGTTGTGCCTTATGATTCTTGACGAATGTATCTTTTCTTTTATGCACACCGAGAGCGTATGCACCAAGACAAACTCCTTGTGTCTGATCACACTTGGCCAATAAAGAATTCTATCTATCTTAAGCTGGGATATACTCTCAGCTTCT
Organism: Arizona elegans; assembly: GCA_022577455.1. Lineage (NCBI taxonomy): Eukaryota > Metazoa > Chordata > Lepidosauria > Squamata > Colubridae > Arizona > Arizona elegans. Next base: position 12,717,657 of record JAKOOJ010000016.1, read on the forward strand.
TAATAGCTGACATGATAGACAAAACGTATATAATAATTCCTCTTACTTTGGGAGATGGTATTTCGTGTTTTGAATAGAGAAGGTGCTTCTATGACACTTTTATAGTTGTTATAATGTAATTCAGAGCTCATTTCTTTATTGGGTCTGAAACCTCTTAATACATAATCATATTTTTAAAAATAATATATATTTTTTAATACATCAGGCTCATAAGCTGCCAGGGCTTACTTTGGCTGACTTGGCTATGTTGTTCATCGAAGCAATTAAAGGAGGCAGCCTATTGAGCGGCAAGTCTTTGGAACTCTTTCCTACGATTCTCACTGTGCTGGCTACATCTAAAGAGACCCTTGAATATGGGACAGGTGAGCTCTTTCCTCTTCAGGTTTCCCTCCCTGATGTCTTTTGCTAACTAGCAACATCTAACTTATTCCCCCTTTCAGGTGAGCTGACTGGGGACGAATATAAGAAACAGCTGATTAATACCCTCTGTTCCAGCAGGTAAGTTTGCGCTTGCCCGACCTGGTGGTCAATTTGATGTAAAGTGTTTATTTGCGTAATTTCCATAGGCAAATGCGAAACTATCCATAAGTACATGGAATATATCTCTCTCCCTCTCCCTCTCTCTCTCTCTCCCCCTCTCCCTCTCTCTCTCTCCCCCTCTCCCTCTCTCTCTCCCCCCTCTCTTTCTCCCTCTCCCTCCTGCTCACTCTTTCTTCACCAGTATTTTATGAAGTGTCATCATATTTCTTTCCATAGATAAAGAGCAAAAGTAAATAGAATGTTTACTTTGGTAATAACTGGGAATGTTCATGATTACAATTGCCTTGTAATCCTTTGAGTAAGCCTCAGAATAGAGCTTTCAAGTACCACTTTATAAATTAAGGCATTATTTAAGAAAAGACAGTTGTATTCTGTAGGGACACGGTGGCTCAGTGCCTAAGATCCTGAGCTTGTCGATCGAAAGGTCGGCAGTTCAGCTATTCAAATCCCTAGTGCCGCATAACGGGGTGAGCTCCCTTTACTTGTCCCAGCTTCTGCCAACCTAGCAGTTCGAAAGCATGTAAAAATGCAAGTAGAAAAATAGGGACCACCTTTGGTGGGAAGGTAACAGTGTTCCGTGCATCTTTGGCATTGAGTCATGCCGGCCACATGACCACGGAGACGTCTTCAGACAGCGCTGGCTCTTTGGCTTTGAAACGTAGATGAGCACCGCCCCCTAGAGTCAGGAACGACTAGCATATATGTGCGAGGGGAAGCTTCACCTTTACCTTTTACAGTTGCATTGTGGATGGATTGTTGGTAACTTGAATTGGTAAAAGCTTTGTGGATTATTTAATTAGCAGCCATCCATCTCTCTATAGGTTTAGTTTATCAAACAAATGGAGTTTCTCTGGAAGTGTCATATTTGTTATCATATTTAGATTCAAAGTGGGAGGGGTTTTGTTTGGTTTCTTTGGACAGGTGGAGCCCTCAGTATGTTATCCATCTAACATCCATGTTCAGGTAAGTTCCTAAACATTTCCTTTTTTTTTTTTTTTTGGTCTGTTTTTGACTTAGGGATCAATTATAGGGTACACAAAAAGTCTTCAATAACAGTCTATGCTTGGCCTTCAAAAAGTGTTCTAGGCTTCCCTTCTGTTCCTTAAGTGAGAAAGGTTCCCAAGGAAAGCATTCATGTCTGTATCATTTTGGAAAGATCCAGGTGCTAAGGGATGCTTTTATATCCTTTCCTGAATTATCTGATGAAAGTGAAAAGAGTTTAGAAAGATTATATAGAACAGAATAGAATAACAGAGTTGGAAGGGACCTTGGAGGTCTTCTAGTCCAACCCCATGCTTAGGCAGGAAACCCTACAGACAAATGGTTATCCAACATCTTCTTAAAAACTTCCAGTGTTGGAGCTTTCACAACTTCTGGAGGCAAGTTGTTCCACTGATTAATTGTTCTAACTGTCAGGAAATTTCTCCTTAGTTCTAGGTTGCTTCTCTCCTTGATGAGTTTCCACCCATTGCTTCTTGTTCTACCCTCAGGTGCTTTGGAGAATAGCTTGACTCCCTCTTCTTTGTGGCAGCCCCTGAGATATTGGAAGACTGCTATCATGTCTCCCCTAGTCCTTCTTTTCATTAAACTAGACATCCCCAGTTCTTGCAACCATTCTTCATATGTTTTAGCCTCCAGTCCCCTAATCATCTTTGTTGCTCTTCTCTGCACATTTAAAGTGTTCAAAGTTCAGAATTTATTTATGGTCCAAATCCAGTCATATTCCGAGAGAAGCTTGTCTAGACTAGTCTTTGTCTGCTTCATTTAAATGAAAATGTGTTTGTGGGAAACGAATATTATACAAGTGTGACCTGGATTAGTTTAGAATGCCAAGCTAGGATCAAAACATCTGTATTCAAATCCTGATCTAGCTACAAGTTTATTTGATATTATCTTTCATTGGCTGGATCCATGTACTGTTTGTTAGCTTTGTTTTAACTTTAGTTTGTGACTAAAGTACAATGGTCCATCATTTAAGTCATGGTTTGCAATCCAGAATACCTCAATTTATAGGATATAGTGAGCCGAAAATCAAACAAAATTATGATGTGTAATGTGTGCCACACAGAATTGTTATAGAGTTGGGCAGTCTCGCAAAATTGATAAAATAAATTAACCTTCATTTCAGCTGACTGTATAACTCAGCTTTATTGTGAAGATTAACCAAGAACGAGAGAACCAGTTCTGTTCCTTAGAGCTTCAAAGAAAGCCAATATATAATAATAATATATACATACCATACTTTTTGGAGTATAAGATGCACTTTTCTCCCCCTAAAAGAGGGTGGAAATGTTGGTGCGTCTTATACACCAAATACAGAAATTTTTGGCCTCCCAAAGCCCTGCCCCGCATGTCCTGTTTTTGCAAAACATGGGCCCATTTTTCGTAAAAACAGGCTTTGGGAGACCTGCAGAGTGCTCCTGGGGGCTGGGGAGGGCAAAAACTTTTTTTCTTGCTTACCTCTTCGAAATCTTGGTGCGTCTTATACACCGGTGTGTCTTATAGTCTGAAAAATACGGTAAATAAATGTATGTGTTACTTTGCTTCTTCTGATGTAAATGTGGTGCTGTTTTCTGAAAAGGCACCAATCTGTCTTTTATTTCACTATGCAGGGATGTTCCATTGAGTAAAGAAGAATTGCAATTTGTGGTAGAAAAGATCTTAAGAATGTTCTCCAAGTTAGATCTCCAGGAAATCCCACCTTTAGTATATCAGCTGTTGCTGCTTTCTTCCAAGGTAAGGCTTTCGGGGAAATTGCCTTCCCAAATTTTCTAATGCCATAGTCTCACAGCTCAAAGGAATTATCCCGTTTACCCAAGGGTTTGGCAATATGGGTCATCATGTAACACAGTTATCTCGTAACTTCTCAGGGTAGCAAGAAAAACGTTTTGGAAGGGATTGTCAACTTTTTCAACCAGATGGATAAAAAGCAAAAAAAGGAGCAGAGAGATTCAGAGTAAGTCGTTTTCCTCATGTTCTTGATTTGAAGCTGTGATATCCATGGTGTTCTGACCTAGGCTTCCCAAGAGCACGAAGCTGACTCCCCGTCCCGATAAAGCCTCTTTTATTTAGGTTAAAGGGAAATTCCACTCCCACAAAGTCCCGGCCAACAGTCTTTCATAAGATTTCACAACTACAGACGTTTATCAGGCTTGAGGAGCTGCCAGGCCGATATCTTCCAAACGCCACTCTGTAGCGGACAATACTTGGCAAGAAATCAGGAACAGATCTTCACTCCTCTTTATTCCCTATGGGAGGGACCATTCACAGTCCACCTGTGGCTTTACTCCTGAATCGACCCTTGTTCCTTAGCTGTTCCCTTCTCCTGGCACCTCTGTGCACATGCACACTGGGAACAGGCTCCAGCTGTTCTTCTGCCCCACTGATGTCTGACTCCGAAGGCACCTGACAACTGTCAGACGGTCCTGGCCCCATCTCTGCCTCCAACTCAGAGCACTCGTCAGAGCCTTCCCCAGACTCCAAGACTGGCCTATGTTCCTCCCCAACCTCCTCACTGTCCAAATCTGCTCCAGATCCGCTGGCGGACCACAACTCATTGCCCTTTGTTGAAGCAGATATTTTGCTTTCGCTTCTTGTTACAACTGGAAATTCAATCTTCCAGATCCCTGGATCTTGAAGAAGCTACAGTGCCCTTAGAACAACTCCGCCACGTGGAAGGCACCATCATTCTGCACATTGTACTAGCGATAAATCTGGACCATGATCTAGGAAAGGAGCTAATAAAATACTTAAAGGTATATTAAACACAGAGTTCAGGAGACTTGAGTTGATCTCGGGCAAGCAATACGGCATCATTTCTTTGTAAATAGGAAGTCGTCTTAAATTGCTTTGCATTGTTTTGATGCCTCCTAGACGGAGCAGCAAGGAGATCCCGGAAAAGCCCTCTGCCCCTTCAGTGTGACCATTCTGCTTTCAATGGCCAGAATACACCGATTTAAAGAGCAGGTATGTCCGTCTTTCTAGATATTGAGTGTCTCTCACTTAGTCAACTACAGAAAACTTGGTCAGGCTGTCGTGTTTAGTTATGAGCCTTGGTGGCGCAGTGGTTAGAATGCGGTACTGCAAGCTACTTCTGCTGACTGCCAGCTCACTGCAGTTTGGCAGATCAAATCTCACAAGGCTCAAAGTAGACTCAGCCTTCCATCCTTCCGAGGTGGGTAAAACGAGGACCCAGATTGTTGGGGGCAATAGTCTGATTCTGTAAACCACTTAGAGAGGGCTGTAAAAACACTGTGAAGCGATATATAAGCCCAAGTGCTATTGCTATTGCTGTGCTTATTCTGTACTGAATTTGCTGAATTGTTCCCTTCAAGACACCGATCGAGGGAAGTTCTAATTGCTCATTCTTGTGGTATTTTAGATATTCGACTTTCTGAAAACATCGATTATGAAAACTTTCAAGGACAAACAGTTTCTTCAGGGCTCCAGGTTTCTACAGGATTTAGTTCCTCTACAGTATGATATATCTGACATGTTTTTGGAAGTTGTAGCGAACAGGTGAGTCAGTACAACAGCCGATCAGTTGAGAGCAATTCATGCAAGGAACTTTTACCTTTTTCTCCTCCTGTTAATTCCCCATGTAAACCATGAAGCTTTGTAATCAACAAATTTAATATAAGAATTTTTTTTTAAAAAAAAAATACAGATGTAGAATCCCTTTATTGTGCTGCTTTCTCTCTCTCTCCTTCCGATATCCGATCCAGCGTATTTGGTTGGGATCATGTAACTCAGGGTCTAGTAGAGCTTGGATTTATCCTGATGGACTGTTATGGGCCAAAAAGACTTTTTGGAGGCAAAGCCACAGAAAATTACCATATTCTGCCCAAAACACCAGCCCAGCAAGTGGGTAAATTGGGAGCTGATATCCTCTTGGAAACTTTCAAGGTAATCTAAAGATGGAATTGGGTGGCGCTGTAGATATAACATGAAGATATCTTTTTTTTCTTCTGTTGATATAGGATTTCTTCAAATTCTTATGATATTTAGATATATTTCTAGACCAGGGGTCAGCAACCTGCAGCTCTGGAGCTGCATGTGGCTCTTTCAGCCCTCTGCTGCGGCTCCCTGTCACTCAAAATATGCGTCACAACCGCCAATGTGTGACACCTGCCCGGCACACGATTAATTGAGCTTTTCAACCCCCGGTAGGCCAACCATGGCTAAATCTAAGACAAGAAAAGTTTCAGAAGGAAACAGAAGGTTTCATTCAACTACATATGTTAGTTTTGGGGCCGCTCAAGAAATAATCAGGCACGGGAAGGGTTTTGTGGCTCCCGGTGTTTTCTTTTCTGTGGGAAAAGGGTCCAAATGGCTCTTTGAGCATTTAAGGTTGCAGACCCCTGTTCTAGACTGTCTTTAAAGGCAAAACCCAAGCTGTTTTGATAATTTTTTTTTCCTTCTTAAATTAAAATAAATTTATTTTTTTTTCTTAAACCTGCCTCTTATTATCTGTGGGAAACAAGAAACAGCAACAGGAGCAAACCCCTTGCATGAAATTTAGTTCAAGACAAATCTGAGGCTAAGGACACAGCTTGTTTTTGCTTTTAGGTGTAAAGCCAACTTTCATTCATAAATATTATTTAAATAAAACAGGAGGAGGGTAACCTACCTGGGAAAGTAAAGGTAAACAGTAAAGGTTCCCCTTGCACATATGTGCTAGTCGTTCCCGGCTCTAGGGGGCGGTGCTCATCACTGTTTCAAAGCTGAAGAGCCAGCGCTATCCGAAGATGTCTCCGTGGTCATGTGGCCAGCATGACTCAATGCCAAAGGCGCACGGAACGCTGTTACCTTCCCACCAAAGGTGGTCTCTATTTTTCTACTTGCATTTTTTACCTGCTTTCGAACTGCTAGGTTGGCAGAAGCTGGGACAAGTAACGGGAGCTCACCCCGTTATGCAGCGCTAGGGATTCGAACCGCTGAACTGCTGACCTTTCGATCGACAAGCTCAGCCTCTTAGCCACCGCATCTCTCTACTCGGGAAAGTAGAACTAATATATCGCAAGGAAATCCGGAACTGCAGCACCACCAGAGAGAAGCCCTCTTTTTCACAAATGCATCAGAGTGCTTATTAGATGCATTTTCTGTTCTGGTCAGTGGATTGGGGAGTAAACATCTTTGGGGCTGCCTGATAAAGTGATCAACCAATGAAGCACAGCTTCAAAAGCCTATAGTATTTTCTCTTGAAACTAGATGGAGAAACCATGCATTTTGAAAATACCTTATCTTCCAGGTCCATGAAGCAATCAGAAGTGAAATTCTAGAGCAGATCCTGAACAGAGTGATCACAAATGCAGGTGTTCCCATCACCCACTTCATAGGTAACTTTGCCATATGGAATTCGAGCTCACAGAATAGACTGCAAGCTTCCAGGATACACGACCCTCATCCTCATCCCCATAATCTCTTGCGGGGTGGAGTCTGGGCAATTGAATGGAGCTGAGTGTTTACTGGCCGGATGCCTTTCCTGTCGCCAAAGCAGAGTTTTTTTTCATCAGGTATATTCTCAGGGTGCCCAGAGAGAGAGAAATATCTGCCTCTACTTAGGATCGAACTCACAGCCTCCTGATTGTGAGGCAAGAGCTCCATCTCTAGGCCACCGCACCACTCAAGCTTCCAGTACTCTTATCTCAAGAAAAATTCATCAGCCAGGAATTTCCCCAGGCTCCTGACTTAAAAAAGCAAATGATAGTTGGGAAAGAGTATTTCTGTACTGCATGTAGCCATAGTGGCTTACTCAGCAAGACACGATGATGTAAAGAATACCTCTGCATCATACATGAACTCAAGTAGTTACTGATTTCAAGATTAGTCTTAGCTGTTTTTCATCAAGGCCAAATAGGATATGATCTGTATTTTTCAGACTATAAGACGCACCTGACTATAAGACACATCTAAATTTAGAAGAGGAGAACAACCAAAAAAAAGTTTTTGATCTCCGCGCACCCCAATTTTGGCCCTTTTTTCGGGCCATTTTTAGCCCATTTTGAGGGCTTTTTTCGGCCAGTTTTCGAGGCTTTTTTGGCCCATTTTTGAGACTGAAAAAAGCCTCCAAAATGGGCTGAAAAAAGCCTCAAAAACAGGCCGGAAAAAGGCCCGAAAACGGGCTGTGCAGAGATCAAAAAATGGCCAATGGGTAAGCAGGGCTTCAGCAATATTCGGTCTATAGGACGCACAGATATTTTCACCTCCTTTTTGGAGACAAAAAAGTGCGTTTTATAGTCTGAAAAATACGGTATCCATGTTTTCTGATCTTAATAGGACATATTAAAAGGGCCTGTTAACCCTTTAACATAGCAAAACAAGTTGACTGTCTTTGAACCATTTGGGGGTTGAGGAAAAGTAGTGAATAAATCCTTTCCATTAATCTATGAACTTGAATTGAATTGAATACTTTATTTGGCCAAGTGCGATTAGACATGCAAGGAATTTGTCTCCAGTACAGAAGCACTCGGTATGCCTGCAAAGCAACAGAGAGAATAATATCCATAATAGGAAGAAGTAAAGGAGATAATAAAAAGGATAGATAATACTACAGCCACACTACGTGGGTTAATATACATGGATATTAGACAGAACTGCAAATAAACATGTATCTGGCTTCCTTTTTGAAAATAGAATAGAAATGAATAACAGAGTTGGAAGGGACCTTGAAGGTCTTCTAGTCCAACCCCCTGCTTAAAAAGATGTGCTTGTCCAGAGCATCCTGTCCCTTTCCCTACCAGATGCCACAGCTTTGAATGTTCTCTCCTCCTCTCTTTGCAGACTTATTGTCCAGCATAATTCTATCTGCTCCTCTGGTCCTCCAGAATTCTTCCTCTAATGTTACAGAAGCTTTTGAGCATTTGTCATTCCTTCCTCTTGACACAGTTCAAGGGTTTCTCAAGGCCGTGCAGGTAATGTTATCAATATGTGGTTGTTCAAAAACCGAGATACTTTTAAAAATCTCTCTATATATAAGCCAAATATCACTCCTCATCACGGAATCTCCAGAATCGTAAAGCCTACAAACATGAAATTTGGCATGTATGTTCCTCTTGGCTTCTAGGTGCTTGCTAAGAAAGGATTTTTCGAAATGACCATCAGATCATTAGTATTTCATATACAGTATTATATTCACACGCTCTGATGCTAAGGAGTTAGACGTTCTACTCTTCCTCACCACCTGAAAGGAACTCTGTTCCAACTGCCAGTTGCGTTATATTAACACGCTCTGATGCTAAGGAGTTACACATTCTACATAAATTTTCCAACTTTAAGTGTCAATGTATCAAGTCCCATCACATAGTTTTGTAGCGAAGCACGAGTATCCAGCTACTAGTATTATAGATAATTAGAAACACAAAAGCATACTTGGACCAAAAATGAATCTTTAATCACTCAGGGTTTTTTTTCTTTCTCCCACCCATAGAGAAAAGCCCAAAGCGGCTTATGAAACTTTTTTTATTTTGGTATTGTGATAGTTTTAAGACCATTTATCAAGTCAAGACACACGTCAAAACCGGCCCTTTCTATCCTGTTCTTGTTGAGTTTCCAAGCTGCCATTTTATTCCTTCTCAGAAATCCCTCGTTTACCAAGCCTGTGACACTCTTAACTTTGGTTTTCTCTCAGCCTTTGCTCAAAATAAGCATGTCCTTGAGGGACTCGCTGATCCTTGTTCTTCGCAAATCTATGTTCTCTGGGTAAGTTGTCTTCGTTTTCAAAAAAAAAAAAATATTCCATGTTTGTTGATTTCCCCCTGCAGGCATATGTGCAAACACTTTTTTTTAAAAAAAAGGTAAAATTCAGTAGAACTGTTTGACTTCTTTTATCTCTAAAATGTTTGCCTGAAGAGTTAAATAAAATTTTCCAAAAAGAATGATTGATGATTTTCAGGTAGAGAGCCTTAAATCTCTGTGAGAAGGAAAGTTAACAAATGTTGTTCTTTTTAAAAAAAAAAAAAAAATTATCGGGTTTTGGTGGTGAACAAGTAGCCCACCATTCTAATAAATTTTCAACCTGAGGTGGAGAAACACTACCTTAAATTCATCTTCTCTCTTGATTGCAGACAACTAGATGCCCGCAAGTCAGCAGTTGCTGGATTTTTGCTCCTCTTGAAAAATTTTAAGGTTTTGGGGAGCTTGACCTCTTCCCAATGCAGCCAAGCAATTGGAGCCAGTCAGGTAAAAAAAATGGCATTGGTTCCAGCATGTTTCACTAGCTCTCCTGCATATTCTAGTGTTTAGTTTGATCTACAGCACCAATGCATATACTGGATGGGATGTTTTTGAGAAATGATAGAAAGAACTTATGTGATCTCCCTTTTGTGACCTGAGAAGCAAAGTCAATGGCGAAGCCAGATTCACTTAACAGCAGTTTGACTAATTTAACAAATGCAGTGGTTCCCTTGAGAACTGTGGCAAGAAAGGATGTAAAATGAGGCAAAATCCACTTCATAGCAACAGAAATGTTGGGCTCAATTGCGGTTGTAAGTCGAGGACTACCTGTACAGAGATTTTGTTAAGGTAATGATGATCTAATAGCTGACCAGCTGCTGTAAGGCTGTAAACCAAGATGATGCAATGAGAATGAGTCAGCAGGGTTATCACTTTAAGAGGCTGTCTATACCTGTGAGGGTAGTCTCTTCCTCCATGTATGCTTCGTGTTATAGTTGAAGATAGATTGGTTGCCTGGCTTTGCTTAGCACGTGTGTGTGTGTGTATGTGTGTGTGTGTGTGTGTATAAATATATAAATATATACCGTATTTTTCTGAGTATAAGACACACCTTTCCCCCCCCCCCAAAAAGGGGTGAAAATTTAGGTGTGTCTTATACACTGAATGTAGCCCTGCCCACCCACTGGCCCCCACCCTTTGGCCTCTGCCTCTCAGCAGTTACCTTCTTGCAAGCAAACAGCAAGAAAAAACAGCTCCTTTCAACTTCAGCACAAGTTAATTAGCACAAGTTGATTGGCTCGGCCTCCCGACTCTCAGCTGATTTGCTCTCAGTTGTTTTGCGCAGGGCTCTGCTGTTTGCTCCAAAGAGGTAAATTGCTGGAGCAGATTTTTTTTTTCCTTGTGCTAATCAAGCTATGTTGAAAACGAAAATGAAAGTAAAGCAGGCTGTTTGCTGCAAGGAGGCAAAATTGCTCAGAGGCAGAGGGAGATTTCTTTTTCTTCTTTTCCTCACCAAAAAAGGTAGGTGCATCTTATACTCAGAAAAATACAGTATATGACTTGTAGATAAACCACTGTTTGAAAGACAAAACCTCCGTGTACTGTATTTTGCTCCTGGGTTGTCTCAAACTAGCAGTCACACTGTGCACACTCTGACAGATTTCCATGACTGCTCCTTCCTTCCAGGTCCAAGTAGATGTCCACGCCCGCTATAACGCGGCAGCCAATGAGGCCTTCTGCTTAGAGATCCTAGGCAGCCTGAGACGATGCCTGAGCCAGCAGGCTGATGTCAGGCTCACCCTCTACGAGGTAAGAAGAGCTCCCTTTGACACTCAGCTTAACTCCCCAACATTCCTACATTTCTAGCTGTGTCTCGAGTAAACTTACTCCTTGCAGAATACAGAATAACAGAGTTGGAAGGGACCTTGGAGGTCTTCTAGTCCAACCCTCTGGTCAAGCAGGAAATCCTATACCCGTGATGGCGAACCTATGGCACGCGTGCCAGAGGTGGCACGCAGAACCCTCTGTGGGCACGCATGCTGTCACCAGCTGCTCTTCTGGTTTCTGGCGTGCATATGCGTGCCGGCCAGCTGGTCTTCGCAGGTTTTTTGGGCCATTTTCAGGCTGTTTTGGGGCCATTTTTGGCCTGAAAGTGGCCCAGGAAACAGCCCAAAAACAGTAAAAAGCCTGGCATGCGCGTGCTGGCCAGCTGGTCTTTGGGTTTCCGGTGCTCCGACATGCGCGAAGACCAGCTGGCCGGCACGCATACATGTGCTGGAAAACCAAAGACCAGCTGGCTGGCATGCACATGAGCACTGGCCAGCTGGTCTTTGGGTTTCCGGTGCTCCGGCGTGTGCAAAGACCAGCTGGCTGGTGCGCATACATGTGCTGGAAACCCAAAGACCAGCTGGCTGGCACGCACATGAGCACTGGCCAGCTGGTTTTTGGGTTTCCGGCGCACGCACATGCACGCACGCATGTTCTGGTTTAGGCACTCGGTGCCAAAAAGGTTTGCCATCACTGTCCCATACCATTTCAGACAAACGTTTGTCCGATCTCTTTCTAAAAACCTCCACGGTTCGAGCAACCACAATTCTGGTGGCAAGCAGTTCCATTGGTTGATTGCTGTCACCATTCGGAAAATTTCTCCTTAGTTCTAGGTTGCTTCTCTCCTTGGTTAGTTTCCATCCATTGCTTCTTGTCTTGCCTTCAAGTTCTTTAGAGAATAGATTGACCCCTCCACCTCTCTTCTTGGTGGATTGCGGGTGGTGGTCGACTTTCTGCTTCTCCAGTTCTTTTCTGATCAGTTTCAAGCTCACTTTTTTTAAAAAAACAAAACAAAACAAACAAACCTTCCTTTGTCTTTCCAGGGTTTTTATGATGTCCTGCGCAGAAATTCTCAATTGAGTCATTCCATTCTGGACATGCTTCTCTCGCAGGTACAGGAATGACCAAAGATTAGAAGCTGGATTTAAATGAAACGCCGATCAGAGTTTGGGGTCACTCTTTTGAGTCTGGTCTACCCGTTGGTTTGGTTTGGATTGTGGTTCTGCTTTTGAAGAGAAAGCCCAAAACCTAGTTGATTGGATGAGGCAAAATGGCCAACTGCTTTTGCCTCAAAATAGGAATGAAGAAAAGGGATTTGCCATGTAGATGGGGAGGAGAAAGAAATATGGATCTAAGTCACATATTCTTCATGAGAGTAATATTTTGAACATTTATAGACTTATATATCGCTTCACAGTGCTTTACAGCCCTCTCTAAGTGGTTTACAGAGTCAGCCTATTTATAGCTACTCAAGTGAATATGTGGAGATTCTCTCTTTTTTTTTTAATTCATAAACATTTTGAATACAGTGTACTGTTAGGATATATCTTTTACAAAAGAAAAAGAAAGAGCAGAAAGAAATATTAACACATATACTGGTAACAATAGTAATGTAACAGAATAGTTTTGGCTAAATTTCTCTATATTAGCTTATTTATAATTCTGTTAATTATATTGGTATATATATAATTATAAACCATCTTTATATTTAGTTCATACATAACAACCTTTCTTCATCTAATTTCTACCTCATAAAATCTTATTCCACCTGTGGAGGTTCTCAATCATCCAGGTCATGTTACCCCAAATGTGCTTTTTTTCCCCGCCTAAAAGGCAGTTGGAGATTGTTTTTTGTTTTGTTTTCTTTGAAAATGTTTTGGTTCTCATCCAAGAAGCTTCTTCTGTTTTTCAGAACTATAGAAGTTTCTTGGATGAGAAGCGAAATGTTTTCAAAGAGGGAAAAAAAAAACGCAAGAAAGTCCAATTCCCTTTCGGAAAAGCACCTTTGGGACACTCAAGTGAGTGGTTGTGTTCTGAAATGCGTTATCATTCATAGGCAAGTAGCAAAGGAGATTCATCCACCTCAGAATCCATTGAAGGAAATAAAAGTCTTATTTATTCCTGGAGGTGTTCTGCCCCAGCTACGGATCCCAAAAAATGTAGCACACAGAAACTCCGAACAAAACTCAGTTTACTTCAAAACACAGTATTTTGCAAATGCAGGTTGTCAATAAAACGTTCTTAACAACCTGCCAGAAATTCCACAGATAAGATGGAGCCTTACAATAGTTGGCAGAAAGCCCAGAAGCCAGGTTTGCAGAGAAAATTCAAACTCAATGATCAGCGAACGAACAAACGTTGTTTCCTGCAGCTTTTTACAAGCTGTGTGCAAACTTAAATAGGCTAAGGGAGTGGCCAATTTGCCCCAATCCTTACTCTCGAGGAGACCTCCTCCTGAGTAACCACTCCTGCCTTTGGGCAGTTCTGCGTGCCCGTGCATTGAGAAGAGGCTCCTCCACTTCATCCTCTTCACTTAAAGGAGCCTCTGGAGGTTCTGAAGGCCATGGTTGAATCCCTGCCTCTGGCACTACATCTTCTTCAGCTTCCTCGCTGTCCGACTCGAGCGCCAGATGCACAGGCTGCTGGCGCAGCACCACACCAGCCTCCTCGTTGTTGGAATCAGCTACAATCCGCGCAGGCTGCTGGCGGGCCACAACAGGAGGGAAATGGTGCTTGTGACAGAAGCAGCTCTCTTTCCCCCCTCATTCAGCAAATGGTTTCTTCATTCTAAGTTTTTTAAAAATCTCTTTTAAGAAATTAAGAACTTTCTCCTCCTCGCTGATTATAATCTATAAGTAAGAGATTATTATTTATCATTTAACAAATGAATCTCTTTTGTTTGTTGCAACAGATAAAACAATATTATGAAGCTGAACCAGACCTGTTGCCCCCGTTAAAATTAGAAAAATGCATCCTGGCTCAAAGAGATCAAATCTTCTTGCAGGAACCTTTGGTGAGAAAGAAAGAAAAAAGTGGGAGCATTCAGATAGTAGTTCTTTTTAAAATACCTGTTTAAAATGTGTCTCTGGGTTTGCATTCTGAATCAACAAGAGGATATGGGTCTATGTACTATACATATTGGCATATTTTATTCATTGAAGGCAAATGAAATGCAGTTTTTTGGGGAAAAAATTAAGGTTTGGCTGGCTTGAAATGAGAAAAGAGCATTTTTTCATTCATAGTTTAATGCCACAATTCCTTCAGGCTCACCTCTTGTGCTGTATTCAACATTGTTTGGCCTGGTATACGAACGTTTTAACAGCGCACCAGCAAGCTGAAGAAGATCAGGAGGAGGAGGAGGAGGAGGATAGAAGCTTCCAGCAAGAATTGGACAAGATATTGGAATCCATCACAAGACGAATGATAAAGAGCGAACTGGAAGATTTTGAGCTGGTAATTGATTCATTTGTTTATTTGTGACATTTCTATACTCCAAACAGCTCTGTGCAATATGTAGAAATAAACAGAGATTAAAAACAACAGAAAAAATAGTAAACAACGTAAACCATAATAGTAATGTGGAAAAGCAAATGTGAAAGAGATTGAGAGCCGTGGTAGTGCAGTGATTAGAATGCAGTATTGCAGGCTACTTCTGCTGAGTGCTGGATGCTAGCAGTTCAATTCTGATCAGCTCAAGGCTGATTCAGCCTTCAATCCTTCTGAGGGGGTAAAATGAGGAGCCAGATTGTTGGGGGAAAGAGGCTGACTCTATAAACCACTTAGAGAGGGCTGCAAAGCACTGTGAAGTGGTATATAAGTCTAAGTGCTATTGCTATATAAAGAACTATGAAGCAGTATATAAGTCTAAGTGCTATTGCTATTGCTATTGAGCAATTTACAAACATTAGAAGTGGCCTTTCTAATTTGCTTGCTTTTGAATGTTAGGATAAATCGGCAGACTTCTCTCAATCAACCGGAGTGGGCTTAAAGAACAACATCTATGCCATTTTAGTGATGGGGATCTGTGAGGTCTTGATTGAATACAACTTTAATACAGGCAACTACAAGTAAGGAATTGAATTCTTACTTCTAATGCTTCTGAGCTTTTGAGTTTATATGTTTACCTTTGGTAATGTGTGTTGCAGTAAGAACAAGTTTGAAGAAGTTTTGAGCCTGTTCAAGTGCTATGCAAATCTTTGTGAAATCCTGAAAGAGAAAGCAGGAAAGAACAAACTCTCGTCAACAAACAAAATTGCCCGAAGTTTCCTATCAATGGGCTTTGTGTGTACTTTACTTACAAGTCTCTTCAGGTAAGAAAAATTAACTAAATAAAAAATAATAATATTTTAATATTAATAAAATATTAATATTAAAGTACTGATCATTCCCTGCATGTTTTGAAGAATCAAAAGCAGCCAATAGAAATGAGGTGGACTAGAAATGGTACTAGAAGTACAGAATTGAGCTATAAAACCCCAGTTATAAAATCGGTCCACACCCATGGATTTAGACCTGGCATTTGTATATTTTAATGAGGGGTGGTGCAGTGGGCTAGAGGTGGAGCTCACACCTCACAATCAGGAAGCTGTGAGTTCGATCCTAGGTAGAGGCAGATATTTCTCTCTCTGGGCACAATGAGAATATATCTGCTGAACAAAACTCCACATTGGTGAGGAAGGGCATCTAGCCATTAAACACACTTCTAGCTCCATTCAGTTGTCCAGACTCCACTCCCAAGGGATTATGGGGTCGTTAAAAGATGATGATTTGTATATTTTTATGCTCCCTCCCTCCCTCCCTCCCTCTCTCTCTGTTTTACTCATTCAGTCTAGAATTTTCTTCCAACTCTTTAGAGACTGTGCCCAAAGCCATGAGGAGAGCCTGGCTGTTCTCCGCTCCAGCACTGAGTTTATGCGCTATGCTGTCACCGTAGCGTTGCAGAAAGTGCAGCAATTGGATGAGACGGGGCAGACAGATGGGCCAGAGGGAGAGAACCCAGGGAAGATGTTCCAGTATCTTTGCAAAATCACTCGGTGAGTTAAAATGCTAAATGGTTAAGAGGTTTCAGTATTTTAATACTATTTTTTTTTTTTGTCTATAAGTGCTGCAGAAATAACATCTAGTAGAACCTATATACATTCTTACCTACTTAAGCTGTTTTCTTTTGGGATACAGTATGTAGAGTGCAGAAATGGAGTAAAATATTGTAAGCCAAGAAAAATCAGGTTATGAGAGAATAATAATAAAGGAAACATACTGTAGCTAAATTTTTGTCGCACATCTCAATATTTATTTATTTATTTATTCATTTATTCATTCATTCATTCATTCATTCATTCATTCATTTATTTATTTATTTATTTTCCATGCACTTCTCCTTGTAAAAACTTTATTTTTATTAGATCTTCTTACTATTAAAGTTCCTTAAAGGCGCCACAAGTAGAGTTTAATGCAGTATTAAAGATGCATGGATTTAGCGTATTTTTCGGAGTATAAGACGCATCTTAGTTTTTGGGGAGGAAAATAAGAAAAAAAAATTTCTGCCTCTGCCTACCAGCATCCATCGGTATTTATCTGGCTAGCGTCCTATCAGTGTGTGAAAGAGTTGAGGGCTGTTTGGAAACTGAATCAGTATTTGCTGGGTGAGCAACAAGGAAGGAAACAGCAAGGAGCCTGGGCGTGGCTTAGCTCAACTGTTCTGTACTAAAGCTTCATGCTGCGCTGATCTCTGAAACTAAAACTGAAACTCCTCTGCTTGTGTTTTGCTTGTATTTACTACCACGTTGGAAAACCTACTTTTGGTATTGTATATTTACTTCATGTGTTATATAATATTATAAATAAAGATAAGATATTGAATCCTGTTGACTCAGTTACTTTGTGTGCTTTCTGGATCTGATTGCTGCTGCAAACTCTTGACACGTCCTTGCAGCAACTAGCGAACAGCCAGGTCAGCTTCAGCGCATTATTGCAACCTGATTCAGCACAAGCAGCTGATTGGCGGGTGGATCGGCCTCCTGGAATACCCCCAATCAGCTGTTCCAGGCTGCAGGGATTGCCACAGACCATCGCCTCCTCCGTGCCTCGCGTTTTTGGCTACATTCGGTGTATAAGACGCACCCAAATTTTCAACCTCTTTTGGGGTGGGGGGAGTGCGTCTTATACTCTGAAAAATACGGTATTTGTTCGGTCTACCTGATCTAATTCTTGACTATCCTCCTCTCCCTATAGAGTCCTCCTCTGGAGATACACCTCAATCCCAACATCAGCAGAAGAATTTGGGAAGAAGGATAAAGGCAAAAGTATCTCGTTGTTATGCTTGGAAGGCCTGCTGAGGATTTTTAACACAGTGCCGCAACTTTATCCAACCAAAATCTCGCAGTTCCTCCAGGCTTTGGGTAATTTTGATTCTGCTTCGTTCACTAACCCAAATTCGATCTCCAGTGTGCGTCCTCTTCACACTGATTTAACGCATTTCTTTTCTGGATTTTTCACTTCGGCTTGACTGCCATCTTTCCATTCCTCTTTGCTAGATATTGCCAATGAAGACGACGAAGAAGTAGCGGAGGTGAACGTCACTGAGAAAGCTGCCTTCCAGATTCGGCAGTTTCAGGTGAGCTAAAGCATGTGATGATGACCGCTGAGCAGCTCCGAGAGATTGGAGCATCAGAGGTTTGAAAATCAGACAAAGCTCCAAATTTGGAGCATTTCTTGAGAAAAGATTCCGTAATTATTCCCAAGGTAATTTTCCCTAGAAAATCTTCCAAATCTCCTAGACTAGAAATGGGATGCTTGGTTCTCAAAAGCACTCATACGTCCTTTGGATAGCAATAGCAATAGCACTTAAGACTTATATACCGCTTCACAGGCCTTTACAGCCCTCTCTAAGTGGTTTACAGAGTCAGCACATGGCCCCCAACAATCTGGGTCCTCATTTTACCTACCTCGGAAGGATGGAAGGCTGAGTCAACCTTGACCCTGGTGAGATTCGATCTGCCAAACTGCTGGCAGCCGGTGATCAGCAGAAGTAGCCTGCAGTACTGCACTCTAACCACTGCGCCATCGCGGCTCAATGTTGGTTGTATCTGTTTGTTGTGAGTTTCATCTTTTCCTTTTGCCTTTTTCAGAGATCACTAACAAACCTGATCAGCAACACAGAAGAAGATTTTAGCAGCAAGGAAGCTCTTCTGTTGATCAACATCCTTGTGATGCTCTCAAAACTGTTGGACCCTTCCTCATCCCAGGTATGCATTTATTTATTTGTTTTGGTGGGGGGGGTTGTATCCTCCCCCTTTATTATTTTTACTAATAACTCAAGGTAGTGAACATACCCGATACATCAACCTCCTTGCTACGCTTTCCAGAATGGCAAGGAATTATTGAGTATTATAAAAGTACAATTGATTTATTGTAAAGTTTTTATTCTTAAATTGGTTCTTGACTTCAGTCTACACTGAAGTTGAGTTCTGTTTTCAGCTTGGTCTATTTTCTTGTCTGTCTCTCTCTCTCGCTCTCTTTCCAAAGACCTCTATAATAACTTGTTTCACTTCCTGTTGCTGCATTAAATGTTGGTGTGGTCATATTACCCTTGCCAAGACCACCACTTTTTTCAAGACTCTGTTTTAATGGTCTGTTATTCTTTTTATTAATTTTAAGTGGCTGCTCTGAAAGCTTTGTTCATTGAAAAATTGAATTTAAGTGACTGAGGAATAATCAACTAATAAATCAATTTCTCCACATAGTTCGTAAAGCTGTTATCATGGACAGTGAAGCTTTGCAAGGAAACTAGCTTGGGTAAGTCTTCATTGCTTCAGTGTGGATTTAGGCTGCTCAGTATCTCCATGTAACCAGGGCAGATCGGACATTGGCTGAGCACCTGATTTAAGTGAGTGAGCCAGTAATCTTTTATCCCCCCTTTTAAAGCCAATTTTGTTCATTGTGCCCATTTCAAAGTTTTTGCTAGTGGGAACCAAATTGGAACTTTCAGTTATGGATAACCCCAATTAGTGATACCATAATTCATTATGACGATGAAAAATGAGGAAGAAGTATGTCTGGTTCTCCAATGAACTAATCGGTCATGTCTTATTTGAATATACTCAGAGGATTTTATAGCAAAAAATAAATAAATAAAATGCAAACCACTAAAATCAGAACAGTCTAACCGTGTACAGGAGAGTGATAGAATAGCATAGCATAGCATAGCATAGCATAGCATAGCATAGCATAGCATAGCATAGCATAGCATAGAACTCTTTATTGACCAAGTGTGATTGGACACACAAGGAATTTGTCTTGGTGCATACGTACATAAAAGAAAAGATACATTCGTCAAGAATCATAAGGTACAACACTTAATGATAGTCATAGGGTACAAATAAGCAACCAAATCATATTAGGAAACAGTCAATATAAATCGTAAGGATACCAGCAACAAGGTTACATACAGTCATAAGTGGGAGGAGATGGGTGATAGGAACGATGAGAAGATTAATAGTAATGCATACTTAGTAAATAGTTTGACAGTGTTGAGGGAATTATTTGTTTAGCAGAGTAATGGCATTGGGGAAGAAACTGTTCTTGTGTCCAGTTGTTCTGGTGTGCAGTGCTCTATAGCATTGTTTTGAGGGTAGGAGTTGAAACAGTTTATGTCCAGGATGCGAGGTGTATGCCTCTAAAGCAGAGCGAGATCAATCAAATGTTTTCAAAATTTGTTGATAGAGCTTTTTCTCGTTCTCTGCAGAAGATTCTCCTTGCTGCAAAGGTTTACTCTCTCTGCTGTTCACACTGCATGCTCTTGTTAAGAGCCCAGTCACTATACTGCGTGATCTTGCCCAAGACATCCATGCTCAGCTGGGAGACATAGACCAGGTGAGGAAGACCAGGTGGGCTTTAAAGTTTGAACTCAAGATAATGCATTTGCCAGGGCAAAGATAATCCAACATTTTCCCTTTCAAGCTAAATTGTAATGTGATTTGATATGGGGCATTTGAAGTATGAACCTAGCTTGTTGTTCAACATATTGTGCCAGTTGTCATGGTTTTAATATAACAACAAGCCATGATTAAAACAACCCATTATAAACCCGATCAGTTTATTTAACCTTTAATGGGATTCTTGAAGTGGCAAATCCTCCCACTAGAGTTACTTTATAGGGGAAATGGGTGGCATAAAAATTGAATTAATAAATAAATAAGAAATTGAAGAGTTTTGCTTGTTATCAAGGGAGATGAAATTCAAATTCTCAACAACTCACAAAACTGAGAAAGAAATCTTGGGCCAGTTACTTTAATTCTATCTTTTATAGGGTTGTAATGAAGATAAGATAGTGGAATAGTGAAAGATAAGATAGTGGAATAGAAATCAAATAGCTGAAGTAACTCCTCTAATTCTGTTAATATTCACAGGATGTTGAGATGGAACATCAGTGTCACTTTGCCATTGTGAACTCAAAGACTGCAGCTCCTACAGCTTGCGTAAGCTATATTGGGATCCAAGTATGCAATGACTAAAACATGAACAATGCTCCTTTAGAAGAGAGCATTGCACGGCACTTTGCTTGTACTTATGTGGCTTTAAGTTGTCTCAACCTCTCTGCCTTTGTCTCTCTTTTTAAGTTGATGGTTTTGAGTCAAGCAGACAAGATCCTTGAAGAGGTAGATTGGCTGATCAACAAGATGAAAAATTATTTGGGATCCGAGGCAACAGGTAATATTTATGAAGGACCTCTGTGAAATGTTTGGATAATTGCCTGTTTTATTTCAGAAGTGACTGCCTTTGTGGAAAGCCCAACTATGACCATTAAAGAAATCTAGATTATCAACTTTCAAATTAGAACTTTGTCTCGATATTTGCAAAATACAAGCCCCCACTTTTGTCAGATCAAACAAGAAGATAGGATTACATATATTAAGATCCTCTTTTTCAGAAGAGATCCCAGCTATATATTTTGGCTATAAAGAGAAAAGAAAATGAGTCACAAGAAAAAAATTTCACAAGTTTAGATAGTCAACAGGAATAAAAGAGATGGGGCAAGGGAGTAGAAATGTGGCTGATCACAAAATGGTGCCAGTTTAATCTTCACGGAGTGAAAGGGAGCCTCTGGATGTGCAGATCAGATCTTATCTATTTTCTGAACATTCTGCATAATTTTATTTTTGCATAAAAAAATTTTTGTCTAAGAAAGTTGCAGTCAAAGATTGATGTTTTCTGACTGGCTTGATCCAACAAACATAATGGTGGCCACATTTTGGATCTAATGAAGTCTTATTTTAAAATTTACATAACAATTTCCCTGTATTTGCTCAAAAAAACCAAGAAACGTCGCACCCAGTTTTGATGATGAAATTATAAATAGCTCTAAGAATGGAAACATGGAGGGATTTAGGGGCAAGGAAACTTAGAGTCACAGGCTTTCTTCTACCAGGTGTTAGAAGCCTACTTGAACCAAAGGTGCTTTTTCAGGAGGCAACTGGACTTTCTTGGTTTTTTTTTCTTTTGAAGACTTCGCTTCTCATCCAAGAAGCTTCTTCGGCTCTGACTGGATGGTGGGGGAATGGAAGGATTTACCATCCAGTCAGAGCTGAAGAAGCTTCTTGGATGAGAAGCGAAAAGTTTTCAAAAGAAAAAAAAACAAGAAAGTCCAGTTGCCTCCTGAAAAAGCACCTTTGGCCTGGATGACTGAGAATGTCTACAGAACTTTAAGCCTACTTGAACCATATCTTTAAGAGAGAGAAAAAAAAGACCCTCCCATCCAAAGCAAACAGTCCTAGAGCAGGGGTTTCCAACCTTGGCAACTTTAAGCTTGGCGGACTTCAACTCCCAGAATTCCATTGCTGGCTGGGGAATTCTGGGAGTTGAAGTCCCCCAGGCTTAAAAGTTGCCAAAGTTGGAGACCCCTGTCCTAGAGGATTAAGACCTTATTTTTTGTGACCTGAACATAACTTTTCCCCCACCTTTTTTTTTTCCTTTTACTAGAAAATGCCTCTCAAGCAGTAAACCAGACTCAACCTCTAGAGAAGGCTGTCATTCTACAGCTCGGGACTGCGCTGACGGCCTACCACGAGTTGGTCCAAACGGCCTTACCCACAGGGAGCTGTGTGGATACCTTGCTTAGGAGTCTCAGCAAGGTGTATGCCATTCTCACAACACTTGTAAAATATGTGAGTGCTATTGACCTGGAAAGGGTAAAGGCAGAGTTACCAGATTTCCCCAAAGTCCATTATTCAAAGGGAGTTAAAATGTAGGCAGCTGTAAGGCAGCAGAAGTAGGAAAAAAAACTGGTTGTGGAGAACATTCCCATAGAATTATTCCTAAAAAGCAGGGGTGAAATCCAGCAGGTTCTGACAGGTTCTGGAGAGCCGGTAGCGGAAATTTTGAGTAGTTCGGAGAACCAGCAAATACCACCTCTGACTGACCCCAGAGTGGGGTGGGAATGGAGATTTTGCAGTATCCTTCCCCTGGAGTGGGGTGGGAAAGGAGATTTCGCCCACAGAACCGGTAGTAAAAAAATTTGAATTTCACCATTGCTAAAAAGGTTCTGAATCTAAATGGTGTCTGCCAAAGGTTTGGTTATTCAGACACTAGAAGCATGGAGTTGCCTGCTATAAGGCCCAGGAATAATGTACTGTACTTTTCAGAGTATAAGTTGCACTTTTTTTACCCCCTAAAAGAAGGTGGAAATATCGGTGCGTCTTATACACTGAATACAGCCATTTTTGGCCTCCCGAAACCCACCCTTGCACGTCTCGTTTTCGCCAGAAATAGGCCCGTTTTTCACAAAAACGGGATGCGTAGAGGGTTTGGGAGGCCTGCAGAGTGCTCCTGGGGACCGGGGAGGGCAAAAACCAGACGCGTGGAAGTCAAAACTATTTTTTTTCTTGTTTTCCTCTTCGAAATCTTGGTGCGTCTTATACTCCAGTGCGTCTTATAGTCCGAAAAATACGGTATATAAAGCAATCCTGATTTGAATTGGATAGTGAGAAACTGTATTCCTATCCCGTGGAAAGGGGCAACTTTCTGTTACTCCACCTGCAACAATAAAAAGTATTCTTGATCTCCTCCCATACTGTTTTCTTGGCCTTACCTACCTCCAAGCGTTGACATCAATCTTTAAAGCCCAATCAGTGTTTCTCTCTGTACCATCTTATATCAAGCCAAATAAAGGCAACATAATTCTGAGTTTCCTTCTCACATTGTCCTCTTTCTGGGTAATCTTTTCTCCTCCGTTAATGCTCCACTGCTCCCTTCCCAAGGCCAAGTTTATAGATGATTCTTCCACAGAGTGTAAGACAGTCCTATCACTCAAGACACATCCTCTTGCATTCCTCTCCTAGTATCTCCAAGTGTGTCGAAACACAACCGGAGGGATTTCGGGACGATTTGAGAAACTGGTGAGTATTGCTCACTGTGCACCATTCCTATCATTATTAGTGACCATTATAAATATCGGGCCAGGCAGAAATGGAGATTCTGTGGCGGTCATAGAAGGAAACTTTCAGGATAACTATCACCCCTTTGTTTCTATAGGTTAGACTGTCTGGTTCCCACATGACTCCCCAATGCTATGCCTTCATCACATACGTACAGGTGAGACATAAGTGCTCCATTTCTTATTTCTAGTCCCAGATGAAGCTACTAATAACTTAAAGAAATTGAGGAAAATCCTTAGGGATGACTCATACCCTGGTCACCACTTCTTTACCCTCCTACCATCGGGAAGGAGATATAGAAGTATAGCCAGCTGCAGAAACAGGCTGAACAACAGTTTTTATCCATGGATTGTCAGACTCCTGAATGAGAAATAACATCATAACTATGTAGTATGATGGACTGCAGGGCTGGCGCAATGTGTAACATGTTCACACTGGTGCAATAGTGTTTTGTTAATATGATTTATTGGGTTAGGGATTTTCTGTCTTTACTGTGAGTTGTATTGTTTGGGGGAGTATTGTGAGGGAGCTCACCAATCTCATTGTACATATGTTGTGCACTGACAATAAAGATTTGAAATCAAATGCTGACAGCATAAGACGCAGCAACTTTGTTGAATCAAATTGGGTTTGAGTTTGAGCATGGTAGAGATGGGAAGTTGATGGCAATCTGTGGATGTTCTAATATCAAAATTGGAGGATCAACATTCTATTAGATGTTGCTGGCAGACAGAATTCTACTGTGTTCTACGCAGCCATAAAACTATATGAATGTAGCAGACAGAAAGATCTTGAATTCAAGGATGCTAAAAATTTCTCTAAAGCTGGGACAAAAGTCATTGGAACTACAGTGTGAGACTGAAGTCCTCAGAGTTAGGAAATACATCAGTAAATGTTGCTAGCAAATAACGAACTGATGCCTCTAGACCAGGGCTGTCAAACTCACAGCCTGCGGGCCGGATGCATCACACACTGGCCACGCCCATGCCCGCTTTAGCGAAGGGAAAAAAGTCGCGAATTTGACACCCCTGCTCTAGACTCATGTACCCAGTTGCTCTATTCCCATCAGACCCGTTCCTCAAGTCAAAAAAAGCATAGCAAATTCAAGTATTGAAGCGGGCAAGAGATGATGGATAGATGATTTCTCTTTTTTGTTGTTCTGATTTGCTTTTTCTTTTCTCTCTTCTTTTTTTTAGGTAGGTGACATGATTAAAAGTTAGAATAAGTGATAGAAATAAGAGAAAGGGGAATATTAGTGTATACACTTTTGTATAATAAAAGTAATACCAAGAGAAAACATGGAATAATTGAATAATGACTGCAACTTAATATAAATGTGTATCATTATTAGAAATATATAAGTTGATTGAACGTAATAACTATGATTAATTCTACTAGTTTTATTTGTATTAGAATGTATGACACCCAGGTGCCACACTGTTCATGCATTGATATCTTTGTAAAAAAAATTAAAAACTTGGAAAAATATGTGCCTTCCTAATGTAATTTTTGTTTTCTACAGAACATCCAACGTGAAACCCTGACCTCTGCAATCGAAAAAAAGAAAAAAGACAAAAAGGGAGAAGAATCCGCTGTTATGGTAAGCGTGGTTAATTTTTCACATTGATGTAGTTCCGTGAAGCCATGCTGAACTAAAAGTTGATCTTCAATATTTTCTTACATGTAAACCTTAGAGGAGTGGGTTTAAACCACTGTCCTATTAATGTGGATTATGTAAATAATAAATAATAAATAATATAATAATGTGAATAAAGTGAATGGTATAAGGTCAGCTATATGAACACTGGAGGACCCTCTTTATTCACATTATTATAAGGAAAGAAATGTGCTTGGTCAGAGACTACACTGTCAGCTAAATTCCATTGAGGGGCCTATATGTCAAAGATACTAGGACCATGTAGAATATATGTCTTCCGAGGAAGACATATGTCAAGGATGCAGAGACATCCATCTGAAACAAAAAAGTTACTTATTAATCCAAGGACAGCCATGGATCTATGCATCAGTGATTACAGAAGAGGAGGATGTTTAGCTACAATTATCTCATGTACTATAAATTAAGGCTGGAATTTGGTAATTAAAAAAGTGTCAATTATCATGTAACGGATGTATGTTAACCATATATGGAAAACTGATGTGCCAGCAGAATCCTTTGTCTTGGATATGTATAAAAGCAGTCATATCAGAACTCTTTCCTTGTTTAAAGTTCCAGGTACAAATCTGGCTCTGAACCTTGCGCAATAAAACTGTCTCTGGCTGACCCAGGAATGTTGTTTGGTCCCTTCATTCCACAACACTATAGTAGTTCCCAGACGTGTTATTTTTGTATTCTAGAACTGCAGCAGCATCTAGGAACATGAGATATTCACACAAGCAGAAACAATTGGTGTGCTTGTACACAATACATTTAAGAGAAAATGGGGTGGACTTAACACAGTTGATGCTTGGACAGATTATCATTGTGCTTCTGTCAGCAGAGATTCTAGTTAAATAAGATGTCTGTGTGAAGATTTGATTCAGTTAAGTGATGGTGATAAGTGTATTTTAAAATATTTAAAATCATTCCATGTTTTTTGTTTGCATAAATGTGAAACTAATGTAGCCAATAGTATACTCCTTCGTTGCTTCAAAAAAAAAACCTTTGTACCTAAAACCTGCTTAGCTATTTAATGTACTGAATATCATCTGCTCTATTTTGATCTCAAAATACGGTAGTCTTTTAATTTTTTCTACTTTTGCTAACTTCTGGACCAGAAAAATTCTTTGTTGGATGCTGTCTGGGTGACACTTTTTATGAGACGGGTAGTCATATAAACAAACAAAATCCTAAACAGTAATAATGTGTTATCTTCTACTAATATGCTGATTTTCTTGGAATTCGTAGGCTAAAGTGTTGCGGGAGACTAAACCAATTCCAAACTTGGTTTTTGCCATAGAACAGTATGAGAATTTTCTGATCCATCTCTCTAAAAAGTCAAAGGTAAATTTTAATTCTACAAATATAGGTAATTCCTTTTATAATACTGGCAATTACGATATAAGGCAGTGTATCTTTTATGCTGCCCTCTGAAGCCTATGCACTTTATGATACATTAGCCCTGCCTCCTGCGAGTCCCTTGGACTGCAAGGCGATCCAACCGGTCAGTCCTAGAGGAGATCAACCCTGACTGCTCTTTGGAAGGCCAGATCCTGAGGATGAAACTCAAATGCTTTGGCCACCTAATGAGAAGGAAGGACTCACTGGAGAAGAGCCTCATGCTGGGAAAGATTGAGGGCAAAAGAAGGGGACGACAGAGAACGAGGTGGCTGGATGGAGTCACTGAAGCAGTCGACGTGAGCTTAAATGGATTCGGGGGATGGTAGGACAGGAAGGCCTGGAGGAACGTTGTCCATGGGGTTGCGATGCGTAGGACACGACATCGCAACTAACAACAAGCCCTGCCTCCAAGTTCAAAATATTAATTATTTTTCATTTGCACAAGCAATTTCAGCTCTTGACTTCCCACTTCAAAATAGCATCTGGTATGTTTTATGTCTGTTAGAATTCAGAATGATCGAGAAATTTGCCCTTTGAATCTTTGTTATTCACTCTCTGATGAAATATTAGCTTACTTGTCTCATAAACCGTGCGTTTTTATTCAGATGCCAATTTTAGGTTAAATCAAACTTGATCTATACCATGGTGAAATCCAGCAGGTTCTGGAGAACCAGTAGCAGAAATTTTGAGCAGTTCGAAGAACTGGCAAATACCACCTCTGGCTGGCCCCAGAGTGGGGTGGGAATGGGGATTTTGCAGTATCCTTCCCCTGGAGTGGGATGGGAATGGGGATTTTGCAGTATCCTCCCCCCTGGAGTGGGGTGGGAATGGGGATTTTGCAGTATCCTTCCCCCTGGAGTGGGGTGGGAATGGAGATTTTGCAATATCCTCCCCCCTGGAGTGGGGTGGGAATGGAGATTTTGCAATATCCTCCCCCCTGGAGTGGGGTGGGAATGGAGATTTTGCAGTATCCTTCCCCCTGGAGTGGGATGGGAATGGGGATTTTGCAGTATCCTCCCCCCTGGAGTGGGGTGGGAATGGAGATTTTGCAATATCCTCCCCCCTGGAGTGGGGTGGGAATGGAGATTTTGCAGTATCCTTCCCCCTGGAGTGGGGTGGGAATGGGGGTTTTGCAGTATCCTTTCCCCTGGAGTGTGGAGGAAATGGGGATTTCACTACTGATCTATACACTTACAGCAACCGTAACTCACAAAACCGAAGTGTAAATTTGACTGCGATGACTTTTTTTTCAATGTTTTGAATGGCTGGTGGTAAACATTTTGTAAAATAACTGACTGACACCTCTGGGTCTTCCCAGGTCAACCTAATGCAATACATGAAACTAAGTGCTTCCCGGGACTTCCGAATCAATGTATCTACGGTAGAAAATGCCCTACAGGAACAGGATGCTGTGGACGAGCCAGACCAAGATGAGGTCAGTTTGCAGGAAAGGCGACCATGTGGTGCCGGGGTGTGTGTGTGTGTGTGTCACCCACGTGCCTCCAAACCCCCCTCTCTTGATGCCTACATACCCTTCTTTTCAAAGATTATTTTCATGATATACAGGCAGTCCTCGATACTTAACCACAACTGAGCCAAAACTTTCCATTCCTAAGCAACGAGAGTTAAGGGAATTTTGCTCCATTTCACAGCCTTTCATGGCTGTTCAGTGAATCTGGCTTCCCCATTGACTTCGCTTGTCAGAAGTTTGCAAAAGGGGATAAACGTGACCCCAGGGACATAAATATGAGCCAGTTGCCAAGCATCAAAACTGATTGCACGGGGATGCTGCAATGGCCCTAAATGTGAAAAAATAGTCCTAAGTCATTTTGCTTCCGTGCCGCCGTACCTTCAAACAGTCACTAAACTAAGTGTTTTAAATTGAGGACTACCTGTACATTGAATAGGGAGTGTGGCACAGCCCCTACCAATTTGCAACAGTGCCTCTGTGCTCCACAAACGCTCTTGCTTCCGATAGGGCCATTACATTTTGGAAACTACTTTTGAATGTCCTCCCACCAAGGCAGGGGTCTGTAACCTTAAACCCTCAAAAGAGCCATTTGGACCCATTTCCCACAGAAAAGAAAACACCGGGAGCCACAAAACCCTTCCTGTGCGTGACTATTTCTTGAGCAGCTACAAAACTAGCATAAGTAGTTGAATTAAACGTTCTGTTTTCTTCTGAAACTTTTCTTTTCTTGGATTTATCCATGGTTGGCCTACTGGGAGTTGAAAAGCTCAATAAATCGTGTGCCGGCGGGTGTCACACATTGGCGGTTGTGACGCATATTTTGAGTGACGGGGAACTGCAACAGAGGGGTGAAAGAGCCACATGCAGCTCCAGAGCCACAGGTTGCTGACCCCCGCACTAAGGTCTCAAACTTTCAAATGTGCTCATCTCCAGGAGGCTTTCTTATATAGTCTGATGGAACACACTGAAAGACCCTTATTTTGGCAACAGCAGCAATGTATAACTCTCTCTCTAAATTCTCGTGAAGTTTGCACAAGTATCAATCCCATGTGTGCTAACATCAGTTTAAATAATTATAGTGTCCTGCAGCTTGTTTTAAAAACAGCAAACCATTGATGGAACATGGCAATATGGCAACCATCCTAGTCCTGTTCAAAAGTAAAGGGTCAATTCCACACTGCTGCAGTTTTGGAGCAGGAATTAAAGACTAGACATTTACTTTTTTTTTTTTTAATTTGATTTATATGCCGCCCTTCTCCGGAGACTCAGGGCGGCTTACAATGCGTTAAGCAATAGCCTTCATCCTTTTGTATATTTATACAAAGTCAGCTTATTGCCCCCACAAACTGGGTCCTCAATTTACCTACCTTAGAAAGGATGGAAGGCTGAGTCAACCTTGAGCCTGGCGAGATTCGAACTTGCAGTAATTGCAGGCAGCTGAATGTTAATAACAGGCTATTGGTCTGCTGCGCCACCAGGCTCTTGTTACTTGCTTCCATGAGCACTTTTAATTTAAAAAAAAATAATAATAAAAAAAATAAAGCAGAATTCCGAAACATTTTGTTGCGGGCTCTCCATCATTACCATCGTTCTCTTCCGTTTCTTCCCTTGAAACGTATCTTAACAAAGGCAAAAAAAAAAAAAAAAAACCACAACCCCAAACTTTCCAAAATGTTTGGGAGATTTGTACAACAGATGTAACTAGTTTAGCTTGCCCTATTTCAGTCGTTCACTGGTTACTGTTTGTGGGTTTTCTGATGTGCTGTTTTTATTTCTTCCAGAGCATTGCATCTGCCCAGTCAAACACCAGCAGAGAACCCAAGAAAAAAAGGCGAAAGAAATGAGAGCGGCCCCATTTCTTCTCAAATTGCTGGCTTTGCACCATTTTAACATCCACAAGGAGGCCATCTTTCTCAAGTAATCTACAGTATATTGGAAAAGTGTTTCTTCACCATATCCTTTGCGCATAGAATCTTCAATGCTTGCAGTATCGGCAACCGGCTGACGACATGTCCATGGCCTGCCCCCGTAAACCACATTAAATTTGCAACTTTTCCTTTTGGTCTCTAATCCACCACATTGGCCTTGGGAGCCACAGAGATGCCTGTTCTCCTGTTTTTGACTTAGAGTGAGAAGACAAAGCAGATGACCACGACTAAGAGGTTCCTTCTTGGAGGATCCCGCTGGGAGGAAATGTGCCCGGTTAGCTTCTAAAATCAAATTTCATTTTCCTTTTTCCAAGGAACCTTTTGTTATTTTAATAAGTTTGTATATATCCAGAGTTTCACCTGTAAGAAATTAACAACAACGGAAGTTTCAAAGAATCATTTCTGTGCAAATTAAAAATGCTCCAAAGTTCAAATTTAACTTTTAAAGATTCATGTGCTGGAATCTTTAAAGATTTTTGCTCCTAAATGCATCTTGGGCCAGACGGGTTTATTTAAGGCAAGAAAGAACAAGCAGATTAAAACATTTAATTCAAGCTCTCCTTATTTTGGTCAGAAATGACAGATGCTATGAATATATTTAGACAATACGCCAAAGTTGGGCCTAATTGAACTTTCTTACTTTACTTTGGCAAAGTAGTCCTTTTAATAATTCAATAAAATGCATAATGTTGTGTTTGGTTTCTTAAGCTGTCACATTTAGCACAGCAATTGTTAACTGTGTTTCTGAAAATAAACAACTATACTTTTAAAAATGCACATTAACTTGGAAAAGCAATTTCAGACAGCTCTGATATTTGTGCATTCTTTCCATAGGAATAGGATGCTTCACTTCTTAAAAAGTATCTTTCTGTGGAAAAATAAAATGTTTATATTCTGCTACCCGGATATTCAGGCTCCTTGAATTTAAATGCCTCTCATTTCTACATAGTTCAAAGACCTCAATTCTTCGGTGCCCAGCCTTCCTTATGCTCCAACTTTCACAGCCATACATTGCAACTGGGAAAACCATCGCCTTGACTATATGCACTTTTGTTGGCAGGGTGATGTCTCTGCTTTTTAGTATGCTGTCTAGATTTGCCATTGTGTTCCTCCCCAGGAGCAAGCATCTTTTAATTTCTTGGCTGCAGTCCCCATCTGCGGTGATCTTGGAGCCCAGGAAAATAAAATCTGCACTACCTCCATTTCTTCTCCATCTATTTGCCAGGAATTGAGAGGGCTGGATGCCATGATCTTAGTTTTCTTAATCTTGAGTTTCACGCCAACTTTTCGCCAAAGCATTGAGGCCTTTGAACGATGGTGCTGGAGAAGACTCCTGCAAGTCCCTTGGACTACAAGGCAATCAAACCGGTCAGTCCTAGAGGAGATCAACCCTGACTGCTCTTTAGAAGGCCAGATCCTGAAGAGGAAACTCAAATCCTTTGGCCACCTAATGAGAAGGAAGGACTTACTGGAGAAGAGCCTAATGCTGGGAAAGATTGAGGGCAAAAGAAGAAGGGGACAAAAAGAACGAGGTGGCTGGATGGAGTCACTGAAGCAGTTGGTGTGAGCTTAAATGGTCTGGGGGATGGTAGAGAACAGGAAGGTCTGGAGGAACCTGGGGTTGCAATTGGTTGGACACGACTTCACAACTAACAACAACATTTCTACATAGCCATGGATAAGAGTGCCCTATTAAGTCACAGCATGTGAGGGAAGATACTATCCTTAGTTAATACTTTATCTCCCTGTTGCAGGAAACACAAGAATTCATGCATGCATTTTGGGTTTCTCCTTTACTCCTGGGTAAAGTATTAACAGCCAAACTGGTCCTGAAGATGACAGAAAGCTGATTTCCAGACTGAGAAAGGCTTCCTTACAATCTCATTATATAGGATTATCCAGCAACTGAAAGATAGAATTCTTGTCAAGTGTCAAGTGTGAATTTGAAAAGCAGTAAACTGCAGCTGCCAAAAAAGCCAAGACAGTTCTAGGCTGCATAAACAGAGGGATAGAATCAAAATCACATGAAGTGTTAATACCCCTTTATAATGACTTGGTAAGGCCACACTTGCATCCAGTTTTGGTCGCCACGATGTAAAAAAGATGTGGAGACTCTAGAAAGAGTGCAGAGAAGAGCAACAAAGAGGATTAGGGGACTGGAGGCTAAAACATGAAGAACGGTTGCAGGAACTGGGTATGTCTAGTTTAATGAAGAGAAGGACTAGGGGAGACATGATAGCAGTGTTCTAATAGCTCAGGGGCTGCCACAAAGAAGAGGGAGTCAAGCTATTCTCCAAAGCACCTGAGGGCAGGACAAGAAGCAATGGATGGAAACTCATCAAGGAGAGAAGCAACTTAGAACTAAGGAGAAATTTCCTAACAGTTAGAACAATTAATCAGTGGGACAACTTGCCTCCAGAGGTTGTGAATGCTCCAGCACTGGAAGTTTTTAAGAAGATGTTGGATAACCATTTGTCTGAAGGGGTGTAGGGTTTCCTGCCTGGAAAGGGGGTTGGACTAGAAGACCTCCAAGGTCCCTTCCAACTCTTATTCTATTCTAATTCATACCTTGGGGGATGTTGTAGTTTTGTTCCAGTCCTCCTGGGTTGGATGGGGTGACACAATCCATTGTCGCCTCTTTCCTTAAACAATGATCAATATCTACGGCGCTGAAAAAGGCCACCGACTGAGGTAGATCCTGAAGACCGAGTTTATAGGCGAACATACACCTAAAAAAAAGGGAATGCTGCATTTAGAAGTGGGAATCCCCTTCTTCCTTTGGAGTAGATCCTCTGATCAGTTAGAAAATAAATTGCTTCAAAGGCACACCACAATACACCCTTCACTATTTCCATCATACGCCTCTGGGAATTTTCCTTTAGAGAGAGAAAAAAAAATCAACTAACCAAAACCACATTTTAATCAGCCACAATAACAATTTTACTTAATTTCAGGGGGGAAAAAAACGGGGGGTGGGGGTGTAATTGGTTATATCAAATAGTATGAGTTTGCCAAACGACAAGACCGGTGCTTACCGTGTGAGGAGGTTTGTGATCTGCAGGGCAAGAGCTGCCCGATAGCGGTCCTCGCTCTTGACCAAGTAACGCACTTCATCGTGGATGCTGATGCAAAAACGTCCATCGATGTCAAATACATCAAAGAGCCATTTCATAGATACGAGCATCAGATGCAGATAATCCACAGCTGAACTCTGAACCACCCAATTGATTCTGCTGGTCACAAACTAGAAGGGGAAAAAAATAAATAAATCAGCAAATACTGTTAATACTTTTTCAATCTCGATCGTGATAATTCCTGATAATTGCGTACTTGAAATTTTGTAGGTCAGCGCATCAGCCTGTCTGCAGCCTACCTTTACCCATCCATCCCTTTGCAGCTTTGATGTCTATGTGAAATTGCAGACGGGTCTAAATCAAGACCAAAGATGGTTAGGATAACACCTCCAGTTACAGCTGTGTCACTACTTTTAGCAATAGCACTTAGACTTATATACTGCTTCACAGTGCATTAACAGCCCTCTCTGAGCGGTTTACAGAGTCAGCCTCTTGCCCCCAACAATCTAAGTCCTCATTTTATCAACCTCGGAAGGATGGAAGGCTCAGTCAACCTTGAGCTGGTCAGGATTGAACTGCTGGCAGTAGGCAGAGTTAGCTTGCAATAGCAATAGCGCTTAGCACTTAGACTTATATACCACTTCATAGTGCTTTACAGCCCACTCTTAAGTGGTTTACAGAGTCAGCCTATTGCCCCCAACAATCTGAGTCCTCATTTTACCGACCTCAGAAGGATGGAAGGCTGAGTCAACCTTGAGCCTGGTGAGATTCGAACTGCCAAATTGCAGGCAGTCGGCAGAAGTAGCCTGCAGTACTGCATCCTAACCACTGCGCCACCACGGCTCCTCAAATTAAACAAAAAAAATCAACTACAGATAGTCCTTGACTTACAACAGGTCACTTAGTGACCGAAGTTACAATGGTACTGAAAAACTTGAGCTATGACCCTTTTTCACACTTATGACCATTTCGGCATCCTTAGGGTCACATGATTTACATCAGATGCTTGACAACTGACTCGCATTTATGACTGTTGTAGTCTCCCGGGATCACATGATTCTCCCTTTACGGCCTTCTGACATGCCAAGTCCATGGGGAAGCCAAATTCACTTAACAACCTGTGTTGCTCATTTAACCGCCGTAGGGATTCGCTTAACAAAAGTGGCAAGAAAAGTCGTAAAATGGGGCAAAAAACTCCCTCGACAAATTTCTCACTTAGCAACATAAAGTTTGGGTTTAATTGTGGTTGTAA
Organism: Arizona elegans; assembly: GCA_022577455.1. Classification (NCBI taxonomy): domain Eukaryota; kingdom Metazoa; phylum Chordata; class Lepidosauria; order Squamata; family Colubridae; genus Arizona; species Arizona elegans. The sequence continues at coordinate 12,751,911 of JAKOOJ010000016.1, forward strand.
GTTGAAGACTACCTGTAATTAGAACAGAGGGATCTCTATCTCACCTCGTTCCCAACAGCTGCTGGCTCCAACGCTCTAGAAATTCGGCAGCCCAGCACTGGGGTGCTGGGTGCGTCCGACATGGCGATGCTTTCCAGTTTGTTGAACATTTCAGACTCTGTGCCACTGGCCCACACACGCTGGCGTACCATGTCCCACTTCTTCCTACGAGACCTAGAATATGAAGCACACAGTGGTGAAATCTGAACCGGTTTGTTACCAGTTTGCTGGCTGTGCATTCACGCTCTGCACCAAGCACGGACTGCACCCATGCACAGTTCACACCAAATGCATACTTTGTGCATATGTGCAATACACACCAAAAGGAGGCTTCGGAAGGTAAGTAGAACGGGGGTGTGGGGGGGAATCAGTTGTGGTGCACGATCTTGGGAACTTTTTAAAAAACTTTTTAAAAGGAGGAGCCTTGGTAGTACAGTGGTTTAATGCACCCTGTAATTAACACAGCTGCCTGCAATTTCTGCAGGTTCGAATCTCCCCAGGCTCAAGGTTTGACTCAGCCTTCCATCCTTTCTAAGGTAGGTGAAATGAGGACCCAGTTTGTGGGGGCAATAAGCTGACTTTGTATAAATATATAAAAGTATGAAGGCTATTGCTTAATGCATTGTAAGCCGCCCTGAGTCTCCGGAGAAGGGCGGCATATAAATCTAATAAAAATAAAAAAATAAATAAAAATAAATAAAAGCATTTTTTTACTACCGGTTCGGGCGAATAGGTAGGAAAAAATGCTTTTAGAAAGTTTAAAAAAAAGGTTCTGACAATCACAGCTGTGCCACGCGATCGTCGGAACCTTTTTTTTACTTTTTTAAAGCATTTTTTTACTACCTATTCACCCGAACCGGTAGTAAAAAAATGCTTAAAAAGTAAAAAAAAAAAAAAAAAAAAAAAAAAAAAGTTCCGACGATCAGCTGAGTGATGCGTGATCATCGGAACTTTTTTTTTTTTTACTTTGTAAAACATTTTTAACTACCGGTTCCGGAGAGCAGGGAGTAAAAAAATGTTTCAAAAGTAAATAAATAAATAAATAAATAAATGGTGCATCGCTCAGCTAATCATCGGAACTTTTTTTTTTTTTTACATTTTTTTACTACCGGTTCAGTGAACCGGTAGCATTTTTTACTACCGGTTCGAGTGAACCGGCCTGAACCGGTAGCATTTCACCCCTGGAAGCACATCAATGCTGAACTTGGGAGATCAAGAGAAAATCTGACCCTGCAGTTTTGGGTTGCAATCATTGAACAGCAAGAAGGAAGACTCACACTGCAGCAGGACACACACACACACACACACCAAAGAATAACAAACTGATGACTATCATCATCATCGTCATCGTCTTTTAATGACCCCATAATCCCTTGTGGGGTGGAGTCTGGGCAATTGAATGGAGCTAGCCGAGTGTTTTAATGGCCGGATGCTCTTCCGGTCACCAAAAGAATAAAAAACTGATACCGCAATAATACAAGACCCAGATTTTAGCTTTGTAGCACTTCAGCTTTCATTTAAAATGACAATAATTAAAGTCCTTTTTCTTTTAGTTTCTGGACCTTTACGGGTGAAAAGGCAACTTAAGGATGATTCATTGATGTTTCAGGACTCACTAGAGCAGTGATGGCGAACCTTTTAAACACCAAGTGCCCAAACTGCATACGCATGCATGCCCAAACTGAAAGATGCGTGTGGGGACATGCACGGATGTGCGCACACACTGGCATGCACGCATGTGCAGCAGAGACCCGAAGACCAACTGGGCAGCGGGAAGCGGGGCAACCCAACACCGGCAGCCCTGCAAGAGGTAAGATCTTTTTCTTTCATGAGCTTCTGTTGCGTCATTTGCAGATGTTGTGGCCCCGCCCTCTGAGCCTGTCCCATCGGAGGAAGAAAGCTCCGACAATGAGGAAGAGGAGTCAGCCAGGCCTCCCTCTTCAGTCCCCTCCCCTCTGGCATTGTCTCAGGTGCCGGCCGAGGGAGAGGAGATTAGTAGGGAGACAGCTGGTTCGTCTCAGAGTGATGAACAAACATCATTCCTGGACGCACGCCTCCGAAGGCGTGATAAACGATTGCAGCAGCTTAGGAGGCGTGCTAGGGATTAGAACTGAGTCACTAGACCACACCCCAGAGACTATATAATAGAGGGTAGTGGTCAGGGATCCTTGTGACGAACAAAAGTAAACCTTGGATAGTCACTAAAGCCTCGTCCGGAACTGCTGGGAGAAATATTATTTCTGCTTGGACTTTTTTGTACATTAGTATCTTATCTTTCTGTTTGTGAAAATAAAGGCATTTGGCAGACGGTGTGTCTATCGCTGCCAAGTGGGAGATAAGACCTGGGTGCGTTCCAAAATGTTTCCTTAACCCTCGGCTGGCTGTGTTTGTGTGTGTGTGGGGACGGGGACAGATCAGCAGGGAAACAGCAGCTCACGAAAGAAAACGCCACAAAGATCTGACTTGGGGCGACGGCGCATGTGCCAGCAGAGGGGGTTCTGCCTGCCACCTCTGTCATGTGTGCCATAGGTTCACCATCACGGCACTAGAGCATCTGGTTGCAATTCCCAGACATATGGGGGCAACACACACAGAATTCTGAATGCCGAAGAATTTAGCAAAGCATGCAATTCCTGGTAGAAGTTTGCATGGTGGATACTATATGCGCAACACTGGAAGAGTAGTGATATACCAACACCAGATAAAATAATCAATAAAATTATGGAATGTGCGGAATTAGATAGATTCACAAAGGAATTACAAAATAGGGAAGAACATGACTTTTACTTAGTATGGGAAAAGTGGTATAGTTGGTTGAAAGATAGGAAAGAGATGAAGCAATAGGAAGTAAATAAAATAACCAAATATAATATGATGGAAACAAAGAACAGACATAGGTCAACAAAGATCAATAGTAGATAGATAAAAGGGAATGACCAAATAAGGAAGAGTCAAAATACAAAGAGAAATGTATATTATAGTTGCGACAAACTGGACATGTATTGAAATGGATGTTTATATGTTTGTATGTTTTGTACGTTTCATTGTTTTGTTTAGTTTATACTTATAAATAAAAATTGGAGAAAAAAAAAAGAACTTTGCAGGGTGGAGTTTGAATGATTCTGACATAGAACGTGACTTCATTTTAGTGCCAACAGCACAGGATTGGGGTTTTTTTTTGTGGTTTTTTTTTTTTTTTTTTTTTTTGCACAAATCTAATATTTTCAAGGAAAAATAACAGTAAAGCTTGGCCTCCGTTGTTTCTTACCGTTTCTTTGCTTCTCTTTGTAACCGCCACATGTCTTGCATGGATATGGAGCCATCTTCTGCTCTTTCTACTGTGAGGCCCAGTTGATTCACCAGCCATTCCCCGTCCTCAGACAGGTGGCAACTATAAGAAAAAAAGGAGGAAAGTCAAGGATGGGAGACGCCATCTGAAAGCTGTGCCAAAGGTGCTTTTTTTTCAAGAGGCAACTGGACTTTCTGGTGTTTCTTCAAAGATGTTTCGCTTCTCCTCCAAGAAGCTTCTTCAGCTCTGAGCTGATTTCAGTCAGTCAGTCTGAGCTGAAGAAGCTTCTTGGGTGAGAAACGAAACGCCACCAGAAAGTCCAGTTGTCTCTTAAAAAAATATAACCTTTGGGACAAAACCATGACCTCGATGACTGAGAATCTCCACAGACATCTAAAAGCTGCCAAAATTTACAGGCCTCACTCTGTTTAACCTGTTTAAGCAGGCCCTTAAAACCTGCCTCTGTCCTTAGGTCTTGGGTTCCTATTCCCACGATGGCGAACCTATGGCACGCGTGCCACAGGTGGCACATGGAGCCATATTTGTGGGTACACGAGCGATGCTCTAGCTCAGCTCCAGCGCGCATGTGCACACCGGCCAGCTAATTTTCTGGCCTTCCGGGCCCACCGGAAGTCAGGAAACGGGCTGTTTCTGGCCTCCGGATGGCCTCCAGGGGGGTGGGGAAGGCCGTTTTCACCCTTCCCAGGCTCCTAGAAAGCCTCTGGAGCCTGGGGAGGGTGAAAAAACAGGCCTACCGGGCTCACCGTGCCATCACATGCCAAAAGCAGGGGGACCGCAAGGGGGGGCATGTGCAGGGTGTGTGGGGCGCATTGAATTATGGGTGTCGGCACATGCGCGCGTGACCCCCCCCCCAAGCTCCCTCCGCTTTTGGCATGCGACGGCAAAGAGGTTAGCCATCACTGGCCTATAAAGCACTGTTATTAACATCAGCTGCCTGCAATTACTGCAAGTTCGAATCTCTCCAAGGCTCAAGGTTGACTCAGCCTTCCATCCTTTCTAAGGTAGGTGAAATGAGGACCCAGATTGTGGGGGCAATAAGCTGAGTTTGTATAAAATATACAAAAGTATGAAGGCTATTGCTTAACGCATTGTAAGCCACCCTGAGTCTCTGGAGAAGGGCAGCATATAAATCAAACCAAAAAAAAAAAATCTATTTCTATTTCTATTCCTATTATTCCTTTCCCTTCCCTTCCCTTCCCTTCCCTTCCCTTTCCCTATCCTATTCCACTTGTATTATTACATGCAGAGCTGCATGGATTGGGACAGCCTCTAAATCAATTCCAATCAACCAACCAAATCATTCAATAAAAGAGAAATCCCTCTTTGCCAAGGCCACCTTACCGTCGGATTCCCTTCGTTACGGCGTACATTTGCCGGGCCTTCTCGCTGGCTTCCTGTTCTGTCAGACGGTGGTTGAACTGCATGAGGAGACGCTCAGCGAACGCCTGTCCTGCCCCATAGATGCGCCCATAGTTGAACACCTTGGCATGCTCTCGGCTGATGCCCACGGTGGAGGCAGTCTTGCTGTGTAGATCTGTGCCATTGCTTTTCTTCCCCTGAAGTGTCATCCAGCCAAAAGCGGTGCAACCTTCAAAGGGGTGGAAAAAGAGGGCCAGGAAGGAAAAGATCATCTCAAAATGGCTTAAGAACCAAGAACAGACATTTCACTCCTCATCCAAGAAGCTTCTGATTCAGCTCTGACTGGATGGTGGGGAATGGAAGGATTTATATTCCTTGCAGACAGCTGGTCATTTGCATCCTTTTAGAGGGTCGTTGAGAAACTTGGAGGTTTATCTGTGTCCTCAGAGTCACCTGAGTAGTGCAAATGGTTCCTGTAGTCTGCAATTGTTTTCTGGAAATCCGCTCATACTCCCACACCATTCCAAAGGTGTTCATCCCAAATTGTATAGCTATTCAAGGGGCTGCCCTTGAAGACCATTCGGAGGCTTCAGCTGGTGCAGAATGCGGCCACGTGGGTAGTGATGGGAGTATGTTACACCCTCCTGCGGGACCTGCATTGGCTACCGACTGCCCTCCGGGTGAGATTCAAGGTGCTGGTAATTACCTATAAAGCCCTACAAGGCTTAGGCCCAGGATACCTGGCGGACCATCTGCAGCCAGCGACAGCTCCCCATCGCCTGGTGCGTTCTCACAGGGAGGGCCTCCTTGGGGTCCCGTCGGCCAGAGAGTGTCGACTGGTGACTCCCAGGGAGCGGGCCTTCTCTGTGGGCGTGCCTACTCTGTGGAATCAGCTCCCTCTGGAGCTCCGGGTGGCTCCTGACCTTCACTCCTTCCGCCGTGATCTTAAAACATGGTTATTTGGCCTGGTCGGATTGGACTGAAGGGGTTTTAAATGCAATTTTAACGGGTTCTTATATTTGTTATATTTTATAATTGAATTTTGTATTTATTGTTGTGAGCCGCCCTGAGTCCTTTGGAGAGAGGGCGGCATACAAGCCCAAATAATTAATAAATTAATAAATTAATAAATTAATAAATTAATAAATTAATAAATTAATAAATTAATAAATTAATAAATTAATAAATTAATAAATTAATAAATTAATAAATTAATAAATGTCTATGACCATCTGTCTGCAAAATGACCAGCTGTCTTGGTTCACCAGCAGCCAGCAGAGCTGGCAGCAGATTTGGACAGTGAGGAAGTTGGGGAGGAACATGGGCCAGTCCTGGAGTCTGGGGAAGGCTCTGATGAGTGCTCTGCGTCAGAGGCAGAGAGGGGGCCAGGACCACACAACAGTTATCAGCTGCCTTTGGAGATACATCAGTAAGGCAGAAGAACAGCTGGAGCCTGTTCCCAGTGTGTGCATGTGCAGAGTTGCCAGGCGAAGGGAACAGCTAAAGAACAAGGGTCGACTCAGGAGTAAGGCCACAGGTGGACGATGAATGGCCCCTCCCAGAGGGAATAAAAAAGGAGCAAAAGGGGAGTGGAGTTTGCAGGAGACAATTAGTTCACTTGGTTCATGACTCTCGGAGACCCCTTGCCAAGTTTTGAAGATATCGGCCTGGCAGCTCCCCAAGCCAGATAAGGTCTGTGACTGTAAATTCTCCCTTTGCTGGATGTGAATGAGAGGAATTCACAGTAACTTAATAAAAAGGGTTTTTTTTGTCGGAACTAGAAGTCTGCTTCATGCTCTTGGGAAGCCTGGGTCAGAACACTATCTGTAAGGAATATAAATCCTTCTGTTCCCCACCATCCAGTCAAAGCTGAAGAAGCTTCTTGGATGAGAAGAGAAATGTCTTCAAAAGAAAAAAACAAGGAAGTTTAGTTGCCTCCTGAAAAAGCAATCTTTGGGACAACCATAATCTGGATGACTGAGAATCTCTTCAGACTTTTAATCATGAACAGATGGGATCTGGAAGGGAACCATTGACACGAATGCAAAATGGAGTCGAGAACAAGATTTTGCACAGAATTCCAGTCCCAATTGTGAGGTAATGAATTGAGGATATCGATTCAAGAGGCCTTTAAAAATAGGAAATAATAAGCGCACAGAAAATTGATCTATCAAGAGCTGTTAACACCGAGAATGTTTATATTGCAGCACAATATTTTCGACTACCAAATACCCAGGAGAAAACTTCTCAGTATACAGGCAGTCCTCGACTTTCAACAGTTCACTCAGAGACTGTTCGAAATTACAAAGGTAATGAAAAAAACCTGATTTATGACCGTTTTTCACACTTATGACTGTTGCAGCATCCCCATGGTCACGTGTTGTGGCCCGTCAGCGGCCTGTGCAGGTAGTAGCTGACTCCAACAGCGAGGAGCCTGGTGTGGTGCTGCACCAGCAGCCTGTGCAGCCGGCACTCGAGTCAGACAATGAGGAAGCTGGAGAAGATGGGGTGCCAGAGGTGGGGATTCAGCCAGGGCCTTCAGAACCTCCAGAAGCTCCCATAAGTGAAGAGGAAGAAGAGGAGGAGCCTCTTCTCGATGCACGGGAGCGCAGAGCTGCCAAAAGGCAGGAGTGGCTCCTCAGGAGGAGGTCTCCTCGAGAGTAAGGCTTGGGACTAATTGGCCACTCCCTTAGCCTATTTAAGGAAGGATAACGACTGAGGCAATTTGCAGGGAACAACTTCGTTCACTCTCCTTCACGTCCTGATCTTAATTCTCTTATCAGGTTCCTGCAAATTGCTTCTGGGCTTTCTGCCAACCATAGTAAGATTACGATTATTTATTCTTTGGATTCTTGTTAAGAAAGTTAATTAACAGCCTTATTTGAAATAGACTGATTTAATTTAGTAAACTAAGGTTTGTACAGACTTTGTGTGTGCTGCGTTCTTTGGGGTCCGTAGCTGGGGCAGAACAGTCACGTGATTTACATTCGGATGCTTGACAATTCATTAACAACTGTGGCGAGAAAGGTCGTAAAACGGGGTAAAACTCACTGAACAAACTTCTCACCTAGCAACATCAATCTTGGGCTCAATTGTGGTTGTAAATTGAGGACACTCACCATGCATGCCGGCGAAATGGGCTTCTCCCAAAACGGCTGCAATCCAAAGTTCTTGAGAATCAACATCAGCTCCAACCAGATGGTAACCCGGAGGAGTCTGGACGATAGCTTTCAGCTCACTCCCCACCCGGTCAGTCTGCAAGAAATGGAGGAAAAGATTTTGCTTTTCAGGAAGCCGCAGTCGATGGGTAGGCTTGGATTAAAAGGAAAGGCTTTTCTTTCCTCCATCATTTCGCTCACCGAAAGATGCATTCTTCAAGATGGACTGTCAGTCATGCTGTTTTATCGGTTCTACATGTGCGTAGATGGCTTGTGTCTTACATCGGGTATGGCAGTAAAAAAGCCAAATTTATTCTGCTCTTCCATATGTCCTAACCTAACCCTAACCCGGTGGTAAAATCCAATTTTTTTTAAACTACCGGTTCTGTGGGTGTGGCTTGGTGGGCGTGGCCAGGGAAGGATACTGCAAAATCTCCATTCCCATCCCACTCCTGGGGGAAGGATATTGCAAAATCTCCATTCCCATCCCACTCCTGCGGGAAGGATATTGCAAAATCTCCATTCCCATCCCACTCCTGGGGGAAGGATATTGCAAAATCTCCATTCCCACCCCACTCTGGGGCCAACCAGAGGTGGTATTTGCTTGTTCTCGAATTATTCAAAATTTCCACTGCCGGTTCTCCGAACTGCTCAAAATTTCTGCTACTGGTTCTCCAGAACCTGTCAGAACCTGCTGGATTTCACCCCTGCCCTAACCCTGCCATTTAGCAATAGCAATAGCACTTAGACTTATATACCGCTTCATAGTGCTTTTACAGCTCTCTCTAAGCGGTTTACAGAGTCAGCCGCTTGCCCCCAACAATTTGGGTCTTCATTTTATCCATCTCGGAAGGACAAAAAAGGCTGAGCCAACCTTAAACTGGTCAGGATTGAACTGCCCAAATTGCAGGCAGCCGGCAGGCAGCAGAAGTAGCCTGCAGTACTGCACTATAACTACTGCGCCACCGTGGCTCAGGAGGATAAAGCAGCTAGAACAATCAGCATTGAACCCAAACTTTAGGACTTGAGGAAAGAAATTACCCTTATCCCAGAAACACAAATAAGTTTCTGTTAGAAATCTGGAAAGGTCTCAAAAATCTTAGCATTATAAAAACATGCCTGCCAACTTCCTTTTTTCGTGCTATTTCCTATTCAGCTACTGGACACTGAATAGGAGCAGTGCAGCCTTTTGAATACAAAGCATCTGAAAAGACATTTTTACCCTAGCATTGCTGGCGGTCAGCCACGTAGGCTCCACGGCACGTCGAGTTACTGTTCCAGCAGTCACGACTTGTGGCAGGATGGCTCCATAAGGATTCTCGTCATCGTAGTCTGGATGCCTAGAAAAAGATCATGGTGAGAACCCACTTCAAAACCCAGAAGATCATCACCACCAGCGGCTCTGCAGATTCCACGTTGCTGTTTATGCCCCCAAAGCAGTTAAAAAGTGATCTTCAATCACTGATCTCGACATCTCAGTAAGATTGAAGAGATCCAGCTTTACTGGTTCCTCCTCTAGCTGTTTCACAGCCATGCAAACTACCCTCACCCAAGCGACTGCCACACCCATGGCTATAAAAATTCCGTTGCTCCCTTATTTACACACACAAAACCCCGTATTTTTAGCCTTCTCTGTTCCCCATTTTCAGGCTCCATAGGGTACATATTACTGTTCATTATATACTGTTTAAGGGACGTGGTGGCTCAGTGGCTAAGACGCTGAGCTTGTCGATCGAAAGATCAGCAGTTGAGCAGTTCGAATCCCTAGTGTCGCGTAACCGGGTGAGCTCCCATTACTTGTCCCAGTTTCTGCCAATCTAGCAGTTCGAAAGCATGTCAAAAATGCAAGTAGAAAAATAGGGACCACCTTTGGTGGGAAGATAACAGCGTTCCGTGCGCCTTTGGCATTGAGTCATGCCGGCCACATGACCACGGAGATGTCTTCGGACAGCGCTGGCTCTTCCGCTTTGAAACGGAGATGAGCACTGCCCCCTAGAGTCGGGAATGACTAGCACATATGCACAAGGAGAAACTTTACCTTTTACATCTGAAAATATGTATCTGAAAATCTGAGCGATTGCTAATTGGGTGAGCTGCTAAGCTGACAAGCCACCTTTCCTTCACCGCATATAGTGACTGTAATGGTGACGTAGCAGCACACTGTCATTTTGGCCACTAGGTAGTTCTCTCTCTGTAATTATATCCTTAATTGCAAGCTATTGCAAATTTGCTATATTTAAAGATTGAAATTAAACACAGCACAGCCTTAATAAACAGCCAGAAAAAGGAGGCAGTGTTGTCTTCTTGATTTGTTAACTGTGCATGCATTAAGATCACTATTAATATTTTTGTTGCTGGTAGCGTGGAAAAATCCTGTTTTAAGGAAAGTGAACTCCAGCTAGTTTCTGAGGTCCCAGGTGAAGAATCCCAAGACTATCCATGTGAAAAACACAAAAGGGGGCTCCAAAACTATGGATCTTTCCCCTAGAAGATGCAATGTTAAATCCATTAAAAAGGCTAATTCTGTGAGCTGCTCTTTTTTTTTTAATCACGACTGTTTGTTCATAGTGACAATAAAAGTAAGTATTATGAGGCCCAAAGTGATTATTACTTGAATGCATACTTTTATATGGATTTTACCTGAGGTTGCTCATTTTGGAAAAAAAAAGAGAGAGATATAAATAAAGCAACATTGGTCTGGACTGCATTTCTCTATACGTACCTAGTCACAGATCTTGGCAGTTCTCCTTTCTTCAGCCAAACCACTATCTGTGAACTGCAAGGAGAACAAAAGCTTTACAATAAAGTTGTCAGGCATGCCTCCTTTCAACACTCAAGAAAGAAAAACCCCAACTCCATTTTCATAGAGAAAGGTACTTTTACTGAGTGAGAACTGAATGCAACCAAAGAAAAGCAAGGACTGAAGTAAAGGCGCGAAAATCACATATAGAAAGCATCCCCCCCCCCAACTGTCCAGCGTAAATCATCCAATCCACATTTTCTCCAGGGGTCATGTGGGTGCATACGTTTGGTACTGTCATCCTCCTGCTATGCCACGACCGGACCTTGAGATGTTATCAGCTTCAAAAAAAAAATGCTGCAGCAAAGTTTTTTCTCTTCCTTCTCCTCCAGCTCACCTCCCTCCTCCCAAGAATTCCAATAGCTCCCCCCTCTCCCCGTTTCATGGCAGCCGAGAAAGTAAGCAATAAAAGAGCGGAGGCTGATAAAAGTAGACTAAGCTTATCTGGCCGGCTTTCCTGTTTTTTACAGCTAATACTGAATATTACAAAGGCAAATTCAGTAATCTACCTGAAACAAGGTAGTTTATTTTGATGTTCAACTCATGTACAATGGGGCTATCAGTATTCACCCACAAAGTCTATTGTTCATCAGATACAGGTAGTCCTTGACTTACAACCACAATTGAGCCCAAAATGTCTGTTTCTAAGCAAGACATTTGTTAAGTGGGTTTTGCCCCCATTTTACGACCTTTCTTGCCACAGTCGTTAAGTGAAGCACAGCGTTTGTCAGGGTTCCGACGGATGCCCTAATTAAATCAGGAGCCTCGACCCAAGCTTCAAAAGAAATCCAGTTATTTATTAGGAGCTTCATGTCGGCACGTTCCAAGTGAAGCCAATTCTGACCCCACGTAATTTACAGCAGAGACTTAACCCTGTTTCCCCTCTCCCCTCAGGGTGTGTCATCAGTCACATTCGCCAACGGAGCAATTTCGCGAGATCACTCCCCTCCGGCCGTTGTGGGTAACTCTGGGAGACAGCCTTGAGAGAGAGATGTCTGGAATGTGCTTTTGTTTTTGGCTGCCCTGCTGCTTCACCATTTTCCCATCCCACTTGCCTATGGCAACTCGAGAGCAGGCCAGGGATGCTTTGCAAGTTGACAGCGTTGTTAAGTTAGTAACACAGTTGTTAAGTGAATCTGCCCCCCTCCCACGTTGACTTTGCTGATCAAAAGGGCGCAAAAGGGGATCACGTGACCCCGGGACACTGCAACCATCGTAAATATAAGCCAGTTGCTGAATTTTGATCACATGATCATGGGGATGTTACAACGATCGTGTGAAAAACAGTCACAAGTCACTTTTTTCAATGCCATTTTAACTTTGAACGGTCACTAATCAAACTGTTGTAAATCAAGGACAACCTGTATCGGGAACTCATTCCAGCTGCCCCAACTTTCTTCCTCTCTTCATATTCAACATTTCTTGGGTGTTGGAGCTTGGAATTGGTTTATGCAACCTGAACAAGTATATGATAGAAGGACGACATTCTACATATGGAACAAAGAGTTCAAATTTTTTTTTTGCTGTGCAGAAGGAAAAGTAAAGGAGAGAACAGAGAATAAAAAAGAACAAGCAATTAACACTATGGATATCCCAAAGGTGTTTTTTTGTTTTTGTTTTCAAGAGGCAACTGGACCTTCTGGTTTTTCTTTGAAGACATTTCGCTTCTCACCCAAGAAACTTCTTCAGCTCTGACTGGATGGTGAGGAATGGAAGGATTTATATTCCTTGCACAGTCAGAGCTGAAGAAGCTTCTTGGGTGAGAAGCAAAATGTCTTCAAAGAAAAACCAGTTGCCTCTTGAAAAAACACCCTTGGGGCAACCATGACCTGGATGACTGAGAATCTCTACAACATTATGGATAGTTGGTAGCAAACCCACAACTGAATTTGCGTGCATCTTGTCAGAGTGTTTACAGCGTGACTGCTATTTTGTGACAACCTAGGAGCAAAATACAGGACACAAAGGTTTGTCTGACAAACAGTGGTTTATATACAAGACTTCTATATACACACGTGGTAGGCACATACCAGACAAGCAATCATTCTTCTTCAACTCTACACGGAGAACTACAATGCAGATACATGCAACAAGGAGAGAGTGTGATACACGAGAGACGCCCTCTAATGGCCTCCCTTATATAGACAGCTTCTTAAAGGGCAATAATCCTGCTGACTCATCCTCGGTCTTAAAAGGGCTGGTCAGCGTTAAATCTTCATTACCCTGAGAATCTGCTCACCTGATGCGTTTGTGAGCATTTCTCCAGAAGGAGATTTTCTTGTTGATTTCCAAAGCGTGGGTCCCATCGGCTGCTCCTATTCCAGCTTTCAGGGTACCATCTTCCATCTTGGGTAAGAAATCCTTGGCAAATGGGCTTCCCACATTGCTGGCATTGCCATCCTTTTAACAGCAGAGGAGGAAAGTTTATTTTGACTCAAGAAGCCAGCAACAAAACAGGTTCTGCAAGCCAAATGCAAAATGCTCTTTCCTGGTTATTTTTTTATTATTATTATTTGATTTATATGCCGCCCTTCTCCGGAGACTCAGGGCGGCTTACAATGCATTAAGCAATAGCCTTCATACTTTTGTATATTTATACAAGTCAGCTTATTGCCCCCACAACTGGGTCCTCAATTTACCTACCTTTGAAAGGATGGAAGGCTGAGTCAACCTTGAACCTGGTGAGATTCGAACTTACAGTAATTGCAGACAGCTGGTGTTAATCACAATGCTATCAGTCTGCTGAGCCACCAGGCCTTTTTAAAGAGACTCCTTCTTCCAAGAAAGCACAGAAACTCTCTCTCAATTCAGATCCCCATTTCAGCTAGGAGTATTAGAGATTATACCAGATCAGATGAATCACTGAGCTATGTGTTGTGGCCTGCCAGCGGCCAGCAGAGCTGGCAGCAGAGTTGGACACTGAGGAGGTTGGGGAGGAACATGGGCCAGTCCTGCATCAGAGGTAGAGAGGGAGCCAGACAGCCGTGAGGCAGAGGAACAGCTGGAGCCTGTTCCCAGTGTGCACATGCGCAGAGCTGCCAGAAGACAAAAACAACTAAGAAAGTAGGGTTGACTTGGTAGTAAAGCCACACCTTGGAGGTGACTGGCCCCTCCCACAGGAAACAAAAGAGGAGCGAACGGGGAGTAGGTTTTTGCAGGAAACAATTCAATCAATTTCAAGAGTGGAAAGTTCTGTTCATGACTCTAAGAGACTCTGTGTCAAGTTTTGCTTTACACTAGTTATCTGGCAGCTTTCCAAGCGAGATAAGGTTTGTGTTGATAAATATTCCTCTGAAAGACTGTTTGCTAAGCCTTGCTGACTGTGAATGAAAGGAATTCACAGTTGGGTAAATAAAAGGGGTTTTGCCAGGACCAAGACTCTGCTTTATGCTTTTTAAGGAAGCCTAGGTCAGAAAACTATGGCCCATTTTATCCCTGAAAGTTATTCTTATTTTCTAAATGTGCAGAATAGTTTTTCCATTAATTAACATTCCTCAACTGTATTCCCCACAACTGAGAATGAGGAAATCTTCACAACAGCAAGCAAAACAAATTTAAGCTCTGATGCCTTTCTTTGCCTTTCCAATCAGGAGAAAAGATTCTTAATTGCCGAGATGCAATTAGTAAGAATTCTTCCAGCCAAAACTCACTGGTGATACGGCTGCATGATTGGGTAAATCAAGAGTGCCATATTCTCCCCCTCGCCAACCCAAGAGGGAATACAAAAATTACCTAACTATAAAATACCAGTGTGCACTAAATCGAAAGGGAAGTGGAGTGCAGAGGGGACTGCAACGAGGTGCAGGGCAGGTATGAAATCCAGCAGGTTCTGACAGGTTCTGGAGAACTGGTAGCAGAAATTTTGAGCAGTTCGGAGAACCAGCAAATACCACCTCTGGCTGGCCCCAGAGTGGGGTGGGAATGGAGATTTTGCAATATCCTTCCCCCAGGAGTGGGGAGGGAATGGGGATTTTGCAGTATCCTTCCCCTGGAGTGGGGTGGGAATGGGGATTTTGCAGTATCCTTCCCCTGCCACACCCACCAAGCCACGCCCACAGAACCGGTAGTAAAAAAATTTGGATTTCACCACTGGTGCAGGGGCATCAAAATGACAACACATGCACAATGCTAGTAGAGGCAAATTGTCACCGGCTTCCGCGATAGATACACAAAAATACACACCGCGAAGTTCACTCCTTACCTTGTGAGGCAGCTTAAAAAACCAGCATCCAGGTATATTGACATCATTGTAAGGTCCGTTGCCATGGTGATATTCAGGAGAACTCTTCACCGATTCCATCTCCTCCTGTCCAGAAGAATTGATGCAGGATTAAGCATTTGTAAGCCCACCCAGAGTCATTTCTATGTATGTAGATAGGCAGGTAGATAGGCAGGTAGGTAAGAACACCTTCAAGCATGCCTGATACCAGATTGAGTGATGATTATGTTCCTTCTTTAGATAGGCCATTACCTGTCTCAGTTCTCTAGTTATGGAGTCCGCATCTGTATCCACATGGCCAAGCAACTCAAACTGACATGAAAAAAAGAAGAAGAAATCCTTTAACATGTGAAACTTGTTCTTGTTCTTCTCTTGTATCTGTCCACAGTTCTCACTTATCTTCCAAGTTTACATCTGACGAGAAGAATTATTTATAAAAGGTGGGTGGGGGGAACACTCCCTCTGCATATAAACAAGCAACCAAGGTTTTACCCTGTGTGACATGCAAGGTTTTTCTGTTTTTAATAATTAGGGCAAGGCTGTTTTTTTATCTGAAAAATACAACCCAATAAGAATTCTTGAAAGCTTCTGGAGAATGTAATGCAAATTGCAGAGGGCTCTGCAAAAACAAAACAACTGTTGCAAAGACCAAGGAACCGGTGAGTAGACTGGAGAGGACAGGAGATCATCCACGTCTGCTCTGGATGACTGCTCCTTGTAAGGAGACCACAGAATAGCACTCTTCTGAAGGTCTGATGATAGATAGATGGATGGATGGATGGATGGATAGATAGATAGATAGATAGATAGATAGATAGATAGATAGATAGATAGATAGGTGTGTGGATGGATGGGTGGGTGAGTGGGTGGATGGATATGGATGGATGGATGGATGGATGGATATGGATGGATGGATGGATGGATGGATAGATAGATAGATAGATAGATAGATAGATAGATAGGGTGTGTGGATGGATGGGTGGGTGAGTGGGTGGATGGATATGGATGGATGGATGGATGGATGGATATGGATGGATGGATGGATGGATAGATAGATAGATAGATAGATAGATAGATAGATAGATAGGGTGTGTGGATGGATGGGTGGGTGAGTGGGTGGATGGATATGGATGGATGGATGGATGGATGGATGGATGGATATGGATGGATGGATGGATGGATAGATAGATAGATAGATAGATAGGGTGTGTGGATGGATGGGTGGGTGAGTGGGTGGATGGATATGGATGGATGGATGGATGGATATGGATGGATGGATGAATAGATAGATAATGATTTTTTTATATATATATAAATTTGATTTATATGCCACCTTTCTCCGTAGACTGAGGGCAGCTTACAATGCATTAAGCATTGATGATAGATAGATAGATAGATAGATAGATAGATAGATAGATAGATAGATAGATAGATAGATAGATAATGATGAGAGAGAGAGAGAGAGAGAGAGATGGATAAGGTGGGTGGGTGGATAGATAGATAGATAGATAAGGTGTGTAGATGGATGGGTGGATGAGTGGGTGGATAGATAGATAGATAGATAGATAGATAGATGATAGATAGATAGATAGATGATAGATAGATAATGATGAGAGAGAGAGAGAGATAAGGTGTATGGATGGATGGATGGATGGATAGATTAGATTAGATAGATGGGCAGATAGATGGGTAGATAGATAGCTGGATGGATAGATAGCTGGATAGATAGGTAGGTAGATAGATAAGGTGTGTTGGGTGGATGGATGGATGGATAGATAGGTAGGTAGGTAGGTAGGCAGGCAGGCAGATAAAGATAGGTAGGTAGGTAGGTAGATAAATAGATAGATAACACAGACACACACCCCAACAATCCAGTAAGAATTCCCCCACCCAATATCTGACAAGGTACAACACAGTGCATACTCTGTTACAAAACTGTATATCTCATCTCGCAGAGGCTAACAAGTACCTTTTGCCAAAAATCCCCGTTTTCCGTTAAGAACTCTTCTTCCAGGTAGCTGTCAAGGGAAACAGGTTGCTCTTTCCCTTTCCCCTTGCAATATTCCCGATACAAATGTTCTATGACCCTATCAGAAATAAAGAGTTTTTAATGCCCTGAATTGCAGCAGAATTATAATCATCCCTTGTCTGGTGAAATGTATGGCCCTTTTTCTTGATTCTCATTACTGAATCACTTTTCTGGGGAACAATCATGATAGATCCGATATCTGCACGAAAGAATGGGGTGTTCTTTTCAGGACAATGTATGTTTGTTAAATCCAAAGTTCTTGTTTTAACTTTTAAAAGCATTTTTTTGGCCAAAGAGGTTGTAGAAAAAAATTTAAAAATAAAAAAAAAGCCTCTGATGATTGCGCGGCTCAGCTGGACAATGGGGGGGCGGGGAACGGGACAGGGATTTTTGCTACCGGTTCTCCGAACCACCCGCCGCTATCACTACCGGATCGGGCGATCCGGTCCAAACCGGGAGCATTTCACCCCTGCTGTTCTCCAACTGAAGACTGTAATAAATCTCTTTGTGTGATATGTACACACTTGTGACACTGAGGGAACTATATTCAAAGTTAGGCTTCCATTTCACAACGTGCAAAGGTTGGGGGGCTGGGGTAGCTCTGTGGGATTTACTTCCCCAGAAATCCTTCCTTACCTGAAAGGGCAGGTGGGCAATGCAGCCTCTGGATCATCCTCTAATAGGTTGTCCTTCCTTCCTGGCACCAGGTAGCCCCAGCCATGTTTCTCAGAGTAGTGCAATGGAAAGCCATCCCAAGTGAGCCTCATGAGCTTTGGAGTCACTCTCATTTGAAGGCTGATAAGGCTGGGCCCAGGAGCCCAACTGGGATCATTGAGCCGTGGGCACAGGTTGCGATACCACCTACCCAGGAAGAAGCAAACAGTTTTGACGCTCAACCAACAATTGGACGATGAAGGCGGCTTACAAAGATATTTGTGCATATTTGTGCTATTTGTGTCAGGGTTCCAAGTAATACAAGCAGAACTCCGAGGCAGGTAAATTCCTCAAAGAACAGGTTTATTGGATAAATCATATTGGCACAAGCTGGTGAAAACTGACTCTGAATGTTCCCGCGGTTTTCACCTAATCAAAAGTAGACATTTTTCCCCCTTCCCCAATCAATCAGTCGCATGGTCCAATCACAGTGTCACCCAGTTGCCTAGTAACTTCACTCCTCCTCTCTCCGACCATCTGTGGGAATGTCCTTGGTTCCCAGGAGAAAGTATTTTGTTTTGGCTACAAGCCCCAGAGCTATCTCTATTCCCTCCTCCCTATCCCTCAGCTCCAGTGTGGCAACACTTAAGTCTCTAAATGGCCTCAGTCAGGTCAGCTTCAGGGTTGACAATTTGTTTTGCTCTTCATGACCCCATGGGCCACAGCACACCAGTCCCCCTATCCTCATTGTCTCCCAGAGTTTGCTCAAATTCATGTTCATTGTGTTGTGATTCCGATCCCCGAGCCCATTTTATCGGAGGAAGAAGGCTCCGAACATGAAGGAGAGGAGCCGGCCAGGCCTCCCTCTCCAGGCCCCTCCTCTCTGGCAATGTCTCAGGTGTCTGCCGAGGGAGAGGAGATTGGCCAGGAGCCAGGTGTCTCCAATGACAGCGATGAGGGGGATAAGTCGTTCCTGGATCCACGCCAATGAAGGCGAGATAAACGTTTGCAGCAGATGAGGAGGCGTGCCAGGGATTAAGCTGAGTCACTGGACCACACCCCACAGGCTATATAAGAGAGTGTGGTGGCCATGTAGACTCTGTGACGGACAAAGCTAACTTCTGGCTAGTCACTTTGTACAACACCTGATCTGCTGAAGGTTTCATGTTTGAGCTGGACTGTTTTGAAAACCGTGTGTATTAGTTGGTGTTATTTGGTGGAGGAACACTCCCTCTTCTTGTAGTAAAGCACTTGGCAGACGGTTATCGTATTGCTGCCAAGTTCCTGATAACGAACCTTGTGTGTGCCGAGTACTTCTTTAACCCCCGGCTGGCTGTTTGTGTGTGTGTGGGGACGGGGACAGAACACATTGCGTCAATGACACTATCTAACCATCTCCTCCTCTGCCGCCCCCTTCTCCTTTTGCCTTCCCATCTTCCCCAACATCTTTTCCAGTGATTCCTCTCTTCTCATTTGGTGGCCAAAATATTTGAGCTTCAGCTTCAGTTACCTGTCTTTCCAAAGAACAGATCTATACCATTCCCATGAGGTTTAGGCAAAGGAAGACCCAGCTGTGCTCACTGGGCATTAGAGCAACAGAAATCCATCACAGCTGGAAAGAACCAGATTTTTGGAAAACTGTTTCAGGAGAACTCCTTATTTATCTACATGAAACATTTCTTTAGAAACTTACTCTGGATGGCCGGGGAGATGCTGAATTCTCTTCGGCTGCAAAACCACCGTCTCCTTTAGACTCTGAAGAACCTGTTGGCCGGCCTTTTGGCTTTGCTCTTCTTCTTCTGTCGGGGGACCAGGGTCTATTTTCACAAAATAATACAACATACCGTATTTTTCGGAGTATAACACATACATTTTTTCCCAAAAAAAAAGAGGGTGAAAATTTGGATGCGTCTTATACTCCGAATGTAGCCCCGCCCAGCCTCTCAAATAGAGGCTTCAGAGGCTGAAAAAAGCCTCAGAAATGAAGCTTCAGAAAAAAAGCCTCCAAACAGAGCTTTAGAAAAAAAAGCCTCTGAAAGGAAGCTTCAGAAAAAAGGCCGCCGAAACAAAGCTTCAGGGAAAAAAAAGCCTCTGAAGCTCTGTTTCGGAGGCTTTCAGAGGCTGAAAAAAAAGTTTTTCCTGAAACAGAGTTTCAGAAGTTTCAGAGGCTGGAAAAAAAAAAAAGCAAGGCACAGAGCTCACAACCAATGAACCTGTTGCTAAAATTTACCTCTGGGAACAGCTAATTGGGGGTATTCCAGGAGACCGATCCACCTGCCAATCAGCTTTTTTCCTATTTTCCTCCCCAAAAACTAAGGTGCGTCTTATACTCCGAAAAATACGGTACACAAAAAAGTACAAGCAACATGCAAACCGTCTTGACTGCCTACCTTAACCTTCAGCCTCATCTTACCTGTACCTTATCTGATCTCAAGGAGCCTCCTAACATATCTTGCCCCAATAACTCCATGACTTGCAAAGTTACAGCCCAATTTAATAGCAAATGAGTTAAAAGGGAAAAGACAACCAAGGAATTTGAGGCTGGATGGAGCCGTTGAAACTCTCAAGAAAGAGGTGAGAAGGTAAGAGCCTTGGTAGTACAGTGGTCTAAGGCACCCTGTTATTAAGCTGGTTATTAAGACCAGCTGCCTGCAATTACTGCAGGTTCGAATCTCGCTAAGGCTCAAGGTTGACTCAGCCTTCCATCCTTTCTAAGGTAGGTGAAATGAGGACCCAGTTTGTGGGGGCAATAAGCTGACTTTGTATAAATATACAAAAGGATGAAAGCTATTGCTGAGCACATTGTAAGCCGCCCTGAGTCTCCGGAGAAGGGCGGCATATAAATCAAATTTAAAAAAAAAAAAGTTTACGAAATGCAACCTATCAATGGATGCAAGCAAAATCAAAGAATCAAAGATAGGAAAGTACAGTTAATACCATTGGTGCAGTCTAGGTTTAGTTAGATTTTTATTCTCTTATTTCCTCTCTTTTACTTTTGTTTTGCTAGCTGTGACTTATTTTGCTTACTGTATTTTTCAAAGTATAAGACGCACCTTTTTCCCCAAAAAAAGAGGGTGAAAATCTGGGTGCGACTTATACTCTGAATGTAGCCCCGCCCAGCTTCTCAAACGGAGGTTTCAGAGGCTGAAAAAAGCATCAGAAATGAAGCTTCAGAAAAAAAGCCCCCAAACAGAACTTCAGAGGCTTTTTTTCTGAAGCTGTTTTGGAAGTTTTCAGAGGCAGGAAAACGTTTTTTCTGAAACGGAGTTTCAGAAGTTTCAGAGGCAGAAAAAAAAGCAAAAAAAAAAAAAAAAAAAAGCAAGGCACAGAGCTAACAACCAAGGAACCTGTTGCTAAAATTCGCCTCTGGGAACAGCTGATTGGGGGATATTCCAGGAGGCCGATCCACCTGCCAATCAGTTTTATTTTCCTCCCCAAAAACTAAGGTGCGTCTTATACTCCGAAAAATACGGTATATTAAAAGAATGTGGAGTATGCAGGTGTGTCCTTTGTAGCTTTCATTCAGAAAGCAAATTTCAAAGACTCCCCCAATGTTCAAATGAGAGTTAGAATTTGGTTAAGGTAAAACTGGTTCACACATGATGCTAAACCACGGTTTGTTAAACCCTAGTCTCCAGAATCACCCTACCACTCATGTGTGGTGCATTGCATTACGCCTTAACTGTGGGGTGCTGTTGTGACTCCGACCCCCGAGCCTGTCCTAACAGAGGGAGAGGACTCAGAAGGTGAAGGAGAGGATTTGGCAAGGCCTCCCTCTCCAGGACCCTCCTCTCTGGCAATGCCTCAGGTTTCCTCCGAAGGCCAAGAGATATGCCAGGAGCAAGGCACTTCGGAGCAGCCGCAGATAGAGAGCGAAGGGGATGAGTTTTGGCTGGATCCCAGACAGTGTTGGAAGGATAAGCGCGCGCAGCAAAGAGGCGTGGGCGGGCCAGAGGTTGAGCTGAGTCATTGGACCACACCCCACAAGGGATAAAAGGGGGTGTGTTGGCTATTCAGGCCTTGTGACGGACAAATTGAAGAGCTCGGAAGTCATATCTAGTGTTCCAGGGTTCTAGAAACACTCGGAAGTGTTTCTAGAACCCTGTTAGAATCTCTTTTTGGATTTCTTCGGACTGGATTTTGATAATTCTTTGCTTTGTGGAATTAATTTGGTATATCGGGCTGAGGAGAAAAAACCTCCCTTAGTGAGTAAAATCTCTTGGCAGACAGTTCATGGTTCACTGCCAAGACTGTTATCTTAAAGGAATTCCTGACTGTTTGATTCATTAACTCCTGTCTGTCTGTCTGTGTGCGTGCGTGCGACGGGGACAAAACAGGTGCCAACCACAATGGTTGGACTACACTAGTGTAGCATGCCAAAGCAGAACAAATACACAATTTCATCTTAACACCATGTGTGATCCTGGCCAGCGAGTGCAGTGTACAGAAACCCAAAGGTGATCAGAAAGATATCCCTGGACCACAAGGCTTAGAACCTTGAGCTGGCCATGAAGAGAGATCAAACACACAATTATACAAATGTAAATAAATCCACTCTCAAGCTGATAATTAAATGGTCATTCACCTTCCTGCCACTCCAGTGGAGATGCTTTTCCCACTACTTTGGGTGGCTCTTCGTTGGCGTCTTCCTTTTTCTTCCTAGTTGGTTGCGTTTTCTTTTGCTTAAATTTCTGGAGGTCCCATTTCAGATCCCACATCCAGGGGTCGTCTTTGTACCTATTGAGATACAACAGGTCAACCCCAAGGAGGGATCGTTCATCAAACAGCCCCTTCCCATCTAAAACAGCCTTTCCCATCCAAAGGCATCACCTCACCATCTGAGATTCTGCAGGCTGCAACCAAACATGCAGTCAACCAGTCAATTTCTTCCTCCATTCCAGGGGTGAAATCCAGCAGGTTCTGGAGAACCGGTAGCGGAAACTTTGAGTAGTTCGGAGAACCGGCAAATACCACCTCTGGCTGGCCCCAGGAGTGGGGTGGAAATGGAGATTTTGCAGTATCCTTCCCCTGCCATGCCCACCAAGCCACGCCCACAGAACCAGTAGAGAAAAAATTTGAATTTCACCCCTGCTCCATTCTTCTTCTCTCATTATCACCCTACTGCTGCTTGACCGAAATCCTAATTGCAAGACCCATGTGCTCAGCAAACAATGTAGTTCTGGTTTAAAGCCTACTAACTCTACCATCCATGGCGTGATTGACCAGTACCTCTCCTCATGAAGCAGTTGACAAGTACTGTCTGCCAGGTTCATCAAAGACTTCTTCATCTCCTTTTGCAGCTCCTCATAAGTGACCTGAGCTTCATCCAGGTACTTCTCCCAGTTCTGATTAACAGGCAGGTAAGAAACCCCCATTTCTAGCATACCTGCAAAAGTCACAGGATGTGGACACCTAACGGGGAACAAGAGAAAGGATCAGCTAACCCCAAATTGTCAGATCCAAATTCTGGCAGATAATGGGCAGTGTTGTCTATATAGAGAAAGTATCTGATAATCTTACAAGGAGAATTTTTGTCAAAATCAACGGACAAAATCCAGAATGATCCTCTATAGCAGGGGTGTCAAACTCGATTTCATTGAGGGTTGCACCAGGGTTGTGTTTGACCTTTGGTGGGCTTGGTCAGGGTGGGCGTGGCCAGCTCAATGTCACTCATGTCGGGGGGGGCCTGTGGGGGCCCGAGCGCTCTGCCAGTGAAAATGGGCTCCCAAGCTCCGTTTCAGCTGCGACGGCCTCCTACATCCCTCTGCCAGTGAAAACAGAGCTTGGGAGGGTCACCTGCGGCACTCGTAAACTCCATTTTCACCTGCAATGGCCTCCTGCAACTCTCTGCAAATGAAAATGGAGCTTGGGAGGGTCACCTGTGACCCTTGTGAGCTCCATTTTCACCTGCAATGGCCTCCTGCAACCCTCTGCCAGTGAAAACGGAGCTTGGGAGGGCCACACGCAGCACTCCCAAGCTTCGTTTTTGTTGGCAGAGGCACTACGGGCTGGTCATTTGCTATTTCCAGGGCAGCCCGCGGGCTGAATCTGGCCCCCAGGCCCCACTCCTGCTCTATAGAATAAATCTGGAGTAGCTTCAAAGGCTGGTTAAAGCCAATACTGCCTTTCACTGGGGCACCTAATATCTTTTCCCCATTAAAAATAGACACGGTTACTCTTCATTCCTTCGGGGAATAACAAGAACTTTACTTAAGATTAAGAATTATCATTTCAGTGAGTAAATTGACATTTGAAATTAGAGAACAAGAAGATAAAACAATATTATAGGATATGGGACTTATTTTATCAATGGCTAGATACTAAAGCATGGGAATGAAATATGAAATATAAAATGCATGTGAAAATATAATATGTGAAAATAATTTTTCTTTTCTTTTAAAATGATAATGCCATTGTTGGGTAAATAATAAATGAGGATAATGATGTAAAGATATACATCAGGTTGACAATATGAGCAATTAGATAATTTGTAAAATATGAATATGGGAGGAAGCACAAGGGATTTGTAACCGATCGACACCCTGTTTGCAATTGTTATGAAAAATGGATTTTTTATGTTTTGTCTGTTTAAAAAAAAATTAAAAAAAAAAGAATTATTATTTCAGCAAGAGACAAAAGTTATATTGCTAATATCAGTGGTGAGCATCTATAGCCAACCATTTCTTAGATGCTTCCAATTACTACCACTGTCCATAAAGTTCCTTGTAACAAATATTTTTTTTCCTCCGCTCTCTAATGCTGCATCACTGATGGTTCAGCAGCAGCAGCATTTTTACCACCATACAGGACCAAGTAAATTTACCACTATCGTTCTCAATCAAATGAGAAAATAAACTGTACCAATGAAAGAGAATATCTGTAATTCAGGGTTGAACTGTGGAGTCTTTGCTGCTCTCTTAGCTTGGTGACATCTAATTGACCAACTAGGTAACATCTTCAGTGCCAGTGGGTTACTCTCCTTCTATCCCACTCCCTTCCAGCACTGAAGATGTTGCTGAGTTGGGTAATGAAATGTCTGCAACCAAACTCAGAGAACACCATGGACTCCATAAACTAAACTGTGCTCATCTATGCTCCTAAAAAGTTTTTTACTAGGTCCCGTTAATTTGTCCCAGCTTCTGCCAACCTAGCAGTTCAAAAGCACGTAAAAAAATGCAAGTAGAAAAATAGGGACCACCTTGGGTGGGAAGGTAACAGTGTTCCGTGCGCCTTCGGCGTTTAGTCATGCCAGCCACATGACCACGAAGACGTCTTCGGACAGCGCTGGCTCTTCGGCTTAGAAACGGAGATGAGTAACACCCCCTAGAATCAGGAACGACTAGCACATACCGTATTTTTCAGAGTATAAGACGCTCTGGACTATAAGACGCACCTACCATTTTTGGTGAGGAAAACAAGAAAAAGAAATCTGCCTCTGCCTCCCAGCAATTTTGCCTCGTTGCAGCAAACAGCAAATAGCCTGCTTTAACTTTCATTTTCGTTTTCAGCATAGCTTGATTAGCACAAGAAAAAAAAAAAAAGTCTGCTCCCAGCAATTTACCTCCTTGCAGCAAGCAGCAGAGGCCCACGCAAAACAGCTGAGAGTCGGGAGGCCAATCCAACAGACAATCAACTTTTGCTAATTAGGCTGTGCTGAAGCTGAAATGGGCTGTTTCTTTTTGCTGCTTGCTGCAAGGAGGTAAATTGCTGGGAGGCAGAGGCCAAAGGGAGGGGGCCAGTGAGTGGGGGGGGGTCTACATTCGGTGTGTAAGACGCACCTAAATTTTCACCCCCTCTTAGGGGGGAAAAAGGTACGTCTTATACTCTGAAAAATACGGTATATGCGAGGGGAACCTTTAAACAACTATACAGTCTAAGATTGGCAGCTAAGCCAGAACACTGGAGTCTCATGCTCAATGCATTTTTACTCAATGAATCATTCACCTTTTCAAGAAAAGAGGGAGCTGCTCGTGGAATACTTCGTAAGTAGCCTGAACATCAAGGGCACAATAATTCATCAGCTCCTTCGAACAAAGGAATGGACAATTATTAAAATGTAGAACATAAGCCATTTGCTAGTTTATTTTTGCCTCCTGATTATTTAATGCAGATACTTTCTTGGGTCCTACTAGCTAAGACTCGGTTCTCAGAAAGAGAGACTTCCAAGATTGTCTTCCCACCTGGAAGTTATTCCTGATATCTTTCATGCTGCCCTTGACGAAAAGTTCGCGAGCTTCTTTCTGCAACGGCTCGCCTCCAACGTAGAGGGAATGCACATCTGCCAGGTTGTTGATGCTGCTGATGTTCACCCAGTTCCAAGAGCCAACCTACAAAGGAAGACCAGCAAAACAAGAAACTTAAATCTATAGATTGAAAACCAGAAGGAGAGAAACAAGACTTGTTGGAAATTGGGCAGCATTTTAATATAATCAAGAAACCACCATCCATTCAGATCATTATGGCTCGTTTCTCCCCCATAGTTTTAACCCTCAGAATTACATAACCAGATTAAGAACCTCGGTGGCGCAGTAGTTAAGAGTGCAGTACTGCAGGCTACTTGTGCTGACTGCTGGCTGCTGCAATTTGGCAGTTCAAATCCCACCTGTTGTGGCCCGCCAGCAGAGCTGGCAGCAGATTCGGACAGTGAGGAGGTTGGGGAGGAACATGGGCCAGTCCTGGAATCTGGGGAAGACTCTGATGAGAGCTCTGTGTTGAAGGCAGAGAGGGGGCCAGGGCCATATGCCAGTTATCAGCTGCCTTTGGAATCAGACATCAGTGAGGCTGACAAACAGCTGGAGCCTGCTCCCAGTGTATGCATGCACAGAGTTGCCAGCAAAGGGAACAGCTAAAGAACAAGGGAGTTGGGAGTTGGGAGTAAAGCCACAGGTGGACGATGAATGGCCCTTCCCAGAGGGAATAAAAGAGGAGCGAAAGGGGAGTGGAGTTTGCAGGAGACAATTAGTTCGCCTCATTGGTTTGTGACTGTCCGAGATTCTTTGCCAACTTTTGAAGATATCAGCCTGGCAGCTCTCCGATAAGGTCCGTGACTGTAAA
The DNA here is from genome assembly GCA_022577455.1 of Arizona elegans. Lineage (NCBI taxonomy): Eukaryota > Metazoa > Chordata > Lepidosauria > Squamata > Colubridae > Arizona > Arizona elegans. Next base: position 12,778,533 of record JAKOOJ010000016.1, read on the forward strand.
TTCTCCCTTGAAAGACTTTGCTGAATGTGAATGAAAGGAATTCACTGTTTGTTTAATAAAAGGGGTTTTGACGGGATCAGGATTCTGCTTCGTGCTTTTTGGGGAAGCCTACGTCAAAACACCACCAGGCTCAAGGTTGATTCAGCCTACCATCCTTCCGAGGTGAGTAAAATGAGGACCCAAAGTTTTGGGGACAATAGGCTGACGGTAAAACCGCTTAGAGAGGGCTGTAAAAGCACCGTGAAGCGGTCTATACAGTAAGTCTAAGTGCTATTGCTATTGCTATTATCTCCTTTGCAATCTCAGTTCTCTTTATTAGATGTCCAAGCCTTCTCTGGCTTAATCCCTATAGGCAGTAGAATAAGGATGGAAGAAAACAGAGAATATCGTTGTCTGTTCTTCAATATATAGGCAGTCCCCTTTGTGAATGCCACTCTCCTGTTTAAAATAAATCTTGCAGAAATAAAACGGAGGGGAATAGAGTGCATAGAAGAGCTACCGAGATGATTAGGGGACTGGAGCAGTGGCGAAATCCAAATTTTTACGGTTCTGTGGCTTGGCTTGGTGAGCGTGGCATTATTTGGTGGGCATGGCAAGGGAAGGATACTGCAAAATCTCCATTCCCACCCACTCCAGGGGAAGGATACTGCAAAATCTCCATTCCCTCCCCACTCCTGGGGCCAGCCAGAGGTGGTATTTGCCTGTTCCCTGAACTACTCAAAATTTCCGCTATGGGTTCTCCAGAATCTGTCAGAACCTGCTGGATTTCACCCCTGGACTGGAGGCTAAAACATACAATGAACAGTTGCAGGAACTGGGCATGGCTAGTCTAGTGAAGAGAAGGACCAGGGGAGACATGATAGCAGTCTTCCAACATTTGAGGGGCTGCCCCAGAGAGGAGGGGGTCAAGCTATTTTCTAAAGCACCTGAAAACCAGACAAGGAATAATGGGTGGAAACTGAACAAGGAAAGATTCAACCTAGAAATAAGGAGAAATTTTCTGACAGTGAGAACAATCAACCCATGGAACAAAAGTTGCCTTTGGAAGTTGTGGGAGCTTCATCACTGGAGGCTTTCAAGAAGAGATTGGACTGCCATCTGTCAGAAATGGTATAGGGTCTCCTGCTTAGGTGGGGGGGTTGGACTAGATGACCTACAAGATCCCTTCCAACTCTTGTTACTCTGTTTTGTGGCAATTATAGACTTTAAAAGAGCTAAGGAGACCATGACTGCATCCAGCTCACCACAGGTCCAGTGCCTTTGCTGCGTGTCTTCTTGATGTGTTGCTTGACCTGTTGAAGTCCTCTCCCCTTGCCTTGCTTGGCCGCCTTCCAAAGGCTACGTTGGAAACCGGTCAGTCCTGAGATAGCCATGTGCATGCTCATCGTGTCCAGGAATCGCAGTTGGGATCCCTAAAAGAGAGGTTGGAACGATTCAAAGGGAGAATCCCTCTGATACTGCCTTACAAGCTAACGTGGACTGGAATATCAGATAAACGATGCGGCCAGTTCGTATCTCACTCAGCAACTGGCATTGTACGCTGTGGTTCCTTAAGGCTGGTGCTTCCTATACAAATAGAGTAGTATGCTGCAAACAAGGTGGATAAAAATTGTTTTTTTTAAAAAAAAATTTAAAAAAATCAGATTTTTTAAATTTAAATTGGATTTTTTAAAATTTAAATTGGAATTTTTTTTATTTTTATTAAATTTATTTTTAATAAAACGCTTTTGGAGTAAAAATCTATCTAAAGGTAGCTTTCTATTTAAGATACATTAATAATTTAGTTTGTTTTGCATGAAATGAAAGAGCCTTGGTAGTACAGTGGTCTAAAGCACCCTGTTATTAAGACCAGCTGCCTGCAATTACTGCAGGTTCGAATCTCGCCAGGCTCAAGGTTGACTCAGCCTTCCATCCTTTCTAAGGTAGGTAAATTGAGGACCCGGTTTGTGGGGGCAATAAGCTGACTTTGTATAAATATACAAAAGGATGAAGGCTATTGCTTAGCGCATTGTAAGCCGCCCTGAGTCTCCGGAGAAGGGCGGCATATAAATCAAATTTTTAAAAAAATGGAGCTTAGTTATGCAACACGAGGCTGTATATTCTGCAATATTGGGACTGTCAGTGAGTCAATAGCGGGTCAGAGAGGAGGAGCCGCTGCGGGACAGAGATGACAGTTGCTCTTAAAAAATTATGATTCTCTATTCCTCTATTCCCCCCTCCCCATCCCTCAGCTCCAGCGTGGCAACACTGAAGTCTCAAAATGGCCTCGGTCAGGTCAGCTTCAGGGTTGTCGCTACCTGTACAGCCCCAGAATCTCCTGGTGGTCTCCCAATTTAAGTACAGGAACAACCAGACCTGACCCTACTTTAATTTTTCAAGGTTGGCTAAGTCAGCCCTGGCCGCAAATCTTTTTACTCCTTCAAGCCACCGCAAGAACTGGGCAGAGGAGGAGAAGGAAGCAAGCTGAAGAAACGGAGAGGGATGTCTTACCTGGATCAGGTATTGTTCCTTAATACGAGCCCGGTCGAAGGAGACGTTGTGACCCACCACCAGCCTCTCCTGCCCTTCCTGCCTTTTGAGACTGCTGCTGTCTTCCAGGGGGATGAGATCAGACAGACCCAACTGGTTAGACCAACTATACCGTTGTTCCACCAAACGTTTGCTGCACCACGAATACCTGGGAAGCAGAGAAGATCCATGTTTACCGTATTTTTCGTTTTGGTTTAGCAACTCTCCTGAGCCAAACTCTGCTTATCAACTCTGCTGAACACCTACCACATTTTTCGGAGTATAAAACACATTCCCCCACTCCCCCCCAAAGGAGGCTGAAAATTTGGGTGCATCTTATACTCCGAATGTAGCCCCGCCCAGCCGTTGGCCCCCACCCGTCGGCCTCTGTGCATCCTCTTCCTGGCTGCAGAGATTGCCACAATGGCTTGCGTTTTTGAGTTCCGCGCCTCGCGTTTCCAGCCTCAAGATGGTCCGTTTGAGAGCCGTTCAAGGCTGCGGGGATCGCCAAAGCGCATCGCCACCAATTGCCTCAGTGCATCGCGTTTTCGGCTTCCGCACGCCCCATTTTTGGCCTCTGCGCATCGTATTTTCGGGGAGCGATCAGCGGCGATGCGCTTTGCTGATCCCTGCATCCCCTGATGTGCATCCCCCGATGCACTATTCAACATTTAAGAGGAAGTAAAAGAGAATCTTAATACAGGTAGTCCTTGACTTAACGAATCACAATTGAGCCCCAAAACTTCTGTGGCTAAGTGAGACAATTGTTCCGTGAATTCTGCCCCCGTTTTAATGCCCTTTCTTGCCAAATTGTCGCGTGAATTCCTGCAGTTGTTGAGTTAGTAACACGGTTGTTGAGTGAATCTGGCTTCCTCAATGATTTTGCTTGTCAGGAGGTCACAAAAGGTGAATCACATGCTCTCCGGGACACTGCAATTGTCCCAAGGCTAAGCATCCAAATTTTGACCTCGTGACCACCTTGCGGATGCTTCAGTGGAGGAAAACGGTCATTAAGTCACCTTTTTTTCAGTGCTGTGTTAACTTTGAATAGTCACTCAAAGAACTGTTGTAAACTGAGGATTAGCTATACCTAAGAACTTGACTCTAATCCCAGAAATGGTTCTACTTCTTACCAAGCATTGGGTGACAGAGCTATGGCGAGGGTGGGACAATGTCCTTCTTCCATGCACACCTCCACATCAAAGACCAACGCTCGTTCATTGGGGAAATCCACCTTTTTCCTCTCCCCATCGGGACCGTACTGAGTCCATCCCACTTCCCATGCCCATTCCGTGGGCCTTGGCGGCATCTCATGCTGGATAAGTTCTTTGGCAGCCTCCAGATAGGGGAGGCTTTGTGCCTGAGCCAAGCGGCAGAAATGTTCATCTATATTAGCGCCATACATCCGGGGAAGCTGCAATTCCACATCAGGAAGGGTGGATGTTTCTTTGCCCCACAAGTCATGTTTCTGCAAGTGTTCTACGCTCTTCTGGATGTCCTCCTCCGAATAATGAACTTGAGCACCCCGGAAAATCTGCTCGTGAAGACCCTTGGAGAGCATCTGGATTCCAAGAGGATTCATGCGCTGCTCCTCTTTGAGAGGAGCACCAGTATCTGGAGCCATCTTCTCCTGAAGCAGGAGATCTGCAGAGGAACCAGAGGAGCACGCCCGGGTTCTGCCCAAGAAGGATGGACCTGCCAGCGATGTCCTCCATGCCAGCCGTTTCATCATCACCACAAGCAAGCGGGATGGAAAACAAGCCTGATTTCCTGGCCAGCTCAGATCTGTCAGGAAAAAGCATGCAGCAGAATTAAGGCCAGGGGTGAAATGCTCCCGGTTCGGACCGAATCGCCCGATCTGGTAGCGATGGTGGCGGGTGGTTCAGAGAACCGGTAGCAAAAATCTCTGCCCTCTCCCCCATGCCCAGCTGAGCCGCGCAATCATCAGAGGCTTTTTTTTTTATTTTTAAAAGCATTTTTTCTACAACCTCTTCCACCGAAAAAATGCTTTTAAAAGTTAAAAAAAAAGTCTCTGATGATCGCATGGCTCAGCTGGAATCATCAGAGACTTTTAAAAGCATTAAAAAATTTTTTTAAAAAAATGCTTTTTCTTCGGCCAAAGAGGTTGTACAAAAAATGCTTTTAAAAGAGAGAAAAAAAAAAGTTGGCCAAGCCCACCCAGTCACATTAAACCCCACCAAGCCACGCCCACAGAACCGGTAGTAACAAATTTTACATTTCACCACTGATTTAAGGCTCGTGTGAATATTTTCCCATTCCAGTATCCCAGATGAACACAGCTATGGATGAATAGGACTCGGCAAGTCGTGGTAAGAAATCATGGTTTGCAATAGTGGCGAATCACGGTTTATTGTCTCCTGGCCACACCGTCTTGCCAGGAGACAATAAACCACGATTTGCCACTATTGCGAACCATGATTTCTTATCACGACTTGCCGAATCATATTCATCAATAACTGTGTTTATTCAATATGCAGCACTGGTGATGTTACCTACTTGGGTCATGAAATGTCTGCAAGGAAACAATTCACGAAAGATCCCCCCTCATTTCAACCCTGAGCTACAAATATTCTACTGGTGGCACTGCTCTATTAGTCAAGCCTTTGTTCCCTTTTCTCACCCTTCTAAAAAAAAAAAAAAGATTGTCCCTTGGTAAATTACGAGCACCCATTCTCTCCTCCCCTCCCCTCCCTAATACTCTGTTTCCCCCAAAATAAGACATCCCCTGATAATAAACCCAATAAGGCTTTTGAGCGCATGGCAATAAGGCCCAGCAAGCACTTATTTCAGGGTTCAAAAAAATACAAGCCAGGGTCTTATTTTCAGGGAAACACAGTAGTTTAAGATTGAAGGATACGTGCAACCTCAGGGAAAAAAAAATAGGTTAATGCAGAAAAATGGGTTAATACAGGATAAGGGTTAAAGGATGGGTTTCATGCAAGACGCAGGATAAGCATGTCGTGGGAATGCGTTCTCTCGCACCCACTCACACACCACCTTCTTGCATCGCCCCCCCCAAAAAGGGTTTTTTTAAAGCCCCCTCTCTCCCCTAATTGTAGCTATTTCTGCCCCCCCCAAAAGAAACATGCCTACTCACCCCCTAACCTGAAAGTAATCTACCTTCCTCCAGAAAGAAAGAAGGTTGCAGGAAGAGAAAAAGCCCTGCAGCCTTTGAAGGTTGCAAAAAAGCCCCCCACTCCCCCCCCAAAAACCCCCAACCCTTCCAAGCTTCCTGCCACCCTCTTGCAAAAAACTCAACAAGCCAAATCTGCAGCGCTTCCGTTCCAACTCATGGCGGACTCTTCCAACAACTCAAGACGGTGGAGGGGGGGAACCGAAGATGAAAGGGAAACCAAAATCTCACGTCCCGAAAGCTCCCCAGAAAGAGAGAGCGCCCCTAAATAAGATATATAGGAAACAAAAAAAAAACGAGGTTGAGAAAAAAAAAACATATCGCTAGTTATGTTTCTCTTTTTTTTGTTTGCAGGTCTCCCCTTCATCGGTGTGGAAAATGGTACCTTCCTAAGCTTCCCGGCTGCAAAGGAATCCTTGCTGCAATTTCTATAGGGATCGCGTAGCTTCTTTAGTCGAAGTGGCCGCGTGGCCTAATGGATAAGGCGTCTGACTTCGGATCAGAAGATTGCAGGTTCGAGTCCTGCCGCGGTCGCAGTTAAAAGGAAGCTTCTGTGTTTTTTTTGTTTTTTTTTAAATCATTCAAATGAGAATTTTTTTTTTTATTAGAGTTTCCTATAGTTTAATGATGGTGTATGTTAACTTCAATTTTGAAGAACCCCTTCTTTCGTCCCATCTGTAAATAAATCTGTAAATAAATCAGTTATATAGAATGTAAAGGATGTATGTTGTGTTTTTATTTTTATAGTTATAATGTACACTGAAGACGGCATTTAATTCCGTTGTACCATGTGCAATGACAATAAAGTAAACTAAGCTAAACTGTATTTTAAGTGAGGGGTCCTTGATACTCTCTGAACTTGGTGTTGTTGGTTTTTTTTTGCAAACATTTCATCAGTTTTTTTGAAAACTAAGTAACATCATCAATGTTAGACTACAGAGCAAACCCCACTCCCTTCTTGCATTGATGATGTTACCCTGTGGGGTAATGAAACATCTTGCAAGACAGCAACCAAGCTCAGAGAGCACCAAGGGTATCTTCTTCATTTCAACCCTGAGCTACATATATTCCTCCTTTATTGGTACATTAATTTAGCCTTTATTAACTACACAAAAGTAGCTCCCAAATGTTGCTCGGCTTAAAGGTGATTCCTTTGGACACACAATCCAATGCATTTCAAAGGCAGAAATTTGTGTTGTGGCCCGCCAGCGGCCTGCGCGGATTGTTGCTGATCCCGACGACAAGGAGGCTGGTGTGGTGTCGCGCCAGCAGCCTGTGCAACTGGCTTTCGAGTCGGACAGTGAGGAGGCTGGAGAAGATGTGGTGCCAGAGGCAGGGATTCAGCCAGGGCCTTCAGAACCTCCAGAAGCTCCCATAAGTGAAGAGGAAGAAGAGGAGGAGCCTCTTCCTCGAAAGTAAGGCTTGGGGCTAACTGGCCACTCCCTTAGCCTATTTAAGTTTGCACACAGCTTGTAAAAAAGCTGCAGGAAACAAGGTGTGTTTGTCCGTTCGTTCGCTGATCATTGAGTTTGAATTTTCTCTGCGAACATGGCTTCTGGGCTTTCTGCCAACTCTACTAAGACTCTATCTTATCTGTGGAATTTCTGGCAGGTTGTTAAGAACGTTTTATTAACAGCCTGCATTTGCAAAAGACTGCGTTTGGAAGTAAACTGAGTTTTGTTTGAAGTTTGTGTGTGCTACATTCTTTGGGATCCGTAGCTGGGGCAGAACAATTTGTGGATTGACAGCCTGCCGAAACCCCAGATAGCCAATATTTTTTTCTACAAACTGTATCGTGATTTATCGTGATGGTCTGGTTCGCAATGCAGGTTAAAGTAATAAGCAGGGAGCCCTCAATTCCATGGGAGGCATATATTGCATGAATCGTTACCGCCTGAGTAATAAAGGAGAGCTGAATTGGTAGGATTTCTACAGGACAGAATTCCGCTGGCAGCCTCTTCCAAATCTTATGGATCAATCCGTGTACAAGATGTCCGATCATTAAGTCAGATCGTTTCTTTTAATGTCAGGTTAGCAGGTTGTGCGAACCCAACTATTCCATGGCTTTTGACTTAGTGCAGGAGTAGGCAATCTGCGGCTCTGGAGCCGCATGTGGCTCTTTCACTCCTCTGCTGCAGCTCCCTGTCACTCAAAAGATGTGTCACAACCGATGTGTGACACCCACCAGCACACAATTTATTGAGCTTTTCGACCCTTTTTTTTTTTTTTTTTTTTTGGAGTTCAAAATGGTTTTGTTGCATGCAGAAATAAAAAATCGTTTTCTCTGTAGCAGTTCATTGATTATATAAATGCAACACACTATCATTTTTTTATATATAGCATAAAGGTTAAAAATGATATATGCAGTGTTATCTTCATTTTAGATGTCCAAAGGGTTTTGTGGCTCCCGATGTTTTCTTTTCTGTGGGAAACAGGTCCAAATGGCTCTTTGAGTGTTTAAGGTTGCCAACCTCTGACTTAGTGCAATGTGTGAGTCCTGATGAAAAGGAAAGCAGGGAGAAAGTTATCCAGGCAGGTTTTTCTTAGATTAACTTTCTTTTTGCGAGGAATATTTGCAAAGGGATACACATTTTTTTAAAAAAATAAAAATAAAAGATTCATACTTTCAGCCTTGGATTGTTTGATATCCCCCAGGATCAGTTTGCTACTGGAGTGGAGGATCAGACTGGATTCTGAAAGCGATCGATTAAACAGCTGGGCTCTTTTCAATCTGATTTTTAAGATGTTGTTTAGAATCTTTAGATATATATATATAGGTTAAAAAAACTCTTTGAAATGAATGAGGAATGATCTTGGTATGCCCAGTAGGTGGCAACATTGACTGCTAAATTAAATGCTGGTGTATTAAGCAGCTTTTTTCCAACAACACTATACCAACAGATGGATTTGAAATCACATTCTGGAAATTGTACATAGAACATGATAGATAGATAGATAGATAGATAGATAGATAGATAGATAGATAGATAGATGATAGATAGATAGATGATAGATAAATAGAGATAGATAGATGATAAATCAAATAGATAGATAGATCAGATAGATAGACCATATAGATAGACAGATGATAGATAGATAGATAGATAGATAGATAGATAGATAGATGATAGATAGATAGATAGATAGATAGATGATAGATAGATAGATGATAGATAAATAGAGATAGATAGATGATAGATAAATAGAGATAGATGATAAATCAAATAGATAGATAGATAGATCAGATAGATAGACCATATAGACAGATGATAGATAGATAGATAGATAGATAGATAGATAGATAGATAGATGATCTATCTATCTGATCTAGCTAGCTAGCTAGCTAGTTATCTCTAGCTAGCTAGCTAGCTAGCTAGCTAGATAGAGAGAGAGAGAGAGAGAGATGATATAGATAGACAATAGATAGATAGATAGATAGATAGATAGATGAATGATAGATAGATGATAGATGATCTATCTATCTGATCTAGCTAGCTAGCTAGCTATCTCTAGCTAGCTAGATAGATAGATAGAGAGAGAGAGAGAGAGATAGATAGAGAAATAGATAGAGAGATGATATAGATAGACGATAGATAGATAGATAGATAGATAGATAGATAGATGAATGATAGATAGATGACAGATGATCTATCTATCTGATTTAGCTATCAATCTATCTATCTCTAGCTAGCTAGAGAGAGAGAGATAGAGAGATGATATAGATAGACGATAGATAGATAGATAGATAGATAGATAGATAGATAGATGAATGATAGATAGATAGAGATGATATAGATAGATGATAGATGATAGATAGATGAAAGAATGAATGAATGAATGAATGAATGAATGAATGATAGATAGATAGATAGATAGATAGATAGATAGATAGATAGATAGGCAGGCAAGCATACAGAGACAGACAGACAGACAGACGGACGGACGGATGGACTGACCGACAGACAGACATAAAATCTGCTTAAGCTCTCCCAAGGCATCCATGTATATCAACCTTTAGGCCAACGTTTCTTAATTTTTTACCCTCAAGATTTGCCATATTAAAAACTAATATTGATGCCTTTGCTTTTGCTTCCCCAAAATTGGATTTATTTAGTAGGCCAGAGTTGTGTTAAAACATCCACCGGGTTGGGTAGCTTTTCATGTGAACACACAACCCACTTATAGAGGAGTAAATATCTGCTTAATATTCTCTATGGAGTAAAGGCTTGAATCTTAGGTTGCGCGTGCATCAACAGCTGTTTTGTTCTTCTCTGCCACAGATTTGGCATCTAAGCAACCATCTGGGCCTTTTCTCATAACAACCTAAAGCGATGATTCTAAAATGTTCTGGGAAAGGAATGGCATTTGTTAGAGAGAGAGAGAGGGAGGAAGAGAGGGAGTTGGGAGGGAGAAGAATTGTGCAAAACTGCCCACAGGTTTTCATTCTTTGTTGCTATTATCTTGCCATTCTTTTATATGCAACCCTTCCCCCCAAAGCCCTTAAGATTATTTTTGTTTTAACTTTGCCTTGATTTAAGGTTTGCCTGAAGAAAGGTTATTGAGGAGAAATAAATCAGGAGGACCAGACTATGTTTGAGGCTAGACTAGTGTATATCATTTGTTGAGGTTCTTTAACAGTGCCATTGTTGTGGTCCACCAGCAGGCTGTGGAGCTGGCACCAGAGTCGGACAGTGAGGAGGCTGGAGAGGACCATGGGCCAGTTCTGGAGTCTGGGGAATGCCCGGACGAGGGCTCTGCGTCGGCGGCAGAGATGGGGCCAGGGCCATCGGGGAGTGATGCCCGGACTCCGGAGCCTCCAGAGTCGGACAGCAGAGAGGCAGAGGAACAGGAGGAGCCTGTTCCTAGTGCGCGGATGCGAAGCGCTGCCAGAAGGCATGAGCAGCTAAAGCAAAAAGGACAACTTGGGAGTAAGGCCAGGAGATGATTGGCCCCTCCCATAAGTACGCTGACAACACCCAGTTGTACATCTCCACCCAGGATCATCCCAATGATGCCCTTGACGTGATGTCCCGGTGCCTGGAGGCTGTGCGGATCTGGATGGGGAGGAACAGGCTCAGACTCAACCCTTCCAAGACCGAGTGGCTGTGGTTCCCGGCGTCCCATTATAGTCATCTGGCTCCATCGCTGACTATTGGGGGTGAGATCTTGGCCCCCTCAGAGAGGGCTCGCAACTTGGATGTTCTCCTGGATCCACGGCTGTCTTTGGAAGAGCATATGACGGCTGTGGCCAGGGAAGCTTTTTATCAGGTTTGCCTGATACATCAGTTGCGTCCCTTTCTGGACTGGGATGCCCTGCGCACAGTCACTCATGCCCTCGTCATGTCCCGTCTGGACTACTGCAACATTCTCTACATGGAGCTCCCCTTGAAGAGCACTCGGAGGCTCCAACTGGTCCAGAATGCGGCAGTGTGGGTGATTATGGGTGTGACCCGTCGCATCCACGTGACACCTCTCCTGCGCGAGCTGCACTGGCTCCCAGTGGTCTTCCGGGTGCGATTCAAGGTGCTGGTTACCACCTTCAAGGTGCTGGTTACCACCTTCACCTTCCTAAGCACTCTATGACTTAGGACCGGGGTATTTACGAGACCGCCTTCTGCCATCGACAGCCTCCCACCGGCCAACTCGCTCCCACAGAGAGGGGCTCCTCAGGGTGCCGTCAGCCAAACAATGTCGACTGGCGACACCCAGGGGGAGAGCCTTCTCTGTGGGGGCACCAGCCCTCTGGAATGAGCTGCCCCTAGATGTACGTATGATCCCCAACATGCGTACCTTTCGCCGCACCCTGAAGACCCTCTTATTTCAACAAGCTGGGCTGGCCTAACTTGAATATGAATTTTAAATGGGTGTATGTTAGTTTTAATTTGTGGGCCAAATTTTTGTATATTTGATTTTAATGGTTTTTTTAAAATTTTGTAATTTATCTGTGTTTTAATATGGCTGTATACCGCCCTGAGTCCTTCGGGAGAAGGGCGGTATAGAAATTTCATAAAAGTTAAAAAGATAAGGCTTAAAAGAGCAGCAAAGGCTCTTGGGCTCTTTGTAGGGAAGCAATGTTGATTCCAGTGCTTCTTGAACTTTGTGGGGGTTTTGCCAAGAAAAGCCTTTGGCAGGTTGCCAAAGACATCAAAGGTTGGTGATAAGGCCAACAGACTGGTTATAAAGAATTTTATTTTGGACTAAGCTGAGAATGAATTAATTCTCAGCTGTTTTAATAAAATACCGTAAATTTGTTCAGGATTGAATTGTGTTTGGTAATCCCTACTTGGGCCTCGGTCACAACAGGCACGATGAAGATAATCTATCCTAAAAGAGCCACTTGCTAGATGATAAACTTGATAAGGTTGCTTCTCAACTTCATTTTTATACTCAGGTTCAATGGAGGGCTTGAATATTCCACGAACCTGGACTCTCAGGATCGAATTGTGGATAAATATTTGCATAACACCAAAGAGCAACAGATTCTTGCAATAAAGATTTGTTACTGGCAAGGGGTGAAAAGCTGGCGCTGTACAGAAATGCTTAGGAAAACTATAGAACATGTGACCTTTTGGAGCAAAATATGGAATTTCTGTCTGATTTTAATATGCTTTTCCCTAGGCATTGTATAACCATACCTAGGCATTCTGCAGAATGGCAAGAACTATTTAGGCCAAGTAGGAATTAAAGTATGAACCCAGGACATTGTTTTTGCATCAAGCCAAATCCCAATTTAAGGGGGAAACAAAAAGGATTTTTAAAAATTCATAATTTAAGATGGGATGGGGGTCAGGAGATTTTACGAGCGCTGCAAAAAAGCCAAATGACCACTAGAGGTCAGTAGCCCTGCTGGTGTGGTATGTTTAAGTTAGGGAGGCTGGAAAGAAAATTGCTATAAATATCTTGGTGGATGCTGGATCCTCATGCTTGGTAAGATCCTAAAATTACAAAGAGATAGAATTGCTCCAGTTTGATAAACTATCAAATCCTGGACTAAAACAGTGAGGTTCTTTAAGCATAGAATATTTCCTTCCCTCTTACCTCCCTCCCTCCCTCCCTCCCTCTTTCTTTCCTTCCTTCCTTCCTTCCTTCCTTCCTTCCTTCCTTCCTTCCCTCCCTCCCTCCCTCTTTCCTTCCTTCCTTCCTTCCTTCCTTCCTTCCTTCCCTCCCTCCCTCCCTCCCTCCCTTCCTGTCATGGTGGCACAATGGTTAGAATGCAGTATTGAAGGCTGACTCTGCCCACTGTCAGGAGTTCAATCCTGACCAGCTCAGGGTTGACTTCCATCCTTCTGAGGTTGATGAAAATGAGGACCCAGATTGTTGGGGGCAAGATGCTGATATTGTAAATCCCTCCCTCCCTCCCTCCCTCCCTCCCTCCCTCCCTCCCTCCCTCCCCAAGAACTGTGAGCCACTCCTGTTCCTTACAGACAAACTTAATTACATTTTCTTAATATTAGCAGCATAACATTCAGATGGCAAAACTCCTGTAATTTTTAACAGTTCTACAAAAGAGGCGCCCTTCCTTTCTGCTTTGCCCTACTGAATCAATCCTCAAAGCTGGGCAGAGTAAATGGACGGCATCCTGAAGTAAGGGGGGTAGAAGAAGTTACGCTGGATATTCAGGGTCTCCCCAAAGCGTTTGAGATTACAGAGTCCAATTCATTGATTCTCATTTGCCCATTTCGTGAAGATAGATCTGGATTCTGGACCAAGCAATATTCTCTCCACTTCACTGCAGATCCAGATTGATGAATTGGTGTTTTTTTCCCCCCCAAGGTTCATTAGGAGATTAGATGCTTCATCATAATTACTATAGGATGTTAGTACACCTTATATTTTCACGAACAAAAACAAAGAGTGATATATTGAAAGTGTTCTCATTATTTTTACTCTTTAAATTTATAGGTAATATAAGCTAGTTCTTATAATTTTAGGCACCGTATTGTATAAAATGTGAAATTCAGTGTATTGCCTGAATGTCCACACAGCTTTTCCAATTTCACACAGATAAAGTGGCAGGGAATAAATGTCCAGCTTTGGGAAACTGTTAAGGAAATACCGATTTGCTGATTTTTTTTTTTTAATTCTTCCAAACATACCCAAATACCAGGCTGGCGAAAAGACCTTAACAGAGGCGGGATTCTTGACATTGAATGAAATTTCATTTTATCGAGCTAAGAAGTCAAAAGGATGGAAGAAAAACCCAGAGCTGTAAAGTAATCTTTTAAATTAAACATGTAAATAACATTTTAAGCGAGGGGAGCAAATAGTTGCTTATTTAATTATTTGGAGTGCTGCATATACCGAAAAGGCAATTTTGAGACTTAAGCGACAAGATTATAATTTTTTGTTGTTGTTGTGAATTCTCCATCCGGAGTGATTAATTGAAAATTCGCGGAGACGAATGTAACTTTTGTTAGCTTTGAAAGAAAAAAAAAGGAGATATTTCCGGGTGTAAAAACACTGTTTTATTATACAGTCCATACATTATCATTCAGCTTTCTCAAGGCAACGGGGAGGAAATTATACCAATCCAGTTAAAAAAGAAAAATCTCGTTCTAAACTCGGGCAGAATCCAAACCAGAATCAGACAAACTGAAAAAGATTATGGCAAGTCCCCACCGGAGAATATATCCCCTCTCTGAAAACGGATCTGTAAATTTATTTTTTCCCACCCCATCCCACCCCCGCCCCCGGTTCCAGCACTTTTGCAAGAATCCTCCATTCTTTCGACCACGTACTTAACGTGGAAGAATGAAAAAGGAAGGAAACCGCAGCACACCAAATAAATATTTCTGCGGTGCAAATTCGGGACGAGAACATGCATTTGTGCCTAAATTGCAGGGGAAAGGCATATGCATTTCGGATTTCGGGACGTCAATTCTTGCAAAAACTCAAAAAAGAAAAGAAAAGAAAAGAAAAGAAAAGAAAAGAAAAGAAAAGAAAAGAAAAGAAAAGAAAAGAAAAGAAAGAGAGAGAGAGAGGGAGGGAGGGAGGAAAGAAAGATAGAAAAGGAAGGAAGGAAGGAAGAAAAAGAAAGAAAGAAAGAAAAACGGGAGGGAGGAATGAAAGATAGAAAAGGAAGGAAGGAAGGAAGAAGGGAGGGAGGAAAGAAAGATAGAAAGATAGAAAAGAAAGAAAGAAAGACAAAGAAAGAAAGGAGGGAGGGAGGGAGGAAAGATAGAAAGAAAAATAGAAAGATAGAAAGATAGACAGAGAAAGATAGAAAGGAAGGAAGGAAGGAGGGAGGGAGGAAAGATAGAAAGATAGACAGATAGAAAGAAAGATAGAAAGGAAGGGAGGGAGGGAGGGAGGAAGGGAGGGAGGGAGGAAAGATAGACAGAAAGAAAGATAGAAAGGAAGAAAGAAAGGAAGGAGGGAGGGAGGAAAGATAGAAAGATAGAAAAGAAAGAAAGAAAGAAAGGAGGGAGGTTGGAAAGATAGAAAGAAAAAAGAAAGAAAGAAAAAGAAAGAAAGAAAAAAAAGAAGGAAGGAAAGGAAAGGAAAGGAAAGGAAAGGAAAAGGAAAAGGGATGAAAATCCACCCGGAAAGTGGATCCTGCACTCGATCAGAAGAATCCAAAAACAGCACAAACGGTTTTGATTTCTTGGCGGGCCGAGCTGGCCTCGTCATTTTTCATCGGAGAAGTCTGCCGAATTCATCCACGAGTAGTTTCGCCTGCTTAGGTCGTTCTAAGAGACGGAGGGCGGGAGGAAGGAAGTGAAGGCCACGTATTAGAGCAGCTTTAGGGTTGTGTTTGAAAAGCGCAACAAATTTCACGGCGTCTGGGAAGAGAAAGTGGGTCGCGGAAGGTCAAACGAGATTAAGAAGTGTGTGTGGGGTGGGGAGAGATCACCAGTTTGGAATAAACCATCATGCAATTCCCAAGGAGGCCGCTAGATGCCGCCCTTTGTTCACACAGCTCTTTGCCCTACGGAGCTTTGCAGTCAAAAGAAAATATTTTTTTTTCCAAAATTTCTGAAATTTCACTCCGAAGCCCAGTCCTCGGCCTTTTTAAAGCCGCTCTTTAGAGCAACAGGCCCTGAACAAAAATAAGCATAGCGGCCTAGGGAATATTTAACAGGTTCTGCCCGGTTTCCTCGGGATTTTTATTTTGTTTTGTTTTTTGTTTAAACAACACGTTTTAATTAAACAGAAAACCCAGCTTCATTGTTAAGACACAGGGTGGGGATGAGGTTTGTGAGCGCATGAACATTTCCCTGTAGGGGCATTTGGAGACGGCATAATTTCTTTTTTTGGGGTGTGTGGATATATATATATATATATATATATATATATATATATATATATATATATATATACACACACACACACACACACACACACACACACACACACACACACACACACACACATATTAGGAAGAATGAGTGCCCAGGTTTGGTGTTAGCATGTCTAAATGAAGGACCAACTTTTACACAAAACCTGAACAAAATTCCAGCTGTTTTCAAGCACTCAAGCTGCAAAGTGTTGAGTGATTAGAATAGAAATAGAAATAGAAATAGAAATAGAACAGAAAGAAGGGAAGGGAAGGGAAGGGAAGGGAAGGGAAGGGAAGGGAAGGGAAGGGAAGGGAAGGGAAGGGAAGGGAGGAGAGGAGACGAGACGAGACGAGACGAGACAAGACAAGACAAGACAAGACAAGAGAATTTGTCTTTGGTGTATATGTTCTCACTGTACATAAGGAGAATAAAATACATTCATCAAGAATAAAAAGATACAACACTTAGTGATAGTCAAGGTTACTTATAAGATATCAAATCGTACTAGGAAACAAATAAAAACAATATAATTAAAAGATCTTTCCAAAGGTATTTCTTTTCAGGAGGCAACTGGACTTTTCTTCTTTTTTTTTTCTTTGAAGACATTTCGCTTCTCATCCAGGAAGCTTCTTCAGCTCTGACTGGATGGTGGGGGAATGGAAGGATTTACTATCTGGTCAGAGCTGAAGAAGCTTCTTGGATGAGAAGCAAAACGTCTTCAAAGAAAAAAAAACCCAGAAAGTCCAGTTGCCTCCTGAAAAAAGCAACCTTTGGGACAAGGGTGACCTGAGTGACTGAGCATCTCTACAGACTGTTGAGTCATCTGTATTTCTGCTGGATGATCAGGAGGTGATCCAGTGGTGGAATTCAAATTTTTTTTTACTACCGGTTCTGTGGGTGTGGCTTGATGGGCGTGGCGTGGCGGACGTGGCAGGGGAAGGATATTGCAAAATCCCCCACTCCCACCCCACTCTGGGGCCAGCCAGAGGTGATATTTACCAGTTCTCCGAATTACTCAAAATTTCTGCTACCGGTTCTCCAGAACCTGCTGGATTTCACCCCTGAGGTGATCCCTGTGTTTCTAAAATGTCCAGGGAAGCATGCAATGGCTAGAGAAAGTGAAGGAAGTCCACACAATTCAGGGGAGGGGAAGGACTCATTGAGCTACTGGCTCCATTTGGAAGGAAGCATATTCTCTCCCCCCTGCCTTATTTCCCCTTCCCCTCCCCCTGTTTTGAATCTAAGAAGTTCACAAATAAACTGAAATGACTCCTTAGATGTGGCCAGTGAGTTATGGCAACAAAGGAAGGACCAATTTTGTGTTGTCCAGAAGCCACTGCAGAGGCCTCCTGCATATCCGAGCAACTGTTTCAAAACGAAGGGCTTTCCCCCCCCTCCCTGTTTGTGCCATTCTTAGCCTGAGGACAGGGGGAAAAAATAAAAATAAAAAGGAAAGAAAGGTCAAGGAAAGCTCATCCTGGTTACCAAGACAAGCCAAATGTCCCGTGCAGAGCAAGCGAATCTCTCTCACTTAGGAAAAAACTGGGAAGCTCAGGGATCAAACTTTATAGTAGGCCTTGAGGGGGAATTGGAGAGGCTAAAAACAAGCCAGTTACCTTGAAGTAATTCCCCTAAACAGGCTGGACAATGACAAGGAAACAGAGTTTGCTTAACCTTGACTGCCCTTTGCAGCCAGTGGGTAAGTAGGGAATGGGGGGGGGGGGGGTGTCAGGAGCTTCTCCCAATCTTGGGGCTAGGATTTCTCTGTCCTTTTTCACAAAGGAGGGGGGATTATTCCAAAAGGAAGGGGAGGGGAAGAGAGAGAGTGGGGGGAGAGGGAGGGAGAGAGAGAGAGAGGGAGAGGGAGCAGAAGAGGGAGAGGATGGCAGGGTGCAATGAGGAGAGGTTGGGAATCTTCTGTCCTGCTAGAGATGCCCCAAAGGCTTCTTTCCTTCATCAGTCAGATCAAGATGCTGGTTAGCTTGTCTGTTGGGAAGATTAACAAGGAGCTTCCAGGAGAAGACAGCTCTTGAGGGCACAGGACAACCAACTTTCTTGGTAATACCAGAGTTCAGATTCTGCCACATTTTTCTCCATCATCATCATCAATCTCCTCCTCCTCCTCCTCCTCCTCCTCCTCCTCCTCCTCCTCCTCCTCCTCCTCCTCCTCCTCCTCCCCCTCTTCTCCTTCTTCTTCTTCTTCTTCTTCTTCTTCTTCTTCTTCTTCTTCTTCTTCTTCTTCTTCTTCTTCTTCTTCTTCTTCTTCTTCTTCTTCTTCCTCCTCTCCCTCCTCCCCCTCCCCCCCTTCCTCCTTCCTCCTTCTGTCTTCTTCTTCCCTGGGGGTGTCTTATCCAAGTAGGAAACTATTCCCTACACTGCTTATCTTGTGGGGGTGGGGGGGGTGGTGGGGGCGGGATTTCATGCAAGGTCAACTAGGAACCCGAACTGGGTTTTCAGCTAAAGGTGCATTTAATAAAATGCGGGAACTTCCCCCCCCATGCAAACATCTGTCTGAGCATCTGCCTGGATCTCCCTCTTGCATTGCCAAGGCCTGGTATTCTGGCTTAATTCTGGGTTTCTTCCTCAAAACGGAGGCAAGGGAAATGCCCATGATCTATCTCTCCCATTGAACTGTGGAACCAGAGCCTGTGTTTTGATTCTGGCTTGTGGGTGGGTGGGGGGTTCTCCATTTTATAATCTATCCTGCTAGGCCGGCAATCTTGCCACTTATATTAAGATGCAGCATGAATTTTCCCCCAATGCATGTTTTTTTTTCATTAAAAAAATAATTATTATATTAATAACCAAGCCAAGCAAGGAGAAGAGGTTTCCCCCCTCACCCCCAGGTCTCTTCTAGAAAAGCAAAATGACATTCCTCACACTTTCTGGTCTGATTCATGACTTCAGTTTTTACTTGTGCTCTTTTATTTGATTCCCTCCACTCCAAGTAGATGTGGAAATGGGGAGCAAAATTTATTTTATTTATTTATTTATTTGTTTCAATTTCTATACCGCCCTTCTCCAAATAGGACTCAGGGCGGTGAACAGCCAAAGTAAAAAACAGGGACATACAAAATTTAAAAACAGTTTAAAATAATTAAATAATTTTGGCCGTAAATTAAAACAATCCAATTTAAAATCAATTTAAAATTTAACTCAAGCCAGCCAAATTCATTTACACTCCCTTCCCGAAGGACCTTGGAGAAGTTCCAGGGGGGCTCACAGTTTTCTCCCATTACAGAACTATCCTCGGAGGTCCTTCAGGGACCACAACTCAGCAGAGGCCAAACTTAAATATCGAGGGGGGTCCTTGGTGTTCTTTGAGCTTGCTTGCCCTGATGATGTTACCTAGTTTGGCTGATGAAACGGCTACAAGAAAACAAGCAGGGCTCAGGGAGCACCAGGACCCGAGCTACAAATATTCTCCTTTATTGAAACTTACCTTTGCATTTCACTAACTTCTTCCAAACTGCACCTGAGTTTGAATGTTTTGTTTTGTTTTGTTTTGTTTTGTTTTGTTTTGTTTTGTTTTGTTTTGTTTTGTTTTGTTTTGTTTTGTTTTGTTTTGTTTTGTTTTGTTTTGTTTTGTTTTGTTTTGTTTTGTTTTGTTTTGTTTTGTTTTGTTTTGTTCAAGAACTCTATTCCTTTCCATGCCTACTATACAAGTATTTTACGCATAGAAACTCAGACAGGAAGATGGGGGTGTGTCCGTGTATCATATATCAGTTGCAGGGATCCTCCAAAAATTGGGATGGCACTCAAGGTGCAAACTATACATTTATGCATCTGTTTGTGCATCTGTTTTTACACAAACATACACTAGATTTATTCACAGTATTCTTCTGTCTCCCCAGCTCTTCTCTTCTCCTGTGTTCTCCATCAAGAGGTGCCTGGAGAAGAAATAGGAAGCCAGAACGAGATTCAGTGACGAAGGAACCAGTTCTGGGAGATGCTTATGTCCAGTGCTCTGCTTATCTAGGGCCCCCAGAAGTTTATCCTCCTATTTTTTCTATCACGCCTGGCATGTTGTTCTCTTAGGCCTGTGAACCAGGGGGCAACTTCTCTCTTGCTTGGCCTGAGTCATCTTGGCAAGCATGGATTATTACTATTATTCTTCTCTTCCTTCCTAGTATCTATCTCTTCCCACTTATTACTAGAACCATGTTGCTTGTATCTCTCAATTTTATTGGTTTTTTACTTGTTTCCTAGTATGATTTGATAGCTTATTAGTAACCTTGACTATCACTAAGTGTTGTATCTTTTGATTCTCAATGAATGTATTTTATTCTCCTTATGTACACTGAGAGCATATACACCAAAGACAAATTCCTTATGTGTCCAATCACACTTGGCCAATAAGGAAGTCTATTCTATTCTAATAGTTGACCAGCTCCTGCAGGATCTGGTTCAGCTTGCCCAGAAAGCCAGGCCTTCTCACTGGTAGTTTACTAGCTCCCCCAAAGGCTTCACTAGGTTGGATTGGCATAAGAGAAGACCAGGAGACGTTTCCTTCTCTTCTCTTCTCTTCTCTTCTCTTCTCTTCTCTTCTCTTCTCTTCTCTTCTCTTCTCTTCTCTTCTCTTCTCTTCTCTTCTCTTCTCTTCTCCTCTCTCCTCTCCTCTCCTCTCCTCTCCTCTCCTCCTCCTCTCCTCTCCTCTCCTCTCCTCTTCCATTCCATTCCATTCCATTCCATTCCATTCCGATTTCTCTTCTCTTCTCTTCTCTTCTCTTCTCTTCTCTTCTCTTCTCTTCTCTTCTCTTCTCTTCTCTTCTCTACCTTCTCTCCTCTCCTCTCCTCTCCTCTCCTCTCCCCTCCCCCTCCCCTCCCCTCCCCCTCCTCTCCCCTCCTCTTTCTAGGTGGCCTCCCTTTTGAACACCAGCCATAGCCTGAGCTGGTCTTCCTCTGCCCCAAAGGCTGAGCTTGCTGTCTGCCCACCTACTATCTCTTCAAGAGCAAACTTCCATCCCTATTGCAGTTCCTCCACTTCTGGCTGCCAGCTATCCGCCCCTAGCCTAGCTCATCCGAACTCCTTTTTTCCACCTCGCTTCCCGCAACCCCTTGCGCTTTCCCCTTTCCACTGAGTTCTCCACAAAGACTGCAAATTATTATACTCAACAACTCCCTAAGAAACAATGACCCCAACGCCCCCCCCCAATCACAATAGTGTCAAGTCTTCTTATATTTATTGGGCAAAGAGGCTGGCCTAGGAGTATTTCCCTCCTCCTCCTCCCCCTTTCCTCAGAAATGGAGCCGCTCAAGGGTTTATAAGTGACGTAGGAGGCTACGTGGGGCGCTTTGGGAAGAAGAGACGTGGGGCACTTTGGTGCCCCACCAAGCTTCATCTTGCAGGTTTTCTTCCCCCCCACAAAAAAATTACAATTCCCTGCAGCCCGCCTCAACCTGCCCCCCTCTTTTGCTGAGGGGGTGGTGATGGCCCGAGAGGGAGAGAAAGCACTTTCGTTTTTCTGCTGGGAGCAGACAGAGTCCTAAAGAGAGAGAAACAGAGAGAAACAGAGAGAGAGAGAGAAAGAAAGAAAAGGAGAAAGGAAGAGACAGAGAGACGGAGTGAGGGGAGGGAGAGAGAGAAACAGAGAGAAACAAAGAGAGAAAAGGAGAAAGGGAGAGAGAGGGGGGAAAGAGGGAGGGAGAGAAACACACACAGAGAGAGGAACAGAGAGAAACAGAGAGAGAGAGAGAGAAAAGGAGAAAAGAAGAGGGGGGGAGAGAGAGAAAGAGAGAAAGAAAAGAAGAAAGGGAGGGGGGGAGAGCCTGGGAGGGAGCAACGGAGGGGGTGAAAGAGAAGATCCCTCCCTTCGGGGGACTGTTCAGTGGCCGCTCAAGAGAGAGACTGAAAAGAAGGAAGGGAGGAAGGAGAAAGGAAGAACGCGTCCACCGGTCCTCGAAAGAGTTACAGCATCCTCGAAAGGTAAGGTCCTGTTTTACTTCCCATCTCACTTTCTTTTCTTTACCCTAATTTCGAAAGGCCTTTGCATGCAGAAGGGGGCAGTTGGGATAGACTGGCGGTGGCGGGGGTCTTATGAGGGCTTCGGGGAGGCGCCCATCCAAAAAAATAAAAACCCAGGCGCGACTTTACCAAAAAAAAAAGAAGGAGCCGCTTCCCTTGATAAGCTGAACGTCAGGAAGGTCGCGCGCCGTGTCTGGGACACCTGAGCTACGTCCCCCCCCCCCGCCCCCCAACAACACGCTTGGCCGGCTAGTGATTTAGTAGAGTATTTTCCGGGCTCCCGTAATTTCAGGGCGGAAAGAGGTTGGGGGGGTTCGCTCCTCCCCAGGCTAAGCCTCCGAAAAAGAGAGGCGACGGGGAACAGGGAGAGAAGCAGAAGGAAGCCTCAAAAGCATAAGAACCAGGGCTAAATTCATCCAACAGGCTCCCAACTTTTTCACTTAAACCGTTTGAATATTTATTATTAATTTATTTATTGGTTCGATTTATATGCCGCCCTTCTCCGGAGACTCAGGGCGGCTTACAATGCGTTAAGCAATAGCCTTCATACTTTTGTATATACCTGCTTAGTAGGGCTTTTTGGGGGCCCCCTAAGCGGTGTTCTTTTTTATACAAAGTCAGCTTATTGCCCCCACAACACGGGTCCTCATTTTACCTACCTCGAAAGGATGGAAGGCTGAGTCAACCTTGAGCCCGGTGAGATTTGAACTCGCAGTAATTGCAGGCAGCTGGCAGCTAAGTGCTACTTAACAGCGCTTTAGTCCGCTGCACCACCAAGGCTCCTTACCTTGTAAGGAAATATTACCACAAATACCTTGTGCCAACACAGCCTTTGCTTCTGGTTTCGGGGGTCGGGGGTCGGGGGTCGGGCGGGGGGTCGGCGAGAGGTGTTTGTTGATCGTGAGGCATGCAAAGACATCTCGGGTGTGTGTCTCTCTCTCTCTCTGTGTGTGTGTGTGTGTGCGTGCGTATGTCCGCACACCTCTATCTCAAACAAGCCACTTGAAGGATGTTGATCGACTCTTGATTGTCATCCAGACAAGAGCTCCGAAACGACGCGATTCCGGATGTTTGGTTCTCTCCATTTTCAGAGGGAAGGGGGTCAGCTTCGGCTTTTGACCAAAAAGAATAGAAAAGAAGCCCAAATCCCCTCTTTCTCTCCTCCTTTCTCACCTTCTCCTGCTCTCTGGATCAAAAGGACCCTACAGAGGTGGGTTTTTTTTTTTACTATGCTGGGCAACCCATTTCGTGCTTCTCTCTCTCTCTCTCCCCCCACCCCACCCAAGCAAACCGGAAAAGAGCGAGATTTTGAAGGGGTCGCTCTAAAACATAAAAAAACTCACCTAAAACTTTGGTCGCGTGTCTCCCCCCCCCCACCCTCACCTTTCCAGCTTTGTTTTTTCTTTTTAAACGGCAAAGGGGAGACTGGTTAGGCTAAAAAAACCAACAACCCTGTTGGAAGCGGCGCCAACACGCACGTTGAGGCCCGCTTCCCAACCCCCCCCCCCGCCCTCCCCCCAGGAAAGGATGACTCCCTTTCAGACGTAAAGTTGCAGGGTCAAAGAACTGAAAACCAGGAGAGGATCCTGGTTTTGTGTGTGTGTGTGTGTGTAGATGTGTGTATCGAGGGGGGTAGAATAGAATAGGAATAGAATGGAATGGAATAGAATAGAATAGAATAGAATAGAATAGAATAGAATAGAATAGAATAGAATAGAATAGAATAGAATAGAATGTAGAGTAGAGTAGAGTAGAGTAGAGTACTGCATAGAATAGAATACTGCCTAAATAGAATACTGAATAGAAATAGGAAATAGGAATAGGAATAGGAATAGGAATAGGAATAGGAATAGGAATAGGAATAGACTAGACTAGACTAGACTAGACTAGACTAGACTAGAACAGAACAGAATGTAGAGTAGAGTAGAGTAGAGTAAAGTAGAGTAAAGTACTGCATAGAATAGAATACCTGCCTAAATAGAATACTGAATAGAAATAGGAATAGGAATAGGAATAGGAATAGGAATAGGAGTATGAATAGACTAGACTAGACTAGACTAGACTAGAACAGAACAGAACAGAACAGAACAGAACAGAACAGAACAGAACAGAACAGACAGAACAGAACAGAACAGAATCTTTATTGGCCAAGAGTGATTGGGGCACACAAGGAATTTGTCTTTGGGAAGAAGGTGATGATTACTTCTCCAGTAAACGGTGGCTTGGCCGGGGACGGGGTTGCGTGGGGAGGGGGCGAGGGCGGGGCCCCATTTCGACTTTGTCAAGCTGTTCCAGGATTGTATCGCTTTACCCAACCGCTTAATTCGTCTTTGAGTTCGCGAGTCCCGCCTTGCCGCAAACCCTTTCCCGAGTCAAGCACCCTCTCTCCCTTCGCCCTAAGAGGCCAGCCTACAGAAACCGCCGGGGGTGTAAGGAAGTCTATGCTTCTTTATCAGCAGGCGGAAGCGAAGCGTTAAAAGATATGCCAAGTGTGCCTTTTAAACCCACCCACTCTCAATCCACCCCAGCTCTTCCAAGAACTGCCACGCAGACCCGCGCACAACTTCCCAGGGCCCACAATCCTCGCCGGCCGTCACAAAGTTTGTACCCCCAGGTTCCCACGCTGGAAAGACAAAGGAGCCCCCGGTCTCGAAGGAATAGAAGTTGTTGGAAGCTGTGAAAAAAGCTCAGGGGGTTTTCCCACTTAGTGTGGGGATGCAGGCCGGCGGGGAAGGTAAGAGAAAGGCAAAGAAAACACGCAGAAAAGATCTGGTTAAAAGAGAGAGAGAGAGGGAGGGAGGGAGGGGGAGAGAGAGAGAAAGAGAGAGAGAGAGAGAGAGAGAGAGAGAGGAGAGAGGAGAGAGAGAGAGAGAGAGAGGGTTGGTTTTGGCCTCTTTTATTTCCAGCCTCCGTGGGACAAAAACTAACGAAACGGAGGTCCGGAAAATTTTTTCGGACGCTGAAACTGTTGGCAAAGTCATTGTTAGGCAAATCAGCGGAGCCAAGGCGCAGAGAAAGAAAAGTGAAGATTTATCGATGAGGTTTTCTCACAGTTGAGGGCACTTTTTTTTCAAAACAAAACCACCGTCCGTTTCGGGGGGGCATTTTGAAACTTAGTTGGTTTTGGCTTTGTTTTCAGTGTAAGCTTACTCCATCTGTTGTCATCCCGTAAATCTGAGACGACCCGTGCGGAAAAGGTTTCTGGTAGCTTCCAGAGATATTTAGGAAGGTCTCCTTTACAAATGCAGGCGTGTTTAATCTTAAAAGCAATTTGCAAAATTGTGTTTCTTCTTACTCGAAGCGTTGGGAGTAATCGCCACCCCTTAAATACCCCATTGTCATTCCCGAATGCTTATATTTAAAATGATTCTGGGTGTGTTTGTGGGTTTTGGGGCGCTTTTAAGCTTCGAAACACATTCCTAGCGTCCCACCGAACTGCGATTAAACGTGGGTAGTAGGGCCGCTGCATTACAGTGCCGGAGCGATCTGTTCATTTTCTTTTTGAAAAAATTCTATACAAGAACGGTTATTTCAGCGGGTCTCTCTAAGCAGATGGGATGGAGCAGAGAGAGAGAGAGAGAAAGGACTGCGGAGAAAATGTTTTTAAATCAAAGTAGATTGCAACATCCCCCTCCCTCCCCCTCCCCCCAAAAAATCATAAGAAATTATTATTATTATTATTATTATTATTATTATTATTATTATTATTATTGTTGTTGTTGTTATTATTGTTATTGTTATTATTGTTATTATTGTTATTGTTATTATTATTATTATTTCCCCCCAAATATTTTGCGCACCTGGGAAAATAACTACAGGGAAGTTGAAGGAACAAATCAGTTACGAGTTTTATAGCTTGCTGTTAAGAATCATTTGAATTGTTTGGTCTCTCTCGGTGTGTTTTACAAAGGGTCGGGAAGGAGGCCACAGGCAAAGACTCCCCCTCCCCGAAAAAAAGCCTCGAAAAAAGCGTTTTTAAAGCTGGGAGAAAGAACTTTGCCCGTAGCTGCTTCTCCATACTTCCAATACTTCCTTTTCGGCCCCCGCGTTACTCTAACGGTTAGAGGATGGCCTGGCAGAGTCGGAGCGCTGACCGGGTCTGGAAGGGGTTAAACCGATTGCTCGTGAACTTGGGCTCTCTCTGTCTGGATGTTGATGGATGGATAGACTCCGCTGGCAAATTCAGACGGCAGATCCTCCCCGCCCCCCACGGCCTTTGATGGGCCTGGCAAACCCCCGGGAGAAAGGGACAAGGCAGAGAGAGAGAGAGAGAGGGAGGGAGGGAGGGAGAGAGGGAGGGAGGGAGAGAGAGAGGAGGGCAGGGGGAAGAAGGGTGAGCTCCCCCATCCTTTTGCTCCCCCTCTTTTTTTCCCCCAACCACATTTTGAAACAGGGAGAGGCCTTCGGATTCACCCCTAGAATATCTCATTCAGTCGGGGAATGAAAAAAACGGCGGCTTGGACATTGGGTAGGTCGGCAAATGGAGAGGGAGTAGGGGGAAAAAATTTCTCCCACT
>JAKOOJ010000016.1:12805055-12817555 GCA_022577455.1 Arizona elegans
TAGGACTCAGGGCGGTGAACAGCCAAAGTAAAAAAACAGGACATACAAAATTTAAAAACAGTTTAAAATAATTAAATATTTTGGCCGTAAATTAAAACAATCCAATTTAAAATCAATTTAAAATTTTAACTCAAGCCAGCCAAATTCATTACACTCCCTTCCCGAAGGACCTTGGAGAAGTTCCAGGGGGCTCACAGTTTTCTCCCATTACAGAACTATCCTCGGAGGTCCTTCAGGGACCACAACTCAGCAGAGGCCAAACTTAAATATCGAGGGGGGGGTCCTTGGTGTTCTTTGAGCTTGCTTGCCCTGATGATGTTACCTAGTTTGGCTGATGAAACGGCTACAAGAAAACAAGCAGGGCTCAGGGAGCACCAGGACCCGAGCTACAAATATTCTCCTTTATTGAAACTTACCTTTGCATTTCACTAACTTCTTCCAAACTGCACCTGAGTTTGAATGTTTTGTTTTGTTTTTGTTTTGTTTTGTTTTGTTTTGTTTTGTTTTGTTTTGTTTTGTTTTGTTTTGTTTTGTTTTGTTTTGTTTTGTTTTGTTTTGTTTTGTTTTTGTTTTGTTTTGTTTTGTTTTGTTCAAGAACTCTATTCCTTTCCATGCCTACTATACAAGTATTTTACGCATAGAAACTCAGACAGGAAGATGGGGGTGTGTCCGTGTATCATATATCAGTTGCAGGGATCCTCCAAAAATTGGGATGCACTCAAGGTGCAAACTATACATTTATGCATCTGTTTGTGCATCTGTTTTTACCAAACATACACTAGATTTATTCACAGTATTCTTCTGTCTCCCCAGCTCTTCTCTTCTCCTGTGTTCTCCATCAAGAGGTGCCTGGAGAAGAAATAGGAAGCCAGAACGAGATTCAGTGACGAAGGAACCAGTTCTGGGAGATGCTTATGTCCAGTGCTCTGCTTATCTAGGGCCCCCAGAAGTTTATCCTCCTATTTTTTCTATCACGCCTGGCATGTTGTTCTCTTAGCCTGTGAACCAGGGGGGCAACTTCTCTCTTGCTTGGCCTGAGTCATCTTGGCAAGCATGGATTATTACTATTATTCTTCTCTTCCTTCCTAGTATCTATCTCTTCCCACTTATTACTAGAACCATGTTGCTTGTATCTCTCAATTTATATTGGTTTTTACTTGTTTCCTAGTATGATTTGATAGCTTATTAGTAACCTTGACTATCACTAAGTGTTGTATCTTTTGATTCTCAATGAATGTATTTTATTCTCCTTATGTACACTGAGAGCATATACACCAAAGACAAATTCCTTATGTGTCCAATCACACTTGGCAATAAGGAAGTCTATTCTATTCTAATAGTTGACCAGCTCCTGCAGGATCTGGTTCAGCTTGCCCAGAAAGCCAGGCCTTCTCACTGGTAGGTTTACCTAGCTCCCCCAAAGGCTTCACTAGGTTGGATTGGCATAAGAGAAGACCAGGAGACGTTTCCTTCTCTTCTCTTCTCTTCTCTTCTCTTCTCTTCTCTTCTCTTCTCTTCTCTTCTCTTCTCTTCTCTTCTCTTCTCTTCTCTTCTCTTCTCCTCTCCTCTCCTCTCCTCTCCTCTCCTCCTCTCCTCTCCTCTTCCATTCCATTCCATTCCATTCCGATTTCTCTTCTCTTCTCTTCTCTTCTCTCTCTTCTTCTCTTCTCTTCTCTTCTCTACCTTCTCTCCTCTCCTCTCCTCTCCTCTCCCCTCCCCTCCCCTCCCCTCCCCTCCTCTCCCCTCCTCTTTCTAGGTGGCCTCCTTTTGAACACCAGCCATAGCCTGAGCTGGTCTTCCTCTGCCCCAAAGGCTGAGCTTGCTGTCTGCCCACCTACTATCTCTTCAAGAGCAAACTTCCATCCCTATTGCAGTTCCTCCACTTCTGGCTGCCAGCTATCCGCCCCTAGCCTAGCTCATCCGAACTCCTTTTTTCCACCTCGCTTCCCGCAACCCCTTGCGCTTTTCCCCCTTTCCACTGAGTTCTCCACAAAGACTGCAAATTATTATACTCAACAACTCCCTAAGAAACAAATGACCCCAACGCCCCCCCCCCATCACAATAGTGTCAAGTCTTCTTATATTTATTGGGCAAAGAGCTGGCCTAGGAGTATTTCCCTCCTCCTCCTCCCCCTTTCCTCAGAAATGGAGCCGCTCAAGGGTTTATAAGTGACGTAGGAGGCTACGTGGGGCGCTTTGGGAAGAAGAGACGTGGGGCACTTTAGTGCCCACCAAGCTTCATCTTGCAGGTTTTCTTCCCCCCCACAAAAAAATTACAATTCCCTGCAGCCCGCCTCAACCTGCCCCCTCTTTTGCTGAGGGGGTGGTGATGGCCCGAGAGGGAGAGAAAGCACTTTCGTTTTTCTGCTGGGAGCAGTCAGAGTCCTAAAGAGAGAGAAACAGAGAGAAACAGAGAGAGAGAGAGAAAGAAAGGAAAAGGAGAAAGGAAGAGACAGAGAGACGGAGTGAGGGAGGGAGAGAGAGAAACAGAGAGAAACAAAGAGAGAAAAGGAGAGAAAGGGAGAGAGAGGGGGGAAGAGGGAGGGAGAGAAACACACACAGAGAGAGGAACAGAGAGAAACAGAGAGAGAGAGAGAGAAAAGGAGAAAAGAAGAGGGGGGAGAGAGAGAAAGAGAGAAAGAAAAAGAAGAAAGGGAGGGGGGAGAGCCTGGGAGGGAGCAACGGAGGGGTGAAAGAGAAGATCCCTCCCTTCGGGGACTGTTCAGTGGCCGCTCAAGAGAGAGACTGAAAAGAAGGAAGGGAGGAAGGAGAAAGGAAAGAACGCGTCCACCGGTCCTCGGAAGAGTTACAGCATCCTCGAAAGGTAAGGTCCTGTTTTACTTCCCATCTCACTTTCTTTTCTTTACCCTAATTTCGAAAGGCCTTTGCATGCAGAAGGGGGCAGTTGGGATAGACTGGCGGTGGCGGGGGTCTTATGAGGGCTTCGGGGAGGCGCCCATCCAAAAAAATAAAAACCCAGGCGCGACTTTACCAAAAAAAAAGAAGGAGCCGCTTCCCTTGATAAGCTGAACGTCAGGAAGGTCGCGCGCCGTGTCTGGGACACCTGAGCTACGTCCCCCCCCCGCCCCCCAACAACACGCTTGGCCGGCTAGTGATTTAGTAGAGTATTTTCCGGGCTCCCGTAATTTCAGGGCGGAAAGAGGTTGGGGGGGTTCGCTCCTCCCCAGGCTAAGCCTCCGAAAAAGAGAGGCGACGGGGAACAGGGAGAGAAGCAGAAGGAAGCCTCAAAAGCATAAGAACCAGGGCTAAATTCATCCAACAGGCTCCCAACTTTTTCACTTAAACCGTTTGAATATTTATTATTAATTTATTTATTGGTTCGATTTATATGCCGCCCTTCTCCGGAGACTCAGGGCGGCTTACAATGCGTTAAGCAATAGCCTTCATACTTTTGTATATACCTGCTTAGTAGGGCTTTTTGGGGGCCCCCTAAGCGGTGTTCTTTTTTATACAAAGTCAGCTTATTGCCCCCACAAACCGGGTCCTCATTTTACCTACCTCGAAAGGATGGAAGGCTGAGTCAACCTTGAGCCCGGTGAGATTTGAACTCGCAGTAATTGCAGGCAGCTGGCAGCTAAGTGCTACTTAACAGCGCTTTAGTCCGCTGCACCACCAAGGCTCCTTACCTTGTAAGGAAATATTACCACAAATACCTTGTGCCAACACAGCCTTTGCTTCTGGTTTCGGGGGGTCGGGGGGTCGGGCGGGGGGTCGGCGAGAGGTGTTTGTTGATCGTGAGGCATGCAAAGACATCTCGGGTGTGTGTCTCTCTCTCTGTGTGTGTGTGTGTGTGTGTGTGCGTGCGTATGTCGCACACCTCTATCTCAAACAAGCCACTTGAAGGATGTTGATCGACTCTTGATTGTCATCCAGACAAGAGCTCCGAAACGACGCGATTCCGGATGTTTGGTTCTCTCCATTTTCAGAGGGAAGGGGGTCAGCTTCGGCTTTTGACCAAAAAGAATAGAAAAGAAGCCCAAATCCCCTCTTTCTCTCCTCCTTTCTCACCTTCTCCTGCTCTCTGGATCAAAAGGACCCTACAGAGGTGGGTTTTTTTTTTACTATGCTGGGCAACCCATTTCGTGCTTCTCTCTCTCTCTCTCTCCCCCCACCCCCACCCAAGCAAACCGGAAAAGAGCGAGATTTTGAAGGGGTCGCTCTAAAACATAAAAAAACTCACCTAAAACTTTGGTCGTCGTGTCTCCCCCCCCCCACCCTCACCTTTCCAGCTTTGTTTTTCTTTTTAAACGGCAAAGGGGAGACTGGTTAGGCTAAAAAAACCAACAACCCTGTTTGGAAGCGCGCCAACACGCACGTTGAGGCCCGCTTCCCAACCCCCCCCCGCCTCCCCCAGGAAAGGATGACTCCCTTTCAGACGTAAAGTTGCAGGGTCAAAGAACTGAAAAACCAGGAGAGGATCCTGGTTTTGTGTGTGTGTGTGTGTGTAGATGTGTGTATCGAGGGGGGTAGAATAGAATAGGAATAGAATGGAATGGAATAGAATAGAATAGAATAGAATAGAATAGAATAGAATAGAATAGAATAGAATAGAATAGAATGTAGAGTAGAGTAGAGTAGAGTAGAGTAGAGTACTGCATAGAATAGAATACTGCCTAAAATAGAATACTGAATAGAAATAGGAATAGGAATAGGAATAGGAATAGAATAGGAATAGGAGTATGAATAGACTAGACTAGACTAGACTAGACTAGAACAGAACAGAACAGAACAGAACAGAAACAGAACAGAATTCTTTATTGGCCAAGAGTGATTGGGGCACACAAGGAATTTGTCTTTGGGAAGAAGGTGATGATTACTTCTCCAGTAAACGGTGGCTTGGCCGGGGACGGGGTTGCGTGGGGAGGGGGCGAGGGCGGGGCCCCATTTCGACTTTGTCAAGCTGTTCCAGGATTGTATCGCTTTACCCAACCGCTTAATTCGTCTTTGAGTTCGCGAGTCCCGCCTTGCCGCAAACCCTTTCCCGAGTCAAGCACCCTCTCTCCCTTCGCCCTAAGAGGCCAGCCTACAGAAACCGCCGGGGGTGTAAGGAAGTCTATGCTTCTTTATCAGCAGGCGGAAGCGAAGCGTTAAAAAGATATGCCAAGTGTGCCTTTTAAACCCACCCACTCTCAATCCACCCCAGCTCTTCCAAGAACTGCCACGCAGACCCGCGCACAACTTCCCAGGGCCCACAATCCTCGCCGCCGTCACAAAGTTTGTACCCCCAGGTTCCCACGCTGGAAAGACAAAGGAGCCCCCGGTCTCGAGGAATAGAAGTTGTTGGAAGCTGTGAAAAAAGCTCAGGGGGTTTTCCCACT
Source organism: Arizona elegans (assembly GCA_022577455.1). NCBI lineage: Eukaryota > Metazoa > Chordata > Lepidosauria > Squamata > Colubridae > Arizona > Arizona elegans. The sequence continues at coordinate 12,810,395 of JAKOOJ010000016.1, forward strand.
TAGTGTGGGGATGCAGGCCGGCGGGGAAGGTAGAGAAAGGCAAAGAAAACACGCAGAAAAGATCTGGTTAAAAGAGAGAGAGAGAGGGAGGGAGGGAGGGGGAGAGAGAGAGAAAGAGAGAGAGAGAGAGAGAGAGAGAGGGAGGGAGGGAGGGAGGGAGGGAGGGAGGGGAGAGAGAGAGAGAGAGAGGGGAGAGAGAGAGAGAGAGAGAGAGGGTTGGTTTGGCCTCTTTTATTTCCAGCCTCCGTGGGACAAAACTAACGAAACGGAGGTCCGGAAAATTTTTTCGGACGCTGAAACTGTTGGCAAAGTCATTGTTAGGCAAATCAGCGGAGCCAAGGCGCAGAGAAAGAAAAGTGAAGATTTATCGATGAGGTTTTCTCACAGTTGAGGGCACTTTTTTTTCAAAACAAAACCACCGTCCGTTTCGGGGGGGCATTTTGAAACTTAGTTGGTTTTGGCTTTGTTTTCAGTGTAAGCTTACTCCATCTGTTGTCATCCCGTAAATCTGAGACGACCCGTGCGGAAAAGGTTTCTGGTAGCTTCCAGAGATATTTAGGAAGGTCTCCTTTACAAATGCAGGCGTGTTTAATCTTAAAAGCAATTTGCAAAATTGTGTTTCTTCTTACTCGAAGCGTTGGGAGTCATCGCCACCCCTTAAATACCCCATTGTCATTCCCGAATGCTTATATTTAAATGATTCTGGGTGTGTTTGTGGGTTTGGGGCGCTTTTAAGCTTCGAAACACATTCCTAGCGTCCCACCGAACTGCGATTAAACGTGGGTAGTAGGGCCGCTGCATTACAGTGCCGGGAGCGATCTGTTCATTTTCTTTTTGAAAAAAAATTCTATACAAGAACGGTTATTTCAGCGGGTCTCTCTAAGCAGATGGGATGGAGCAGAGAGAGAGAGAGAGAGAAGGACTGCGGAGAAAATGTTTTTTAAATCAAAGTAGATTGCAACATCCCCCTCCCTCCCCCTCCCCCCAAAAATCATAAGAAATTATTATTATTATTATTATTATTATTATATTATTATTATTATTATTATTATTATTGTTGTTGTTGTTGTTATTGTTATTATTGTTATTGTTATTATTGTTATTGTTATTATTATTATTATTTCCCCCCAAATATTTTGCGCACCTGGAAAATAACTACAGGGAAGTTGAAGGAACAAATCAGTTACGAGTTTTATAGCTTGCTGTTAAGAATCATTTGAATTGTTTGGTCTCTCTCGGTGTGTTTTACAAAGGGTCGGGAAGGAGGCCACAGGCAAAGACTCCCCCTCCCCGAAAAAAGCCTCGAAAAAAGCGTTTTTAAAGCTGGGAGAAAGAACTTTTGCCCGTAGCTGCTTCTCCATACTTCCAATACTTCCTTTTCGGCCCCCGCGTTACTCTAACGGTTAGAGGATGGCCTGGCAGAGTCGGAGCGCTGACCGGGTCTGGAAGGGTTAAACCGATTGCTCGTGAACTTGGGCTCTCCTCTGTCTGGATGTTGATGGATGGATAGACTCCGCTGGCAAATTCAGACGGCAGATCCTCCCCGCCCCCCACGGCCTTTGATGGGCCTGGCAAACCCCCGGGAGAAAGGGACAAGGCAGAGAGAGAGAGAGGGAGGGAGGGAGAGAGGGAGGGAGGGAGAGAGAGAGAGGAGGGCAGGGGGAAGAAGGGTGAGCTCCCCCATCCTTTTGCTCCCCTCTTTTTTTCCCCCAACCACATTTTGAACAGGGAGAGGCCTTCGGAGTCACCCCTAGAATATCTCATTCAGTCGGGGAATGAAAAAAACGGCGGCTTGGACATTGGGTAGGTCGGCAAATGGAGAGGGAGTAGGGGGAAAAAATTTCTCCCACCGCAGCGGTTCTCCTTCGGAACGGCCGGGGATCCAAACTCTCCAGTTTTCAGCCTCTGGACAGTGCCTGTGGCAACGTTGACCTCCTAGGGAAAGAAGGAAGGAAGGAAGGAAGGAAGGAAGGGAGGGAGGGAGGGAGGGAGGGAGGGAGTGAAGGAAGGGAAAGGAAAGGAGGAATAGGGAAGGAAGGGAGGACGGACAGGAGGGAGGGAGGAAGAGGAAGGACGGGATGGAGGGAGAAAGAAAGAAAGAAAGGAAGGGAATGAGGGAGGGAGGAAGGAAGGAAGGAAAGGAGGGAGGAAGGAAGGAAGGAAGGAAGGAAGGAAAGGAGGGAGGAAAGGAGGAAGCACGGGAGGGAGGAAGGAAGGGGAGGGAGGAAGGAAGGAAGGAAGGAAGGAAGGACTGGAGAGAGAGAGAGAGAGGGAGGGAGGGAGGGAGGGAGGGAGGGAGGGAGATTTTTGTGGACATCTAACACTAGTTCAAAAAGATGCAATGCAGGAAGACTTTCGGTCGGGCTCTCCAGCGGCCTGAGCCTATCGCCCAGACAGACTTCTATCCGCATCCTGCCCCCTTCTCTCTTTCCACATCTATCCCCCCCTTTTTTTGGGGGTCCCTCTCTTCCCAGCGTGCCGAAAAGCTGGGCGGGGAGATCGGCGCTACCGAGCAACCTCATCACCTCCTTGTTCCACCCCGGGCACCTATTTCAAAGCTTTCCCCACCCTCCCCGGGGCCCGGATTAAACCCACTCCACTTTAGCCCCTGGAGGGAGTGGTCCGGGATTGGCATTTGGCTGGGGTGAAGCGGGCCCCCCCACGGCCACCGCCCCCTCCCCACCTGCTTGGCCCTCCTTGCAAACCGGCGGTACCCAAGCTCAGGCGCCATCACGCCTCGGTACATCTGTTGTTTTAATCGGAGCCCCCATCAGAGTCTTAATTACGACGGGGAGGGAGGAGGGGGAGGGCGAGCCAACCGCCTGCCTCTCCCCCCTCCCTCTCGCCCCCTCCCCCTCTTCCACCCCTTCCGATTGGCTGGAGTAAGACGCGGCTGCCCTGACGTCACTCAGCCTGCCAGCAGACCGAGCATCTTGGCAAAGCGACCCAGAGAAGAGGAGAGAAGTGCCGGGAGTGGAAGGAAAGCAGCATCTTCCCTTGTCCCGAGATCCATCGGCCGGGGGGTGTGGAGGGGGGGGGTCCATGAAGGGGTCCCGGTGGAAGGTCAACCCGGCATCGAGGACCGGCCTGCCCGTAGCAGACAAGAACTCCGCATCCGCTCGCCTCGCCCGCCATCCTGTCCTTCCGCTGCGCCTTCATCCTTTGCTCGGGTTGCCTTTGATGGGCGAAGGATGCCTCGCTCTCCGTCGCCCCGCCCGGGCTGCCGCGCGTAAGTGGAAGATCTTGCTCGCTCTTCGCCGCCGCCGCCGCCTTTTCTCTCCTTCCGAGGCGGAGAAGGAGGCAGCGGCGGAAGGAAGGAAACGTGCCTGTTCTTGGGGCCTGCCCCCCGTGGCGAGAGGGAGAGAGAGAAAGAGAGAGGGAGAGAGAGGGGTTGGGTACCGAGATGCGGGGGGGCAGAGAGGGAGGGAGGGAAGGAAGGAAGGAGGGAGGGAAGGAAGGAGGGAGGGAAGGAAGGAAGGAGGGAAGGAGGGAGGGAGGGAAAGAAGGAAGGAAGGCGGGGAAGGAAGGAAGGAAGGAAGGAAGGAAGGAAGGAAGGAAGGATGGAAGGAAGGAAGGAAGGAAGGAAGGAAGGAAGGAAGGAAGGAAGGAAGGAAGGGGCTCCCATCAGCCCGGTTCCCCGAACACGCTAGCCTAGGTGGAAAGGGGTTGGGCCGTCGACGGTGCAGTCGCGTGTGGTGGGAACGCAGCCATTGTCTCAGCCTCTTGTCCGAACCAGGCCAACCCGGTGCCCTCATGCTGGGTTGGGCACCTCCTTTTGAGCCGACTGAGGAACGGGGATGGTGGTTCTTGTCGTTGTTGTTTCCTTTGCTATCCGGGTTCAGGATTTGTGGTGCGATAGGAGCTCAGCCGGAGAGAATGGAGGACAATCGTTTGGGGGTTTGCCTAGTAGGCGGTGTTGGGTGCAAGGAGGGTAAGGCGGGTGGCGGCTTGTCGGGCAAAGATTTTGGATGCTTGAATGCATGGAGAGGAAAAGTGACGGGTGCAGAGCTGGCCAGGTGACACATTTCTCTCTGCCCCCACCCCTCCCCAACAAACAGAGGAGGCAAAAGCTCTCTCTCTCTCTCTCTCTCTCTCTCTCTCTCTCCCTCTCCCTCCCTCCCTCCCTCTCTCTCTTTGTGTGTGTGGGTGTGTGTGTGCTCCGTTAAACGAATGTGTGAAGAGAAGAAGACCTCTCCCTTGCTTGAGAGGTTGGGTCCTGACAGAGTCGTGACTTTTGTCTCCACTTTGTTCACCCTCCTGAGAAGAAACGGAGGAACATTCACACAGCCCCTTTACCAGGGCAAATATTAAGAGCTAGCAGCTGCATTTCTCAAGGTTGACTAGCACTAACCTTACTCAGGTTTGGGGCGTGGGTGTGAGAGTGAGTGAGTGAGGGAGAGAGAGAAAGAGAAGAAGGGGAGAGAGAAGAAGGGGGAGAGAGAGAGAAGGAGGAGAGAGAGAAGGAGAGAGAGAGAAGGAGAGAGAGAGAGAGAAGAAGAGAGAGAGAGAGAGAAGAAGGAGAGAGAAGAAAGGGAGAGAGAGAGGAGAGGAGAGAGAGAAGGAGAGAGAGAGAAGAAAGGGAGGGAGAGAAAGAGAAGGAGGAGAGAGAGAGAAGGAGAGAGAGAGAGAGAAGGAGAGAGAGGAGAGAGAGAGCAAAGGAAAGAGAGAAGAAGGAGAGAGAGGAGAGAGAGAGAAGGAGAAAGAAGGAGGAGGAGGAGGAGGAGGAGGAGGAGGAGGAGGAGGAGGAGGAGGAGGAGAGAATGTATGTCTGTGTTTATCTTAGTGTATCTTAGTGTAGCAGTGTGCAAATCCAGTCCAGCTGGTTAGGATAAGGTTGAGTATATTTTGAGGATGTTAAACACGGGGTTTAAGCAGGTTTGCGAGAAGCTATTCATTGGAGGTATACTGCTCTGGGGGATATTGTCTGTGCACAAACGTAGGCAGTTTTGAAAAGCAGAAAGAACAGCCTAGGGATACCCCCCCCCACACACACACCTTCAAGTAGATTCAGAATTGGGCCCCAATGCACACTTCCAGACTGGCTCCCACCACGAGAGATTGTGCCAGGAAGAGTTGCCTCCGTGTGCATTTATTTGGAGGGGCAAACCAAGGGGGGAGAAGAAGAGATGGATAACGGGAGAGGGGAGGGGGGCCAACCTGGGAACAGCCTATATTATTCTCGTTGGAAATTTGAATTTTAGCTCTTAGAATGCAAGGGATAGTTTTGGGTTTTTGTTTTTTTTTTTTTTGCTACGTATTCAAGAGAGGCTGGGGTTTGTAACTCTCCCTGTTGTTGAGATTTAAAAAATAAAAATAAAAATCAGCACCCGGAGAAGAGGCTGAACCTCAAAGCAATTACTAAGCCTCCTCAACAACAGTCATCAGAACCCAAATCTGGATTTTAATTCAATAGTTCTCCCTTTTGCTGCTCCTCGGACTCTTCTGACATCGTCCTTCGGCCCCCAGAATTCTGTTTCATCACCATAGCTTTGATTGCAAGTTGCATCTCAGAATCCAGAGTGGTGTTGTTGTTTTCAATTTGAGCTCTTACTCCTTCTGCGGGAGTGTTGTTGCCAGTGCCCACCTCAGAGACCACTAGGCAGCAGCCCACCCAACTTTGCATACTTACAACTCCTTTTCAAAGTTTCTTGAAAGAAGAAGGAGATCAGCAAGGTTATTTTACATCCGTGTTGTTGTTTTTTTAACCTACCCCGTGATGTTTTAATCTTGTGTGTGTTAGGACCAAGCCGGTTTCATTTACATATGTAATTGGCATGCATATGTTTATTACTATATATGTAAAATCAAAAAAATAAAGAGAACACAAGCAGAAGACATCCGAGATCTGAATGAATGAAATAGCCCTTATTAAATACTTTGTTCTTTACATACAGTAGTTTATACACTGCTCAAACAACTAAAGGGACACAAAACTACTGTATGTAACGAACAAAGTATTTAATAAGGCTATTTCATTCATTCAGATCTCGGATGTCTGCTTGTGTTCCCTTTTATTTTTTGAGCAGTGTATATACAACTGCCTAATATACAGGCAGCCCAAGTTCTAATCCGAGTAAGGGTATGGCTAGCTGATGAGAGCTAAATAGCTTGAAATAGATTTATACTAGTCTCCCTTTATTTTTTTATCAGCAAATATAAGTTTGCAAAGACAGCATCTAGAGTACAGTTAAATATAGGCCCGTTCCTTTAATTTCACACTGAGAAAGAGGGAGCTTCTAATGAATTGTTTTTACACTATGTTAATTACCGTATATTCGCTACATGGATTTAAGAAAACAAGGAACAATAGCGGACTGAGGCATTTTCACGAATGAAGGCAAACAATAAGAATCATAACTTTAGTGGACAGAAGTGCTTTCCTTTAATGCCTTGACTTAATTTTGGTTGACTTTTTACCTGGTAGGATTTTGTTTTTCTTTTGCCTTTTCTCCTTCACCTTTTTACCTTTAGATATATCCGCCTCCCCATTTTTCTCATTATTATTACAATTATTATTATTCCTTTTCAAATCGGATAGACCTCAGCCTTGACTCTGTGCATGGAGATAGTATTTTCATTCTCTGTCGGAAAGCATAATTCCCTTCGTGTCAGCCTCATCGCCATCCCTTGCCATCCCTGGACAGAGAAGGCAATTTAAAGAAAGAACCGATAAGCGCTGGCTCCCTACTTTGCTCTTTGCATGCCTCCGATAATTCCCGGAGGGCTCATTTTATACTCACTACTTAACTTCATGTCCCCTCCAACCTATTCCTTCCTTCCTCCTTCCTTCCTTCCTTCCTTCCTTCCTTCCTTCCTTCCTTCCTTCCTTCCTTCTTTCTTCTTTCTTTCTTGTGTTACAGAATAAAACATTTCTTGCAATAATAATAATAACAATAATAATAATCTCTTCTTCTTCTTCTTCTTCTTCTTCTTCTTCTTCTTCTTCTTCTTCTTTCTTCTTCTTCTTCTTCTTCTCTTCTTCCTCCTCCTCCTCCTCCTCCTCCTCCTCCTCCTCCTCCTCCTCCTCCTCCTCCTTCCACTCTTCCTTTATATATCTTCGGTTTAAATTGTGTAAATTTGCCAAACATGCACACCTGCACACACCCACCCCTGAGTCTTCTAGGATGATGGTGATAGTATTCAAGGTTAGCTAACAGCACC
>JAKOOJ010000016.1:12822555-12877555 GCA_022577455.1 Arizona elegans
CTTTCTCACGGAAACCTCCGTGGTAGAGAAGCTCCAAGGCGCATCCACCCCCCCTGCCCCCCCCCAAGCACAATGGAGTCCTCAAAGGCAGGACAGTTTAAGCTCCCCACCGCCTGCCTTTGCGAATTCGGCCGCGGAGCTTTAGCGCTCAAGATGCGATGAGAAGGACCTGGTGGCTCAGCCGACTGAAAGCATTGTGATTAACACCAGCTGTCTGCAATTACTGTAAGTTCGAATCTCACCAGGCTCAAGGTTGACTCAGCCTTCCATCCTTTCTAAGGTAGGTAAATTGAGGACCCAGTTTGTGAGGGCAATAAGCTGACTTTGTATAAAATATATAAAAGTATGAAGGCTATTGCTTAACACACTGTAAGCTGCCCTGAGTCTCCGGAGAAGGGCGGCATATAAATCAAATTTAATAAAATAAAATTTAAAAAAAGTTAGAAAATTGGAGGAATTGGCTAAACTGTGGTTAAGATCGCCAGAGTTAAGTGAGTCACGCGAATACGGCACGAGGCAGCTTTTTGGGCCGTCCAAGTCAGAACTGCCCTGCAGAGGAAAAATGGAGACTTGAATAAAAGGGCCTCCCTCCCACCCACCCCAAAAAAGAGAGAACCAGACGCCGCAGGATACGACTTTTTTAGATATTGTGAATTACCCAACAGATTTTTAGTTGGCAGAAAACTGCGAAACGTCGATATGTCTTTATTTCCTGTAGTAAAACAGACGTATATGTCTGTTCTTCCAAGCCGCCAGTACAGTTTGGGAAGTAAATCTAAATATTTCTCCCGAAATAGGGAAAGCGTGTGGCTATTTCTGGGGGGAAATTTCTGTGGGATTTTTTTTTTTTTTTTTTTTGCTGAAGCAACTATGGGAAGAGAGAGAGAGAGAGAGAGAGAGAGAGAGAGAAGGAAGGAAAGAAAAAGAAAGAGGAAGGAGGGAGAGAAAAAGAAAGAAAGGAACGAGGGAGGGAGGGAGGGAGAGAGAGAGAAAGAAAGAAAGAAAGAAAGAAAGAGAAAGAGGAGGGAGGGAGAGAGAGAAAGAGAAAGAAAGGAGGGAGAGAAAGAGAAAGAAAGAAAAAAAGAAAGAAGAAAAAGGAAGGAAGGAAGGAAGGAAGGAAGGAAGGAAGGAAGGAAGGAAGGAAGGAAGGAAGGAAGGAAGGAACCTTGGGAGGTTTGTTTGGGAAGCGAGCTTCTAACCATGTTTTAACAACCAGGGACAATTTCTCAAATAGTGCGGGAGCTTGACTTTTGAATTTGAGTTTAAGTTTCAAGCATAGTTCTCAAGCAAAAAGAAAAAAAAAACCGCGGGCAGGGAGTGTTTAATCCAGACGCATTTTTTTGGGGGGGGGGAGGGAAACTGAGTCTTCCAAATTGCGTGGGGGGGGGGGGTTGTCTTTCCCTTCGGAGTTAACTCTGCATTCCGGCTTCCTGCTTTCTAGCCCGGCCTTCTTCTGATCGAGAAACTAAATCTCTGTCCTTCCCATTATCCGAGAATTATTCTTGTAGGCCTCCTGGCCTAGGGAAATTTAATTCAGGTTTTTCCAAAGTACCTTCGGAACGGTAGAAAAAAGGCGCAAAGTTGGAGCAGAAGACGAGAAAAGAGGCGGCGCGATCCTCTCTATCCCAAACTAGCCCGTTGTATTAATTAGTTGCTCCCCACCAGCCTTCCTAACCCGAGTCACAGATTTTTGCGTGCCATCCAACCGCACTGTGGGAAAACGGGCTTTATAAATTCAGCAAAACGGCCTTTGGGGACAAGATGCGTTGCCATTTCAAAGCGCCAGCGAAATTCTTCTTTTATTCCAAGCCGAGCCTTTGCTCGGGGTTTTGGGGTTCGCTCTTAAGCAAAGCCCAGCGGGCAGGGGAGGGTGGAAGAGAAGGAGTGGGGGGGGAGAGAGGGAGGGGCTAAACTGCAGCCCCGTTCAAAGAGGCGAAAAGCCCTGAGGTCAGAAAACAAGCGAGTTTTAAACCAGCAGTTTTCCCCCAGCAAAGGCTAAGGACGCTGCATCTCCAATCGCCTTGAGCCTTCAGAGAGATGAACTCAGTTTAAATAGCTCATGGATTGGCCCCAGGCAGGCGGTCAGGTTGTTGTTGTTGTTGTTGTTGTTGTTGTTGTTGTTATTATTATTATTATTATTATTATTATTATTATTATTATTATTATTATTATTATTATTATTATTATTATTAAGATCCTCACCTATTGAATGTGGAACTCTGGTGATTGGACCTGAAGGTTGTTTGTGGTTTTGTGTGTATGTGCGCGGGCGCGCGCGCGCGTTTCTGGGGTTATGGAAGAAAAAAAAAAATCTGTTCCTGTTCATTTCCAAAGACAAAGATTGGGAAATCAAAGGGATTTTACTTAACAGTAACAGAGTTGGAAGGGATCTTGGAGGTCATCTAGCCCAATCCCCTACTCACGCAAGGAGACCTATACTAGGGATTCGAACCGCCGACGTTTCTGATGGACAAGCTCAGCGTCTTAGCCACTGAGCCACCTAGCTAGAGTTAACGTATTGTTCCAAGCTAAGGTATTGTTTGTTATTCAGAATAGAAGGATGGGTGAGTTAAAATGCATAATATGCGATAGAGTAAACTTAATCCAGGTTTTATGTTCCGAAAGGGGACAATCCCATTATTAGATTTTTCTGCGTTCAGGTTCTGGGCAGGTGCCCGGTGAGAATAAAGTTGACACAGAATATTGTGAAGTGACTTTAGAAAAGATGGGGACGCGTGAAAAAAAGAGAGAAAGGCAGCCAGGTTGAAAGGGAGCAGCTTCTCTGGGAAAGGTTTAAAAAAAAAAACCACGATCTAATGATTTTAAAAAAAAATAGCAACACCCAACAAATACAAATCAAAATCAGAGTAAGCCTGATGGGAATCCGGCAAGAGTAATCTTCGGGATTTAGAAGGTTTTCGGAGTAAAAGAGAGTGTGGATTTTTTATCTGTCTTTTGTTTTTTGGATTTGATTGAATGATGATACTATTAATAGACATGATGCTCTTAATAACGTATTAAATTCAAGGGCGCTTAACAATAGATTTCCTAAAGTTTGGGGATGGGGTGGGGTTTATCAGAAAAAAGACAGGACTTGAAGCTCTCGGTTGGTGTGTGCATAACACACACTCTCTCCCTCTCCCTCTCCCTCTCCCTCTCCCTCTCCCTCTCTCCCTCTCTCTGTGTGTTTTGGCTTTCCAGTCTGCCTTAAATCCTTGATGGTTGCCTGGACAAGTTCACACAACTCTTTAGGCGGCATTTTTGGAAGGTGTTTGTTGTTTCCTAGTTCCTTGGGCTGAGAGAGAAGGGACTGGCCCAAAATCACCCAGTTTGTGCCTAAAACAGGATCACATCTCCGGCAGAGCCACGCCCTAACTTCTAGACTGAATTGACTCTTGAATTGACTTCTTAATTCCTTTCTGGCCATAACCCTGACCTTCCAGGCTTTGAACTCTGAGAGTCCTTCGTGTTGAGAAAGGCATGGTTGACAGCAAGCAGAGGTTGCAGTTGGAGAGTCTGAATTAGCCCAATATTCTTAAATCTATCCGGTCCCAAGGAATGTGCTTGGGTTTAATTCCAAGCTCATTAAAAGAGTTTGAAGTTGGGTTAAGTCTGGTGGCAGGAATGCCTCGCAGTGTACATTTGATGGAATCACGAAGACCCCAAATATTGTTTTTAAGTCATCTCATTTCCCCCTTCCCCAATTCTGAGTGGTGCTTGCTTGGTTTGTGAATTAAATTGGTGAATTTAATGCACGTGTGGTTGTTTGTAAGATATGAGTAGGGGAGGAGAGGGAAGATAGAGAGAGGGGTATGGAATGGTTTTTGCTTCAGGACTGAGAAAAATATCTTGAGGTTTACAATATTCTCCCTTCCATTTTAAACATGTTAGAAATGAAAATAACTTTATTGGGGAAATGAGAGAGCACGTTACAGTGATATTTTCCTGGGTTCAAAGGACTATGTCGTTTAAAATCTTAACAAATGCACCCACCCCTCCATCTTACACTTGGTTTAAAGTTGGTTATTTGTTTCTAGGGTACAGTGTGAAACCAAACTAAATCTTTTGTTCATGATTCAAGAGAAAAGACTAATTTACCAGGTTAAGGCTAAACTCGTACCTGCTGTGCCTTGATTTCTAGCCCTTTGCTAAACATTGCCTTGTCTTTATGGGTGCTAGAAAACTTAACTTTGTTTCTAGCCACAGTTCCTAGAAATGGGATTTTAGGTCCTGGCCCTAAAAATTTTAGAGTAAGAATCTGGGAATAAATAAACCAGTCCAAGTTCATGGTGATACCTCTTGGAATTGGATGCTAACCCCATTGAGTTCAATCGTTTGGGCATCCGGATTGGAATTCTTCCCCTTAAATTCAATGGGCCTCGGAAGCATTCCAGTGGGGGCTGCAGACGGGCCAAGCAGTAATAGAGGAATGAACAGAGCTAGATGGTTCTGATTCTATTTTGGTGATCTCCTGTGTGCCACCCTTCCATAATAGTTAGAAAATCTCAGTGTTAGGAGATCTTAGGCCGCCAGGAAGGATCCCATCAAAAACTGGCACAAATGCCTAGAAATGACACAAATGTTGGTGTTGATACATAGAATAACAGAGTTGGAAGGGACCTGGGAGGTCTTCTAACCCCCTGCTCAAGCAGGAGACCCTATACCATTTCAGAGAAATGGTTGTCCAATCTCTTCTTAAAAGCCTCCAGTGATGAAGCATCCACAACTTCTGGAGGCAAGTTGTCCCACTGATTAATTGTTCTCACCGTTAAGAAATTTCTCCTTAGTTCTAGGTAGCTATAGTGGTGGTGGGATTAACTAACGACCCAACCCAACGCCGTCCTATCCTTGTTGCTCCTTTAACTCGTAGCATTGAACCAATCTCGGATGGGTTTAAGGTGAAAACCCCAAAGCAATGACCACCGCATTTTTCTCCACCCAGTTTCAGTAGGGTTTGTGCCTCGGGTGTAAAACGAAAGGAAGGTTGCCTTCACCCCAAACGCCTAAGCAGATCAAGTAGTAGCCAAGTAGTAAGAATGGAATAGAATTTTTTTATTGGCCAAGTGTGATTGGACACAGGAGGAATTTGTCATGGTGCATATGCTCTCAGTGTACATAAAAGAAAAGATACGTTCATCAAGAAGGTACAACACTTAATGATAGTCATAGGGTACCAATAAGCAATCAGGAAACAATTAATATAGATCGTAAGGATACAAGCAACAAAGTTGCAGTCATAAGTGGGAGGAGATGGGTGATGGGAACGTTGAGAAGAGTAATAGTAGTGCAGACTTAGTAAATAGCTTGACAGTGTTGAGGGAATTATTCGTTTAGCAGAGTGATGACGTTCGGGGGAAAAAACAAAATAGTAGTCAAGTAGTAAGTTGCATTTACACGCGCTCCGTGCGGTGGCTTCGTTCGTAGCGCTCGGGCACCCACGAAGTGGGTTTACTTAGTCCCCAGATTCCGGGGTGCGGGAGGTGGGGGGGGGGTCGACCTGCGAAGCCAACAGGAGCCCCCCCCCAAAAAAACCCCACGGGGTTTGCTTTGAAGGACTTGGAGCCGGGCCGTTTCTCTCTTAATTGAAGCGCTTGGGAGGAAGGGAGGGAGGGAGGGAAGGACCGCGAGCGGCTTTCTCTGCAGGGTTTCAAAAGAAATGCCGGAGCAAAGGAAAAGTGGAAGGGAAGGGGAGGGGAGGGGAAAGCGGGGGGGGGGAGAGAAAGAAGGATTCAAAGCGGCGCGAAGCAGCGATGATTTGAATGCGAGGCCAGCCATTGGTGGAAAGCCGGGCTGACGTCATTTCCCAACGAGGGGGATTCACATCAGAAAAGCATTTCGGGGCAGGGTGGGCCGAGTCAATGCAAACCGGCTGCTTCGCCCGAGGGAACGAATGGCTCAGATGGGGGGGAAAGGCAGCGCCCTGAATGGGTGGGTGCTTTTCCCTTCCCTCCCCTCCCCTCCCCTCCCAAGCCACTTTTTCCTCCCCAGCTTCAAACCTGCAGATCAGGTCAGATCTAGCTATCGATCTGCTGAAGGAAAGGGCTACATCCCCCCTCTCTTTCTCTCTCTCCCCCGCTCTTGGCGCCCCCCCCAAAAAAACACCCCTTATGTATATGCATGTATCCATATAGTGATTTTCTCCTTTATTTTTTCCCTGATGGTAGCTCGAAGATCCAGAAGCATTCCGTGTTCTGCCACAGCACGTTGAGCCTGTTGCCCAATCCCATCGGAAAGAAAAGAAAAGAAAGAGAAAAAGAAAGAAAGAAGAAAAGAAAGAAAGAAAGAAAGAAAGAAAAGAGAAGAGAAAGCCTCAAGAGGGAGGGCCGTTTCTGTCTTTGGTTATCTAGCTGTATGAGTGTTATCAAGCCATCATAAAGCTAGATAACCGAAAGTAGAAATGACTTCCAAAGACTTCTGGGAACCGAGAGATGGAAAGAAAGAAAAAGAAAGAAAGAAAGAAAGAAAGAAAAAAAGAAAGAAGACAATTGGTGGCCATGGACCCAATTGGAGGAATGAGCGAGCACGAAAGCAGCCAGAACAGACCAAGCGTTCTTTCTTTTTCTTCCTTTTTTCTTCCCCCTTTTTTTCTTCTTCTTTTGATCCACCAGGTCTTTAAACTTGATGTTCAAGGAGTTTGCCTAGCGGCCTCTCTTCAATACAGGTATCCTTTTATATGTCAGTAGTAGTACGTGTCCTCCTAATTTGTTCATTCTTTGCTCGGTGTTTCTGTGCAGTTCTTTTCAAGGGATGTTGCAACTGAAGCCTTGACTGACGTCTTTGGTTCTTTTATCGGAGGGGAAATTAAACCCAAGGCCAACAGTTTAGGAATGGGGGGGGAGAGCTTTGAAAAGAGAGGGTAGCCGGGGACAGACCAGTGGGCACTTACTCAGATGGGGTGTGGGTGGCAGGGAGGAGGAAGAGGAGGAGATGCTGCCAAAAGCAATGGAAGGAATCCCTTCTCCTACCTAGCCACAACACAACTAAGAAAGAAAGTAAGACAAAAAAAGCCAAATAAAACTCATGGATGAGAAAAGTGATAAACGTGGGTTGGAACCTGAAGTTCGAAAAGTAAAAAAAAAAAAAAAAATGACTTGACAAACCTTAAGGCGTGTAGAAAGGATGTGGGGGGGAGTGTGGGGAGGAGGAAGATTGGAGAACATCTACAATTGGTGGGAGTTGGTGCCTAAGGAGGGGATTAGGTTGTAGACTGAAGTCTTTTCAACAATGCCCCTTTGCAAATTAATCTAGACACCCGGCCTCTACCAGTTTATGGAATTGCTCTCCAACCGGTCCCCCTGCCTCTCACAAGGCGTCCAACACCCCTCTTCCTAAGTTTCTTGGTTTGTTAGAAGGCTCTCCCCCTCTCTCCTCCCCCTCCCTTTAAATTCTGCCCCTCTGTGAGGTCAAGTTCTTGATAATTTGATCACTTTTCATGGACTTTATCTGCCAGCTTTGTGTACAGCTAGGGGGTCTCCACACAGAGTGAAGTGAAGCAGAAAGGAAGGGGGATTTCTGAATAGAAAGCAGCCGGGATTTTGCAGCCCGACCTTCACACTGAGAGACTCGGCCTGCATACAAACTACCTGTTTGAATGGCGGAGACTTTTTTTTCTTCCTCTCTCTTCTCTCTCTCTCTCTCCCCCCCCACCTCCCTGCCCCACATCGCCCCCTTCTCCGAGTTGCCTCAATGGTTAACATTCACAAAGTCTTCTTTACCTGACCGCAAACCCCCAAAGTCGAAACATAATATATATTACAATGTCTAGCAAATAATAATAAAAAAAAAAGCAATTGGGCAATATCTGCATTCAGTTCCCATGGTAACACAAAGAACCACGCTAGCTTGGCCTAGCTTCTCTCTTTGGGCACATTGGGGTTCCCTGTTTGAGACAAATAAGCGAGGTTTTTTTCCCCCTTCCCTTTCTTTCTCTCCCTCCCTTCTCGTTGGAGCCAAACCTATTCAAGTCTTCTCTCTGTGTGTCTCTCTCTCTTTCTCTCTTTCTCACTGTCTTTCTCTGTCTCTGACTCTATCTCTCTCTGTCTCTCTCTGTGTGTGTCTCCCTCTCTCCCTCTCTGTCTCTGTCTCTCTCTGTCTTTTTCTCCCTGTCTCTCTCTCTCTCTGTGTCTCTGTCTCTTTTTGTCTCCGTCTCTGTCTCTTTTTGTCTCTGTCTCTCTGTCTCTCTCTCTCTGTGTCTCCCTCTCTTTCTCTCTGTCTCTGTCTCTCTCTGTCTCTTTCTCCATGTCTCTCTTTCTGTGTGTGTGTCTCTGTCTCTCTCTGTCTCTGTCTCTCTCTGTCTCTCTGTCTCTCTGTCTCTGTCTCTATCTCTGTCTGTCTCTGTCTGTCTCTCTCTGTCTTTCTCTCTGTCTCTCTCTGTCTCGAAACCATTCACACAAGCATTTCACTATTATTTCACTATTAAGTCTGGCTGAGATTCCTATTAGAAGATACTGTCACTCTGCTGAAGCCTCCCTAGGAAGTTCTCCCAAAGGTCCAGAGGTTTTTCTTAGCTTCTCCCCAAGAGGGAACAGCTTAGTGCTGTTTGAATTTAAACTTCTTATTTTTAAGGGGGAGGGTTTCTAGACCTGGGAGTCATTGTGTAGATGTAGCCACAATGCTGGCCATTCTAAGGCATTAGGAGAACTTGTAGCCTCCGAGCTTCAACTAACTATGCATTGTCTACAGTTGGATGGAGCATGTGAGCTTCCTTTTACATTAAGGCTAGAGCTGATAGTTGACCTTCAACCCAGCACCTTAGTCCATCACTGTATTGTCTTTATTTTCAGTCTGCTTCAAACAAGGGGAGTAAGGTGGAGTGTTTGCACACCTTGGCCTTTGTAACAATCACAACCACTTTTTTCCCTAGCAAGAATTACCAGGGGATGCCTAACACAGGCATTAATTTGACAGTGTGTGTGTGTGTACTCTGTGTATGTGTGATTGTGCATCTTCATGGCTCCATAATGGATAAACCTTGAAGAGATTGGTTGTCTGATTCTGAGAAGGTTTTGTTCAAGTCAACTTGACTTCTGTGACACCATGATAGCTACAAGCAAATAGTTTGTCATTGCTTTTTTTTTTTTAAAAAAAAACACACACACAACATCTTAACCTGGGTTATAGCTGTAGGATTTCTCAGTGGCCTCCCTTATTTTATTTATTTATTTATTTATTTATTTATTTATTTATTTATTTATTTATTTAGTCAGATTTATATGCCACCCTTCTCCCGCAGGACTCAGGGCGGCTCACAACAATAAAACAACCTGACAATAAATAAAGAGTTAAATAATATTAAAACCAATTTAAAATCCCCAATCCCCAAGTTAAAATCCGCAACAGATCAGGCAAGTTGGTGAAAAAGCCATGTCTTTAGGTTGGTGCGGAAGGTGCGGAGGTCGGGGGCCATCCGGAGCTCGGTGGGCAACCCATTCCAGAGGGTCGGTGTGACCAAAGAGAATGCCCTCACCCTGGGGACCGCCAGCCGACACTGTCTAGCTGAGGGGACCCGGAGGAGGGCAGCCCTATGTGAGCGCACTGGGCGGTGGGAGGCCGGTAGGAGGTGATCCTGCAGATACCCTGGGCCTTCCCTTCAAAAGTCAGCAGCGTGGTCACAGGGTACATTAAAAAAAAGAAGAAGTTACAATGATGTCCATGAAGGTCCATCTGTCTTTATATATGTTACATGTGTTCTGTTTATAGCATATTGTGTGAGTACTGCCAAATATAATTTATTCAATGAATGGCAAACAAACCAGGGCTTAACCTGGTATGTGAGGTTAAGCTGTCCTTGCAGGACTCAATCTGGTTGGTCACTGGGAAACAGAGGTTTCGTCTTCCGAGTGTCTGGATTTGTGCTGGAGCCCATCCTCAGGGAACCTTCTCTCTAGCAGAGGTTGCTAGAGTATCACACCCTCTGCTAGAGAGAAGTTCCCTGAGGATGAGCTTCAGCACGAGTCCGAAAGCTCAGATGACTAAACCTCTGGTCCCAGTGACTGACCCATAATTGGATCTTGCAACATCATCCTGGGACACGTATATTTGCCTTCATTCGTGAGCTGTCCTCCTTTATCCAAGCAATGTAGGAAGTGACCCTGAGGTCTTCTGTACATACCATGGAAGGTCTTCATCGCTGAATTTATAGGCCGTTTGTTGTTGTTGTTGTTGTTGTTTCTCCCCACCCCCATTTTGTGAGATTGGCTAGGCCATGTCTGTCAGAGTTCCTTGCAAAAATCAAATCCAGAAGCGCACACACAAGCTGATGCATTAGCTTCTTTATATTCATAATAACACATAAAGTATATTTACAATACCAACAGTCGTTCTTCAGCTCAGATCAGCAGACATTTTCACACCAGTGGTGGGTTTCAAATTTTTTTATTACCGGTTCTGTGGGTATGGCTTGGTGGGTGTGGCATGGCTTGGTGGGCGTGGCTTGGTGGGCATGGCAGGGGAAGGATACTGCAAAATCCCCATTTCCTCCCAATCACCTGGGACTTGGGAGGCAGAGAATAGATGGGGGCGGGGCCAGTCAGAATTTTTACTATCGGTTCTCCGAACTACTCAAAATTTCCACTACTGGTTCTCCAGAACTAGTCAGAACCCGCTGAAACCCACCTCTGGTTCTCACACAGAGTACAGCAGAGAGACCTTAACACACACTCACTCTGAATAGTTCCAGTTTCAATTCTCTGCACAGACTCAGAAGCTGCAGACTAAGACACGCCCTGGTTCCAGTCCATCTCAGCTCCCAATTGGCTGACCTTGATACCATGTCTTTCCAGTCATGAATATTCTGACAATGTCGCCAATTTCTGCACCATTCCTCCACGAAGTCATCATGCACTTTATATACAGAGCAGTGCTGAGTTGCTTTCTCGCCCACAGATATGACCCAAATTTAGACAAAGCAGCTTTCCTTTCAACTTCCCAGCTGAGGGGAATGACACGATTCTATTGTACCATATTCAAAGAAATTTTCTTTTCAAAACGGAGTGACCCACAGCTAGATCTCTGGGATAATGTAAACGAAGGGCTTTTATGCTCAGAAATGATTTAATGGATGGATCATGTGCCATCGAGGTGGTTGTTTATTGTTGGTGGAGCACACAGGTAGATTTATTTCTCTAGGAGGACGCTGTAACGGTATCCATCCAACTTGTCCACGGGTGTCCTTTTCTACTTTCTTCTACCTTTCCCAGTATTATAGACTTCTCCAAAGAGCTAGGATCGTGATGGTGAACATACGACATGTGTGCCACAAGTGGCATGAGGAGCCGTATCAGTGGGCATGCAAGCACAGCTCCGCCAGCTGATTTTCGGGCCTTCTGGGCCCATCAGAAGTTGGCAAACGGGCCATTTCCAGCCTCTGGAGGGTCTCCGGGTGGATGGAGAAGGCTAGTGTATGATCGTGGAAACCTGGCTATTTGTGCCTTAAATATGAACTCTGGATTGAGTTCTTCAATCATCCATTATTATTTTTTTTTGTTTTCCTGGCTGTCTGTGATACTCTCAGAAGTCTTCTCCAACACTCAACATTCAAAAGCATCAACAGTCTTCCTTATTTTGCTTCTTCAAAGATCAATACAGGCTTCCAGAGAGAGAATCCCAGGGAAGATCATCGTCTGTACCAGGGGTGGGTTTTACTTAACTTTACCACCGGTTCGCTTAGCTCGCGTGTGCGCCTTGCTTCTCACTGATGATGACATGCATGGCAGTGGGTGGGGCCTCCCGCCGGGTTTACTATCGGTTCTTGCAAACCGGTCCGAACCGAGGGCAACCCACCACTGGTCTGTACGATTCTGACCTTTGCCGGGATAGATATATCCTGGCACCTGGACCTCTTTTCTGAGGCTTGATTGCTTCTCTGGAGATGTTTTCTGATCGCTGTTTTGACTTCTAGGGATGATTTGAGATGGAAACATTGAAGGATTTCCAATAGCAGTAGCACTTAGCAATAGCCCTTAGACTTATATACCGCTTCACAGTGCTTTTACAGCCTTCTCTAAGCGGTTTACAGAGTCAGCCTCTTGCCCCCAACAATCTGGGTCCTCATTTTACTTACTGGAGGGATGGAAGGCTGAGTCAACCTTGAGCCTGGTGAGATTCGAACTGCCAAATTGCAGGCAGCCGGCAGTCAGCAGAAATAGCCTGCAGTACTGCACTCTAACCACTGCGCCACCGTGGCTCATTTTAGGATTCCACAGCATTTTCTTTTGTGTTTGGGCTCATCTTTTTCTACTCATCGCACATGAATGTCTGATGATAATATGATCCAAGATCTTCCTGGTAGGTGAAATAGGAGATTGCTGCTGATTTTATTTGTTGAGTTCTGTGATATGCAAACCTATGCATATTCCTTTGGAGCTGACACCCTGTTGGCCTTACTAGGGTTTCCTTCTGTCTCCTCCACAGAACTATTTTCCAGGTTTTTTTTCTTTATGTTGTACTCTGGGAAGAATAATGCGACTTAAAATGTTAAAGAGCATCAGACCTGGCATTAGAGACTATCATTTAGAAGGTGTCACTAAACAGGAAATTCTCCCATTTGCTGAAGTCTACATGTAGTGCCAGAATAAAAAAAAAAGTGCATTTTTTTGGAACTTTAATTCAGTTGTAGTATATAATCTTGGGAAAGACAAAGAATGTACCGTTCACTTTGAACCTTCTGATGGAACAGTAGAAAGGAAGATATCTTTATAGCATCCCATTTTATTCTTTCTAAGCCTCCTGAAAATTCAGGGCAATGAGAAGTGAAAAAGGATTTTTCCTTCCTTCCTTCCTTCCTTCCTTCCTTCCTTCCTTCCTTCCTTCCTTCCTTCCTTCCTCCCTCCCCTCCTTCCTTCCTTCCTTCCTCCCTCCCCTCCCCTCCACTTTTCCTTCCTTCCTCTCTCCCTCCCATTTTCCTTCCTTCCTTCCTTCCTTCCTTCCTTCCTGCCTGCCTGCCTGCCTTCCTGCCTTCCTTCCTTCCTGCCTTCTTGCCTTCCCTCCCTCCCAGGATCTATAATCCATGTGAATGAGCCGTTGCCTCAAAGCAGCAGAGATTTTCAAATTCTTAATTTGGTACTTTTTAAGAAATTTCAAAGCCACAGTGTTCTCATTGGGAGCTATCCAGAAAAAAAAAAGGAAGAAGATAATTGCGGTTAAGCATTGAATGCATTTGTGATTTGGGCCATCGAAAAGTCTCCCTTTTCAAAATCAGCATCAAAATGAGCAGACTTGACAAAATATTGAATGTGCAAAACACCTGGGCTGCTCTGATGACAAGTGATGTTCTTTTTTTTTCTCCCTGCCTGCTGCTTTTTCACCATCCCATTTCTGTCTTATTTTGCCCCCCCTTTCAGTTCTGAACAGTAGCATGAGTTATGTTGGCCATTTACTGGGGGAGGGGAGGGAGGGAGGGAGGGAGGGGGAGAGAGAGAGAGAGAGAGAGAGAGAGAAGGAGAGATTGGCACAAATGTGCATGTACATATGCAAATGTATAAATAATTACTATAATTTAAACAGAAACACAGTATATCTCAGCAGAGCGAGGAAGATTGTAGCCCGGTTAAGTGGAGTGCCCAGCTGCTAATCACTGACAGTCACCTTTAAGACCCCAGCTGTGGTCTCTGCTTATAGGGTGTGTGTGTTTTTTTTTAATCTTTAAACCAGATTGGATGTCAGAGCCCTTGAAATGAAGACAGTTCAGGTAGCAGCTTGGAGTCTTGGAGCTAGATTTTTAAAGAGAGCTGTCCTTTGCAAAACTAGCATTTGTGGCAAAGTTACTCCGGGTCCACGAAATCATGGCAGCCCAGCTGGCACCATCACTAAAACGAGAGTAGCTGATTATTGCAAAGTTGTGCTGAGACTACTGTATGCCGTGCCTCCAAATTCTTCAAAGTTTTCTTCTCCTGGGAAACCAGCTTTCTGTTTTGTTTTCTTGACTGGGTTGTTAGGAGTTTGAGAATTTCTTTCCGCATTTCTCCTGTGGATGGTTTCACACTGATTTTGATTGCTGAAGGTAGCAGATAGTGTGACAGGCAGGCAGCATACTAAATCTAGACAGCATACTAAAAAGCAGAGACATCACCCTGCCAACAAAAGTGCGTATAGTCAAGGCTATGGTTTTCTCAGTAGCAATGTATGGCTGTGAAAGTTGGACCATAAGGAAGGCTGAGCACCAAAGAATTGAGGCCTTTGAACTCTGGTGCTGGAGAAGACTCCTGCGAGTCCCTTGGACTGCAAGGCGATCAAACCGGTCAGTCCTAGAAGAGATCAACCCTGACTGCTCCTTAGAAGACCAGATTCTGAAGAGAAAACTCAAATCCTTTGGGCACCTAATGAGAAGGAAGGACTCACTAGAGAAGAGCCTAATGTTGGGAACGATTGAGGGCAAAAGAAGAAGAGGACGGCAGAGAACGATGTGGCTGGATGGAGTCACTGAAGCAGTTGGTGTGAGCTTAAATGGACTCCAGAGGATGGTAGAGGACAGGAAGGCCTGGAGGAACGTTGTCCATGGGGTCGCAATGGGTCAGACACAACTTCACAACTATCAACAGCATGACAGGCATTGTCTGTCATGGTCCCCTGCAAGAGGGAAGGGGGCAGGGAGCAACAAATGGATGAAATATGCATTGTGATGTTAGGATGCAACCTCTTTGACTTACAAAAAGCTTGGCATTCGGGGTGCAAGTCCAATAATTCTGGGTTTTGCATCATGACCTTGCAGTATATTTTTTCATATCATCCCAGCTGTCAGATCTGGATGGCAAAAGTCTGGATAACCACTAGAAGGCAGCAAAAATGATTTCAAGTATCTCTTTGCTGCCACCTGGAGTTCTGAACTCAGATCAGTCATCTTGACCGAGACGGATTTTGAAAGATGTACGGTAGTTGAAAATAGGAAGTTTGATACTCTTGAAAGAAATTGACTGGTTCAGCCCCTAAATCAAATTAAGAAGCTTTGTTAATTACTATAGGATGTGCCCAGGGTTTTATAGCTTTACCTTGCTGGGTCCAATTGACCACCATATTATTCTATAAATCTTTCAAAAGTCTCTCTTGTCTAACCACTGAATAAATGAAATAAACTAGCTGGTTTTGCATAGAGTGTTAACGGATTATTTGAAAGGGACAAGAGCTATATATGAACAGTATCTCTTTTCCCCCCACTCTCCTTAAGAACATTTCCTATGGTTAAAATATGTGTGACTTCTCTTGTTTCCTTTGCAAAAAAAAGTTTGCTGTTTTGGTTTTGGTAGCTAGCAGTGCAAATATATTTTAGTGGAACTGGTGAATTTAGTTAGTTGCTAGAAATGTTTCAGATTCTGCTAAATAGGAACAAAATACATTTCTGAGTGTTCATAAGCTCCTTACTGGTGAACCAGAGTCACTTCATTAATGTTAAAAGGTTGCAATCGAAATGGTCAGAATTTGTCTTGCTCCTTTCATATGAATATTTGTTGTTGTTAGTTGCGAAGTTGTGTCCGACCCATCATGGCCCCATGGACAATGTTCCTTCAGGCCTTCCTGTCCTCTACCATCCTCTGGAGTCCATTTAAGCTCATGCCGACTGCTTCAGTGACTCCATCCAGCCACCTCGTTCTCTGCCGTCCCCTTCTTCTTTTGCCCTCCATCGTTCCCAGCATTAGGCTCTTCTCCAGTGAGTCCTTCCTTCTCATTAGGTGGCCAAAGTACTTGAGTTTCCTCTTCAAGATCTGGCCTTCTAAAGAGCAGTCAGGATTGATCTCCTCTAGGATCACCTTGCAGTCCAAGGGACTCGCAGGAGTCTTCTCCAGCACCAGAGTTCAAAGGCCTCAATTTTTGATGCTCAGCCTTCCTTATGGTCCAACTTTCCCAACCACACATTGCAACTGGGAAAACCATAGCCTTGACTATACGCACTTTTGTTGGCAGGGTGATGTCTCTGGTTTTTAGTAAGCTGTCTAGATTTGCCATAGTTTTCCTCCCCAAGAGCAAGCGTCTTTTAATTTCCTGGCTGTAGTCCCCATGTGTGGTGATCTTGGAGCCCAGGAAAATAAAATCTGTCGCTCCATTTCTTCCCCATCTATTTGCCAGGAATTGAGAGGGCCAGATGCCATGATCTTAGTTTTCTTAATGTTGAGTTTCAAGCCAACTTTTGCACTCTTATATACCGGTATATATTTTTATCCACCACTTCTCAGGCATCAATTGTTCTCACATCAATTGTTTACAAAGTGTGTACGTGTATTTGGCTAACTAGCTCCATTGATTTCTTGTATTCAAATATCTATGTAATATGGGGAGGGGGCATTATTACCCCTCTCCTTTTGCTGAGGAAGAGGGGACCTGAGTAGTAGCATCTTGCAAGGGCCAAACATTCATATGATGGGACTTGAACTTGTGAGCAAGAGACCAGGTGTAGCCATCACACCAAGCCACAATGTGGTTTGCTTGGATTGGTTTAGCATTTTTGTATGTTTAAAGCTTAGCTCAGCCAGTTGTGGTTTATTCAGTAAGCTGTGGTTAAGCACACTTTGGGCTTTGAGAATGCTTTGTGAGTTAGAATTATGCACATATTCAGGTATTTGATTTCAAAGTGGCTTGGCTGACTCATCGCTTTGGATCTTCAAAAAGATTCTTCAGATCAGTTTGATGTGTTGAATGGAACTGGGGTTGGGAGGTGGGCTCCAAAACTGATTCTAAAACTTGATCAGCGTTGGAAAACATTAAGATCTAAACTGATTCTGAAATGGATTCAGCAGTCTGAACAGCAAATCTGAATGGAATAGGCTCCTTTTTAGAAAATTGAATTGCAAGTCTAAACTGAATCTTCTTTTTTAAAGTGACATTCAAACATGAATCTGATCAAGCCTAATCACTATGTGGTGACCTCTGGTTTCTAGAGATTAGGATCCTCGGAAGAGATATGGTCCATGAATGCTCTCATAACTCTCATAACTATTCTTTCGTATGAGCGTACCATATAGGATGAAGCTTGCATGGCAGAGAAAAACATATTTCACCCTGATCTCTTATAAGGAAGACTTTAATTAAAAAAAATACCATAATATTCCTCTATTTAAAAAAAAACCCCAATGTAAGTAGCCACTAGTCATTCTTGGATTTCAACTTTCCCTTTGTTCTTCCAACCATAGTCAGAACTTGATTACAATTTTTTTCCCTCTGGCAAACTCCTCTCCCATCCATCCATCCATCCAGTGAAACTCATATTTTTTTGAGGCATCCAGAAGGCAGATTTAATCCCTAAGTGATCTAATATGGCCTAAACAGAAAACAAATATATAATACCGTGTTTCTCCGAAAATAAGACCCTGTTTTAATTTTTTTTTGAACCCCAAAATAAGCGCTTGGCCTTATTTTCGGGGAGGTCTTATTATTTTGGGGCGCATGGAGGAAACCAGAGGAAATGGTGGGGACCAGCTGCACATGCCTTTAAATATTTTTGGGGAGGGCTTATTTTCGGGGGGGGGGGCTTATTTTAGCGCATGTGCTCAAGAGACCGATTGGGCTTATTATCAGGGGATGTCTTATTTTTGGGAAAACAGGGTAGGCATACAGTTGGGATGGGCAAACCTTTGGTTGACTGGACTGGACAGGAGCCCAGGTGGTGAGAAGAGAACACCCAGTAGGTGGTCTTATATCATATTTGTAGACTCCATTGAGAATGTATGTATTTTCTAGGGATTTGCAGATTTCTTTGCTACTTTAATGAAATGGCTTTAGCTTAATTTACCCTTCAGGGGTTCGTGTGTGCCTCTATATTTCTTGATTCAAAATGGTGGGAAATTTCCACCCCGATCCTTGGTAATTGTTATAATAAAGAGCTTCAGGGTGCAAGAAAGAAAGAAAGAAAGAAAGAAAGCTGAAGGAATTAAAAATGTTGTTCTGGGGCCTTGGATTGCTCACCCTTCCAGACAGAGAAGCATTTTGGTCTCTGCAAATTGGGGAACAGAATAGCAAGTGAGGGTTTCTTTTTCTTTTTCTCCCCCTTCTCGTCAAAGTCTTGGTCAGTTGGTCTCTTAGAAACCAAAGCTGCTGTTCCTATAGAAGCTTAGCTCCTTTCACCTTGGGCCTGGCTTAAGCACCACTTTACCAAGTTTCCTCCATTCATATCTGGGCTCCTTAACAGCAGTTGAGATGGCAGCCATTTGAAAAGAAGGGCCAGGCTTGAATTGCAGAGCCTTGGGGCATTCTAATTGGTTTTGGTTCAAGGGGCTACTGGATTTGTGAAAAGCCCTAAGGTACCTTTCCCACGCCAGGCTTCAGTTCTTCAAATTGGGATGGGGTGGGGTGGGGTGGGCGGAATGAGGAGGGAGAGAGAGCTGGGAAGTTGGCTGAAATGGGGGAAGAAATAGCTAAGAAAAAGATGATTTGGGAAACGAGCCTGGACCGGAGTAATCCACGGCGCCCTCCCCATGGGTGTGTGTGTGGAATTTATGCTTAATGAACTGTATTAATCTATTTATTACATTTTGCCACCATCACCCCGGGTCTTGAGGCATTGTGTATGAAAGGCTGGCTTTCCACATCAAGCTAACTTGCCAAGCAAAGGAGCCACATTTGGGGTCCTCAGGCTACATGAACGTGGCCAGCTGGGGTTTATCACAATCTGGTTACGTGAACTAGGGCAGGGGTCTCCAATCTTGGCAACTTTAAGATTGGCGGACTTCAACTCCCAGAATTCCCCAGCCAGCAAAGCCATCTACCCCCCCTTGGTCTAAATCAGGGGTCTCCAACCTTGGCAACTTTAAGATTGGCGGACTTCAACTCCCAGAATTCCCCAGCCAGCAAAGCCATCTACCCCCCCCCCCCCTTGGTCTAAATCAGGGGTCTCCAACCTTGGCAACTTTAAGCCTGGCGGACTTCAACTCCCAGCTTTGCTGGCTGGGGAATTCTGGGAGTTGAAGTCCACCAGGCTTAAAGTTGCCAAGGTTGGAGACCCTGAATTAGAGCATAACCGAATGTGTGAACCCTTTCCTGATCTAGAGACGGTGAAGCTGAATTGGCTTATAGATAGGGCTGAAGGAGACTCTGTGAATTCATTGAGTGAACCTTTGAATTCTAATTGTTATCTGATACATCAACCAATTTATTTATTTATTTAATTTAATTTGTATACCGCCCATCTCCCAAAAGGGACTCAGGGCGGTGAACAGCCAAAATTAAAATACATACAATACAAAAGTTAAGATAATTAAAAGAGATTAAATCAAACGGCCTCCCAATTTAAAACCCCAAGTCTATAAAATTAAAAAATCCCATTTAAAAAACCGTTTAGGCTAGGCCGGCTTGCTGGAATAAATAAGTCTTCAGGGCCTTACGGAAGGTCGAAAGGTCCGGGATCAGTCATATTCCAGGAGGTAGCTCATTTCACAGGGCGGGTGCCCCCACAGAGAAGGATCTCCCCCTGGGGGCCGCCAGCCAGACATTGCTTGACCGACAGCACCCTGAGGAGGCCCTCTCTGTGAGAGCGTATTGGCCGGTGGGTGGTTATCGGTAGCAGCAGGCGGTCTCGTAGGTACCCTGGCCCTAAGCCATGGAGTGCTTTAAAGGTGAGAACCAACACCTTAAAGCACAGCTCGCGCAGGAGAGGTGTTACATGGGAGTGCCACGTCGCTCCCATAATCACCCGTGCGGCCGCAACCAATGTATCAATCTCTCCTTGATCAGTTTCCATCCATTATTCCTTGTCTGGCCTTCTGGTGCTTTGGAAAATAGCTTGACCCCTTCCTTTCCGTGGCAGCCCCTCAAATATTGGAAGACTGCTACCCTGTCTCCCCTGGTCCTTCTGGATTCTTTCTTCCCAAAAGAGGTTTCGTATTGGCCATCCCTACAGTCCTTTCCATTACACACTGGGGTCACAAGCTATTTTCCAAAGCGCCTGAAGGCCAGACAAGGAATAATGGATGGAAACTGATCAAGGAGAGATTCAACCTGGAAATAAGGAGAAATTTTCTGACGGTGAGAACAATCAACCCATGGAACAGAAGTTGCCTTCTGAAGTTGTGGGAGCTTCATCACTGGAAGCTTCCAAGAAGAGACTGGACTGCCATTTGTCAGAAATGGTGTAGGGTCTTCTGCTCAGGTGGGGGGTGGGGTTGGACTAGAAGATCTACAACAGGGGTATTAAACTCAATTTCATTGAGGGCCGCATCAAGGTTGTGTTTGACTTCAGGGGCTGGGATGGGCATGGGCAGGGTGGGAGTGGCCAGCTTGACGTCACTCATATCGGGCCCATCTGTGGTGGCCTAAGGGCTCTGTCAGCGAAAACGGGCTCCCAATCTCCATTTTCGGCTGCAACAGCCTCCTGCAGCCCTCTGCCCATGAAAACAGAGCTCGGGTGGGCCGTACGTGTCCCCCTGGGTCCCATTTTCAACCGTGACCTCCTCCCGGAACTTCTGTCAGCAAAAACCGAAGTCCGTACAGCCCTCCTGTGCTCCATTTTTGCTGGTAGAGGCACTGCGGGCTGGTCCTTCACTGTTTCCAGGGTGGCCCCGCAGGCCAGATTTAAGCACCCTGCAGGCCAGATCTGGCCTCCCGCGCCTTGAGTTTGATACCCCTGATCTACAAGGTCCCTTCCAACTCTGTTAATCTGTATATGTTCGCCTTCTCTTCCTTCTCTTTTATACATCAGAAATAGGAATGCAGAGGAGCTAATGCGAGTCTCTTTCTCTCACATTACTGGGCTTAACATATGCTTCTGGACAGTGGTGGGATTCAAATAATTTAACAACTGGTTCTCTGCCCTAATGACCAGCTGGGTAGGTATGGCTTGGTGGTCATGTGACCATGTGGGTGTGGCCAATTCAATGTCAATCACATCAGGGGTGAAATTCAAATTTTTTTCCCTACCGGTTCTATAGGCATGGCTTGGTGGGCATGGCAGGGGAAGGATATTGCAAAATCTGGTATTTGCTGGTTCTCTGAACTACTCAAAATTTCTGCTACCGGTTCTCCAGAACCTGCTGGATTTCACCCCTGACTCACATTGATGGGCGTTTCGCCTTAGCTGTTACAATGTAATAAGGGTTAACCAGAGAGGCAGTTTCTGTAAACAGGGCAATAAAGATTAGGCTAGAAACAACACCAGAATGTTTTCTTCCAGCCTTCCTTACAGGATTAGCCCTGTAAAGTGGAAAAAAACAAAATAAGATTTTTTCCGACAACCGTTTCTCTGAACTGCTTAGAAACTTAACAACTGGTTCTCTCGAGTTGGTGTGAACTGGCTGAATCCCATCACTGCTTCTAGAGGCCTTCTCCAAGATCGTCCCAAAGGTGTTTTATTTTCTTTGAAGACGTTTTGCTTCTCATCCAAGAAGCTTCTTCAGGCCATTTCCATGGCTCCCTACACAACCCTTCTTGCCGATTCAGAGTCCGATGAAGATTGATGAAGTTTCTAAAACAGAGGGATTTTATTGGCTAGTCATTTACAGATTGCTTAGGTTGGGGGAACTGATAGACTTGGGAGTTCTAAACTCATCAGCATACCTGTTGATGAGACCTGGTCATCTGAATATCAGCACTGATGATGGCAAAGGAATACTGAATCTCCCTTCTCTAACAACATTGGGAAGATTTATAAATTACTCTCTGTGTATTAGGATGGCTGCTTGCCAAAAGTGCTTATTTATGAGTGCTTTAGCAACAACAGCGGAAAACAGGTGCATCAATTTGTTAACTATGGGTACATGCAACAGCTTCATTAATGCTGTAATTATTCAGGTAATGCGTTTTAGATTTGCAAGTTGGATACACCATGAATGTTGATGTTATGGGATGCTGCTGTTCAAAGATTTCACCGGCCTTGTTCCTTTCCTGGTTTTCGCCTTTGCTCGGTAGCAATTGGTCAGCCTTTTATGTTTATGAAGGACATTCGGTTCTTTCTGACCAGCTTTCAGAGAGCCTTCAAAATACAATGACTGGATATTGTATACTGCCATGATTACAATAACTTTAACTTGATTTCTTGAAAGACCTATCTGGTTTGTTGGTCGAGTAGAACATTCCGTTTGTTATTCTGGAATGTTTTTATTTTTATTTTTTAATAAGAGTAGAGTCAGAAAACTAAGTTCATTGAGGGTGCAAGGTTGATAGCTGGTTGTGTCTAGCAGGAATGTAGTTGCTTGGTGATTCTGTTGCTATTTGCTCTTCTGGCTTTGGCGATGACCACAATGCTGATTAGATGGTCTATCTCGGTCAGGGGTTAGCAACCTGCAGCTCTGGAGCCGCATGTGGCTCTTTCACCCCTCTGATGCGGCTCCCTGTCACTCAAAGTATGCGTCACAACCGCCAATGTGCGACACCCACTGGCACGCAATTTATTGAGCTTTTCAACCCCGGTGGGCCAACCATGGATAAATCCAAGAAAAGAAAAGTTTCAGAAGAAAGCAGAACGTTTAATTCAACTGCATATGCTAGTTTTGTGGCCACTCAAGAAATAATCAGGCACAGGAAGGGTTTTGTGGCTCCCGGTGTTTTCTTTTCTGTGGGAAATGGGTCCAAATGGCTCTTTGAGTATTTAAGGTTCTCCATGCTTGGCAAACAATTTCGGCAGAAAGCAACAGGCAAGGTCTTTTTAGGAATAAGTTAGTAGTGGTTGTTAAGCTACAAACCATGGCTTAGTGACTGCAAATCCAGAGCTGCCTCTTGCATACATGCTGTGAATTGGACTAGCACCTTAGGTCATATAGTGGTTTGCTTTGATTTTTATGTGGAATCTGGTTCCTGGCTGTATTGTGCAAACATAACCTAAATCTCCTCTGCTCCCTCTCCCTCCCCCATTCCTTCCCCTTCTCCTTCTCCCCTCCTCCTCCCTCTCTTTCTCCTTCTTCCTTTCTCTCCCCGTCCTTCTCCCTCTTTATTTTTTCTTGAAAATTCTTAGATCAGTGTGGTTAAGATTTCTTAATGGGTTTGATTAAAGAGTCACCAAAAAGAAGGAAGCATTATTCACTAATAGAGTTTAGGAACACAGAGGCTTGCTATACTTTATTTTTGTGGATCAAAGGAAAAGGCTGTTTCCTCCTCAACTCTAACATCCACCACTATATATTAGAAGAAGAAAAAAAGCCAACAACCAACCTAACTCCATACAGGTTCTATTTTGCTAAAATAAGTTGACATCACTAGTGTCAGGCCTGGAAGCCATCTTTTGCATTGGGCCTTCAGGCCTGCCACATTTTCTACTGTGGGAAAATGGGAGGGGGGATTGTATGGAGTATGGGAGATATATAGTCAAAATAACATTCCTTTCTCAGAGAGTCAAGGACGCTTTGCCCTGGCACCTGGAGTCGGATGACGGGGAGGCATCTCCAGTTGGGACGGTGCTTTGATTGGATCATGTGATGGACTTGTGAGTGTTGGGCAGGGACTTGAACTTTCTCTTGGGTGGGGAAAACCCGGAAACATTCAGATTCGGGTTTTCCCAGATATGCCAACATGACATCTCTAATAAAATGGTACTTTGAGGAATCTCAAGCATCAGTTTTCTTTTGTTGGGGGTGTTACCTGGAACCCTGACAACTAGTTTGTCTAACTTGGTGCTTTTTGGGTTATTTAAATTACAAATTTTGGAATTCCCAGCCTGATTACAGGGCTGTAGAACATCTACTGTTTTGGACAAATGTTTCAGTCCTGTGATACTACTGAACCTCACTCTAACCATGCTGGTCCAGAGTGAGTTAGATAGACATTTCTCAATTTGTTAAGTCTTTGGCTGCGAGATGATGACTGCTTTGCTTTCCTGCTTAAGGGACGATTAGATGATCTCTCTCCCTCCTCATCCAGCATCTTCATCTCTATACCACATTCCACTGGCACATGTGTGCACATGTATGTGTCTCTGTGTGTTCCTTTTAAGCCGAGAGAGCAGCTCTGGCATCTCTGATCGCAAGGCTGCTATTCACGCCGAAGATAAATTTACCGTATTAGAGCAAGCATCGGTGGGGATTGAACGAGAAAGAAATGAAGACTGTGGTTACTCAGTGGAGCATTTAACACTCCGTGGATTTGTGTTTTGTTTTGTTTTTGTTTTGTTATTTTTTGCTGAGGAAAAAAAACAACAGGATAAATATCTCATCAGGATGTGGGTAAGCCCTCTTCCTTGCTCGACAATTGTTCCTAGCATTTGGCCACAAGGAACACAGATTGCACCTCTTGAGTGTTCTGTACTTTGACAGAAACGATTCTTATTTTAGATCCTACGTGGGATGTGAGCCTTTGTATCTGAAAGCTGATCCTTCTTCTTGCTTGCTTAACATTCAAAAAAAAAAAAAAAAAAAAGCTAGCTGGGCAGCCAGTTGGGAGTCGGATTTGAAATTCATCTCCCTCTCTATACATTATTATTACATGCGCACAATGTGCGCCTTTTAAACAGAAACATCGCTGTGAATGTTTGACGCTGGTGAATGTCAACACAATCCCGTGAATGTCTGGAAAGAGATACATGGTCTGTGAGTGACTGGGTTCAATGCAACATTTCATTTCATTTCATTTTCATTTATTGGATTTATATACCGCCCTACTCCCGAAGGACTCAGGTCGGTGAACAGCCACAGAATAAAACACATAAATACAAAATTTAAAAACAGAATAAAACCGAATTAAACAATTTGGCCGAGACAAATTTAAAATACCCAATAATTTTCAAAACAAATTAAAATTTACATTTTAAAGGGGAAATAAAACATGCCTGCCCATCCTGGGATTCCCAACCAAATGTGGGTTGTATGCCTTAGTACCTTCTGTGAACTAGCTGTTTCTGATTTATCCAATAAGCCCAGGATAAACCATGTACAATATGCAATGTCAGTCTGTTTGTTAGCGTTCATCCGTATATGTTTACAATATCTATATAGCAGAGTACAAATACAAAGAATACAAATCCAAAGATTTGAAGAGAT
Organism: Arizona elegans; assembly: GCA_022577455.1. NCBI lineage: Eukaryota > Metazoa > Chordata > Lepidosauria > Squamata > Colubridae > Arizona > Arizona elegans. The sequence goes on from JAKOOJ010000016.1 coordinate 12,847,437, forward strand.
ATTTCAGAATATGGGAGGTCCAAAGGTGTTTTTTTCCAAAAGCCCACTGGATTTCGTTTTTCTTTGAAGATGTTTCGCTTCTCATCCAAGAAACTTCAGAACTGAAGAAGCTTCTTGGATGAGAAGTGAAAACGTCTTCAAGGAAAAACAAAGCCCAGTTGGTTTTTGAAAAAAAGAACCTTTGGGACAACCATAACCTGGATGACTGAGAATCTCCATAGACAAAATATGGGAGGGTACAGTCAGAACCTCTATCTACAATTCCTTAAACCAAAAACATCTTCTCCAGGAAAGGTGTGTGATCTTGGGAAAGCACGTGGTGTGTTGCAGCAAAGATGTCCCTTGTACCGGTCATGTTTTGAAATATCACAGTCTTCGATCCCAAAGTGCTGATGCACCACTCTAATATCTATTTGGGGGCATTCTCAATGTCATCTGTATTATTAGCCAGCAGGGTAATGTGGCAACGAACAGCCCCCAAATTTTGGAAGAACAAATCTAAGGAAAGGTTTTTGAGGATTGTGTGCAGGAGAGCCAAGGATGATCACACCTAGCTTCCAACCCTTCGGTGAGGTTTGTCATTGTGTGTTGTTCCTCTAAGAATCACACTAAAAAAGCTGAGGTACACCCATTTTTCTTACCTTCCGTTCAAATGGCAATGCAACACGCGTCTGCATCTAGATTTTCATCCGATATGGAAAAGCGTGCAGTTGGGTGTGATTGGCATCCTTGTATCTCTGTTTTGCATACAGTGACAAGGAAAACCTCTTTGTAAGCTCAATAAGAATAGCATTTTATTGCTAGTTTCTATTCCTCTGCTTTCTACCTTTCCAGCAACCCCCCTTCTCCCAATTCCCTGGTGTATCCATCAAAGATTTATCTTTGCTTTCCAAAGCTGTTCCATTCTTTGATTTGAGAGGTGTTGAAATGCTTATTCTGATGTACATCCACAGACAAAAGAGGCACCAACTTAGTTCCAACTGGACTTTTCTCCCGTTCGAAGGGGGGGTATATAGATTATTTTCTTGCATGTACACAGCACAATGGGCTGATGCTGATGGATTTTTTTTTTTATAAACACTTGAATTAGCTGGTGATGCAAACACCCAGGTTTTATAACCGTGTTGTCAGCTTCCATGTTAATTCTACTCTAAATCCTTATTCAAATTTCTCATTCTCTCCCCACACCTCTTCAGGAAGGCTGTCTTCTGATTTAAAGAATGTTTACTTCACCAACTGCCACTTAACTGATTAAAATAGATGCGTTATTAAAACACGGTGCAAAGGAATTTTTTTTTTTTGGTAAGAATTTTTTTCCTTTGAAGATTGAAGCAATTTGTTCATTTAACGCAGCAACCACAAATATCTCCTACTTTTGCGCCGTAATTAATGTTTTCTCTATACAGACCTCCTCGCTCCAAAAGAGTGACTCGAAATTAAACAAGCGCACCCCTTGCCCCGCTCCCTAATTGAAACGCCCTATGAACCATGAATCAACTTGCATTATAGCGGATTGAACGGTTGATTAAAAACTCTGGATTAATTGACCGCTAGCCATAGAGCCCAGCTGTGTTCAAACATCCACAATGATTTTGGAGGGTATGTCAGTTGTCCAGGTAAAAGAGGTTATCTGCTGAGCATGGGTTAGCTCCAGTGGTGGGATTCAAATTTTTTTACTACCAGTTCTCTGGGCATGGCTTGGTGGGCGTGGCAGGGGAAGGATACCGTAAAATCTCCATTCCCTCCCCAATCCAGGGGAAGTTTACTGCAAAATCCCCATTTCCTCCTGATCAGCTGGGACTCAGGAGGCAGAGAATAGATGGGGGCAGGGCCAGTCAGAGGTGGTATTCACCAGTTCTCTGAACTACCATATTTTTTGGAGTATAAGACGCACCTTAGTTTTGGGGAGGAAAATAAGAATAAAGCTGATTGGCAGGTGGATTGGCCTCCCGGAATACCCCCAATCAGCTGTCCTCAGAGGTGAATTTTAGCAACAGGTTCCTTGGTTGTGAGCTCTGTGCCTTGCTTTTCTTTTTTTTTTTTGCTTTTTTTTTTTTCTGCCTCTGAAACTTCTGAAACTCTGTTTCAGAAAAAACTTTTTTTCCTGCCTCTGAAAGCCTCCGAAACAGCTTCAGAAAAAAAGCCTCTGAAGCTCTGTTTGGAGGCTTCTTTTCTGAAGCTTCGTTTCTGATGCTTTTTTCAGTCTCTGAAACCTCCACTTGAGAAGCTGGGTGGGGCTACATTCGGTGTATAAGATGCACCCAGAGTTTCACCTTCTTTTTTGGGGGAAAAAAGGTGCGTCTTATACTCCGAAAATACGGTACTCAAAATTTCCGCTACCGGTTCTGCAGAACTGGTCTGAACCTGCTGAATACCATCCACCACTGAATCGCTCTGGTTCTCATTCCTTGCATGCAATAGCAATGCAATAAAAATATTGTATAAGAAGTGTGTACATGTGTGTGTGTGTGTGTGTTACCTGTCTAAGAGGCAGACAATAAATGTCTGTTCTCACTTTGTGTTCTGCTAATGAGACAGAGGTAGGTAAGCATCACACATTTCAACTTCCTTGCCTTCAGCTACATCAAGAAAACAGTGACTAACTGTTAATGGTAAGTGATGGTCCTCGTGTTAATTAGTACTTCTCCTCCTCCTCCTCCTCCTCCCACCCAACTGTACCCCCCTTATGTGCCTCATTTATTTTATCACAGCCTTTCCCTTAAGGTGGTCCCCTTTTGTTTTCAACCACAGAAGGAAGATAAGTAGAGGTGACCCTCACGGATTTCAGCTAAGTCTACCTTTATATATACAAGGCGTATGTATATATAACTTAGGACCACAGTTGAGCCCAAAATTTCCATTGCTAAGCGAGACAATGGTTAAGTGAGTTTTTGCCCCATTTTACGTCCTTTCTTGCCACAGTTGTTCTTCCTGCAGTTGTTCAGTTGTTAAGGCAGCAGTTAAGTGAATCTGACTCTTTCCCCATTGACTTTGCTTGTCCGAAGGTCACGAAAGGGAATCGTCATAAATACGAACCAATTGCCAAGCGTTCCGATTGTGATCACGTAAACACAGGGATGCTGCAACGGTTGTAAGGGTGGAAAAAGAGCCATAAGTCATTTTTTTCCCCAGCGCTGTTGTAACTTTGCAAGATCGCTAAACGAACGGTTGTATGTTGAGGATTAACTATATGTAGAATGGAATAGCAATAGCACTTAGACTTATATACCGTTTTACAGTGCTTTATCAGCCCTCTCTAAGCGGTTTACAGAGTCAGCCTATGGCCCCCAATAATCTGGGTCCTCATTTTACCCACCTCGGGAGGATGGAAGGCTGAGTCAACCTTGAGCCAGTCGGTTAGGATCAAACTGCTGGCAGTGGGCAGAATTAGCCTGCAATACTGCATTGTAACCACTGGGAAGGAAGGAAGGAAGGAGGGAAGGAAGGAAGGAGGAAGGAAGGAAGGAAGGAAGGAAGGAAGGAAGGAAGGAAGGAAGGAAGGAAGGAGGAAGGAAGGAAGGAAGGAAGGAAGGAAGGAAGGAAGGGCACTTAGACTTATATACCACTTTACAGTGCTTGACAGTCCTCTCTAAGCGGTTTACAGAATCAGCCTATTGCCCCCAACAATTTGGGTCATCATTTTATCCACCTCAGAAGGATGGAAGGCTGAGTTAACCTTGAATTTGCAGCAACTGCCTTATTGAAACTGCTGTGCTACACCCAATGAAAGAGCTATACGATCACTTGGGAAGCTTCAAAACCTTCCAGTAGAGGTGGGAATTCTTCGAAATAAATCTCTTAATTTGGAGGTTTATTGTTTTCGACAATAGACGTTTTATTTCTCCGTCAGAACTCACAGTCCTTGGTAATACTTTTCTCTCTGAATCTAGAGGAATACAGAGTGGGAAAAGAAACCCCATGAACCTAGCCAAAAGAAGAAAGAGAAGAGAGTACCGTGTTTTCCCGAAAATAAGACCCTGTCTTATATTTTTTTGAACCCCGGAAAAAACGCTTGGCCTTATTTTCGGGGAGGTCTTATTATTTTGGGGCGCGTGGAGCAAAACGGGGCTCCTCTTGCCGTCTTACCTGATTTCCAGCTCTGTCTCCCTAACCCTAACCAGAGGAATTGGGGGGCCCAGCTGCACATGCATTTAAATATTTTCGGGGAGGGCTTATTTTCAGGGGTATTATTTTAATGCATGCACTCAAAAGCCCGATTGGGCTTATTATCCAGGGAAGTCTTATTTTCGGGGAAACATGGTAACAGAGGTAAAAAGGATTTTGTAGAACAGGTCCTCCTCTTCCTAGTCTCACAGTGTTGATAATGACTATCAAGAAAGGGATCTAAGGGTTACAGTGAATAAAGGAAGTATTGGATTTATTGCTCCTGGTTCCAGGTAGATCCCACACGGAGGAGTGTTTAAGAAAAATTTGACACCCTAATAGTCTGTAGAGATTCTCATTCATCCAGGTTGTGGATGTCCCAAAAGTGCTTTTTTTTCAGGAGGCAACTGGACTTTCTTGTTTTGTTCTTTTGAAGATGTTTCACTTCTCACCCAAGAAGCTTCTTCGGCTCTGACAGGATAGTGGGGAATGGAAGGATGTATAGCTATCTGCAAGGAATATAAATCCTTCCATTCCCTACAATCCTGTCAGAGCCAAAGAAGCTTCTTGGGTGAGAAGCGAAGCGTTTTTCAAAGAAAAAGAAAAAAGAAAAGAAAATCCAGTTGCCTCCTGAAAAAGCACCTTTGGGATTGATACCCTAATGATCAGTAGAATGACTTTTTGATTAAATGGATACATGCATAACTTTGCTTCAAATCTGGAGTGCTATGCACAGTTGAAATCACTGCATCTCATTCTGGGAATCTTGTGTTTGAGCCACCCAGCAGCCATGGTTAGACTTCTGTGGGACTGAAAGTTAGACTAGATGCTATGGTCTGATCCAGCAAAAGCCCTTCCTTCCTAGGTCTAAAAGAGAGGTAAAAATAAATGCATCAATAGTTTTTGTCTTTTCTTGTGGTGATCAATTCCAGAGGTCACTGGATTGAAGAGACTAAGAAGCCAATGCCACTTAAAGGACTGTATCTGTAGGACAGGGGTCTGCAACCTTAAACACTCAAAGATCCATTTCCCACAGAAAAGAAAACACCGGGAGCTACAAAAACCTTCCTGTGCCTGACTATTTTTTAAGCGGCCACAAAACTAGCGTATGTACTAGAATTAAATGTTCTGTTTTCTTCAGAAACTTTTCTTTTCTTGGATTTATCCATGGTTGGCCTACCAGGGGTTGAAAAACTCAATAAATCATGGGCGGGTGTCCCACTTTGGTGGTTGTGATGCATATTTTGAGTGACAGGGAGCCGCATCAGAGGGTTGAAAGAGCCACATGCGGCTCCAGAGCCACAGGTTGCTGACCCCTACTGTAGGACAATAACAATCTTTGCAGGGAAAATCTTCTGACCACATTTCATCAAGATGGGAAAACAAGCATGTTTTGAACCAAAGAATGTTTCCATGGCGGGACATTTTTTCACGGTGGTTCCATGTGCTTCAGTTTTCATGGGTCATATCAGGTCGCTCTGAATTTCAGAATGATCCAATCTGATTTTGAACATTAATTCAGATGTTCACTTCTAAGAGTGAAACCAGGTCTCTGTGAGGCTCTCTTCCCTTCTTCAACACTGCAATAGTCAGAACAGGCTTCTCTTCTTTCTTTTTGGAGGAAGTGCTGCAGCTGCCAAAAAAGCCAACACAATTCTAGGCTGCATAAACAGAGGGATAGAATCAAATCACATGAAGTGTTCATACCACTTTATAATGCCTTGGTAAGGCCACACTTGGAATACTGGGTCCAGTTTTGGTCGCCACGATGTAAAAAAGATGTGGACACTCTAGAAAGAGTGCAGAGAAGAGCAACCAAGATGATTAGGGGAGGCTAAAACATATGAAGAACGGTTGCAGGAACTGGGTATGTCTCTAGTCTGGTGAAAAGAAGGACTAGGGGAGACACGATAGCAGTCTTCCAATATCTCAGGGGCTGCCACAAAGAAGAGGGAGTCAAGCTATTCTCCAAAGCACCTGAGGGTAGGACAAGAAGCAATGGATGGAAACTCATCAAGGAGAGAAGCAACCTAGAACTAAGGAGAAATTCCCTGACAGTTAGAACAATTAACCAGTGGAACAACTTGCCTCCAGAAGTTGTGAATGCTCCAACACTGGAAGTTTTTAAGAAGGTGTTGGATAACCATTTGCCTGAAGTGGTATAGGGTTTCCTGCCTAAGCAGGGGGTTGGCCTAGAAGACCTCCAAGGACCCTTCCAACTATTCTATTCTATTCTATTCTATTCTATTCTATTCTATTCTATTCTATTCTATTCTATTCTATTCTATTCTATTCTATTCTATTCTATTCTATTCCATTCCATTCCATTCCATTCCATTCCATTCCATTCCATTCCATTCCATTCCATTGACTAGAAGACCTCACAGGTCACTTCTAGCCCTATGATTCTAAGCTAAAGCTACAATGAAGCACAATGCTGAGGATAGCATGCTGCATGTTGACCTCAACAAGGCAAATCAAGGTAATCTCATACACTCCTATTCCCAATAAAGGAGAATATTTGTATCTGAGGGTTGAAATGATGGGTCCTTGGTGCTCTATGAACTTGGTTGTTTCCTTGGAGATGTTTCAGTTACTCAAACTAAGTAACATCATCAATGCTAGTCCTGTCTGGAGTTACACCTGGGGCCAAATTAACAGATTTTTTAAAAGCCTTAAAAACAAAACTGTGACCCTAATCTAAGAGATTAAGACAAGATTTCTCTTCTCCTGGGGGGTGCTTCATTCCCGCTTATATGAAACTTTTTTCCCAAATAGATTTTGCCCGTTTTCTGTAATTAAAAACCAATAGTTTTGAGTTTCTTCAAAAACTAAGGCCAATTGCTGATTTGGTGCTTCTGTGTTTATGCTATTTTACTCAATCAAATGCTTTTTTGGGGCTCTCGTTTGAATTTCTGAATGGGGACCCCCTGTGATTCTAAGGTTTATAAAACTTGGGATCTGAGGTACATAAATGAATTTAAAATCAAAGGCATGCATTGATTAGAACATGCTTCATAGGCAGGAAGGGCTTCAAGCTATTTAAACTTCCAAATGAGATTTTTTTTTTAATTGTGCAATCTCCCTACCTTATTGTCTCAATTTGATGAAGGCAGTTGTTTTCTTTCACTTGTGATTTGCCTATTTTCCTTTTCCTTTTTGAAAAAAAAAAAAAAAAAAAAACAAAACGAAACAAAAGCAAAACGAAAAATGGAATAGCTTAATAGCCGGACAATGTAATCACGAAGCATCTTTCTTACAGAGCTTTTGAAGTTTCTCTCCTCCTCAAAATGGTAGCTGAAAGTAGGAGGCTGTAATTAAAAACAGTTCATGAACGAGTTTTGGTTGCCCCAGACATTGCTTTGCAATTTTTCAAAAAGTTGATTTCCTGTTTGAAAGTTGCTTCTTTATTTTTTTTTTCACCTTATTATCTATGTGTAAAGTATTTCTTCTGGATTTCTTTTGGTGATCCTTTCAGGCTTATTTGCTAGCTGGAATTAGCAGGTGCAAGATAACTTTATTGATTAGCCTATAGTCCATATCAACGCACAAGGTTCAGACACATATCTCCAATAAATACAATTCAAATACAAACATACTTTTCAAGTAGGCAGCTATTTGAAGTTACAACTGTCAAACATCTTAGGGAGATATTTATGCAAGCGAGATTCAAATAGCTTGACACAAATGGTCAGATACAATGAGCATCTCTGCAATTGCGAAGTGGAAGAAGGTAGAAGACCTGGTCCACATCCTATTTGATTTTTGCTTGTATAAGGGGGTGAGAGACAGGTACCGTGGTCTATATACCAAGCAAATGACCCATTGGGATCCCCAAATCAAAACAACTTACTTTCATGTGTGGCCAGAACCTGAAAATAGCATTTAACACAGCACAATAGTTAAACAAAATGGTTCAGTTGAGATCTGCATATGTGGGACTGATTGGGATAGATTATAAGGGTGACACCGAAATATAATTTTATATCGTTTTAGTCTATTTTACATACCCTGTTTCCCCCAAAATAAGACATCCCCTGATAATAAGCCCAATCGGGCTCTTGAGTGCATGGCAATAAGGCCAAGCACTTATTTCAGGGTTAAAAAAAAAAAGAATAAGATAGGGTCTTATTTTCGGGGCAACATGGTATTTATGTATTAAATTATATTGTCTCTTATCCTATAACTATTGTGTTTTACCCTACTCTTATTTTAAATTGTTTGTATAGGATTTTATTGGCAATATGTGTCTGAACCTTGTGCGTTGATATGGCCTACAGGCTAATCAATAAAGCTATCTTGCAATAGCAGGTGAAAATTCAAGGTACATTTCTGGAACAGGTCTTTCCATTCTTCTGCAATTTCTCTTGTTGTCCATATTCCCTAATATGTCAGTCCTCCAGGTGAGGAGTTCCTTTCTGGTGTCTTCCTTTGGGATTAAATAAAAATGTGAGAAGCCAGAGAGGCTGGACATCCCTAGAGACATGATTAAACAGTGAAAGAGTCACAGATGGGACATGAGTACGAAGTACTCAGCAACCTTCTGAATAGATAAGCGCAAGAATCTAACAAACTCCAGCCAGGAGAATCCTACTAAACCTTTTCTTCTTCTTTGAAGTAAATTCTCTTTTTTGAAAGCAATTTCTCTTTCAGAGAATTGAATTAAAAATTGGTAGGCTAAAAAAAAAAAAAAAAGCAAGATTTTTTTTTATGCACGGCACGAATTAAAATTCATCTTCAAGTTGAACAATAGACATGGCCTCTTTGCTATCATTTCTCTGAATGGATGAGGGTTTTTCTTGAGAAAAATACATTGGGATAAATATTCAGGTAGGAAACATTCAGTTATACAAATGCCGGACACAGCATTCTTCTTCTTCTTCTTCTTCTTCTTCTTCTTCTTCTTCTTCTTCTCCTCCTCCTCCTCCTCGTCCTCCTCCTCCTCCTCCTCCTTCTTCCTCCTCCTCCTCCTCTTCTTCCTCCTCCACTTCTTTTTTCTTCTTCTTCTTCTCCTTCTCCTTCTTCTCCTTCTTCTCCTCTTCTTCCTCCTCCTCCTCCTCCTCCTCCTCCTCCTCCTCCTCCTCTTCTCCTCCTCCTCCTCCTCTCTCCTCCTCTCTCCTCCCTCCTCCTCCATCCCTCCTCCCCCCTCCCCCTCCTCCTCAAAACATTTGAGGGCAAGTCCAGATCCCGATGAAGTCCTATAGGCAGGCCAGGAAAAAATATTTGACCAAACATCCAAAGAAATAGCTTGCCGAAATTTGTACGGTGATTCATTCATTCATTCTTATGATTGAACGGTGCATGTGAAATCTGTCTGTCTTTGTCAACCTCTCCCATCTGCCTAAAAGCCCCTCTTGGTGGGCGAGCGTGAACCGTGCACAGGTGCCTGCACCAACACCGCCAATTTCTTTGCAAGCTTTCCCAATTGCCAAAGGTGATTCTGTTTGTTTTCACATGGCTGTGCCGGAGGCCAAGGAGCCTTGGCTAGATCGAGCACATTGAAAGCGACCGTGTGTATGTGCATGGGTGCATGCCTGGAGAGAGTCACATAAGCAGAGTTTTTAAACCTGGTGCATGAAAGCTGATGGCTTGCTCAGAAACCATATGCTGCTTCTCCCATACACAAATCCCAGGAACGGGGTGTGTGTGGGTGTGTGGGTGTGTGTGTGGGTGTGGGGAACCTTCTGTATCTTCAACCACAGTTTGCACAAACACAAACACACACACACTCCCACTTCTTCCTATGTGGAAGGTTTTCTAATGCCAGGGACATACGATCATTCTCACGGGACACAGAAGCAGGGAGAGGATGGGGGGGGGGGGGGAAATGCCTCTGGTCTTTGTCTCTGTTTAATTCAGTGCAATTCTCTGGCCCTGGACTTTATGAATAGTGGCTTTGTACAGGACTTCCCTAAGCCTCAACTGCGGGCACTTCTCCCATCCCTCCACCTTCTCTGCTCCGTGGTCTCTCCCTTGTTTCCCACCATCGGTTGCCTATTAGCAAACTAAATTATTTTTTCTCCCCTCCTGATGGTTTTTTTCCCCCTGCGTTGCCCTCATTGATGGGAAAACAAAAGGACTTGTAGCCGGGGTACAAACTCAGCTGGAGAGGAGAAAGAGTGGGGGGGGCAGGAATTAAAGATGCAATGATGGTGATGATTTTGCTGCATGTGCTTGGGGTGCAAAAAAGAGACCAAAATTATTTATTTTTAAAGGCTCCCCCTTTTTTTCCCCCCTTTCCTTTCCTTTTTCTCCCTTCTCCTTAGCATTCTCCTTAATTTATGGGTAAGTGAGAATGTCAAGGAGATACACGGTTTGCTAGCTTGAAACATGCAGGTGTGTTTGTGAGGGAGTCTGCAGAAGACTAATGTTTCCACCAGTTGTCTGGAGCTGAATTCTGCCAGCTCACAGAAAGATCAAGATAAGTTTGTTTTGTTTTTTAAAACCTACAGTCAAAAGAAACTCTTTCTGGACTCCTTCTGCAACACTAGACTGTAGTTTGGATGAAGAGATAACCTCCTCCTGTGTTAAGGAACCTACAAAAGAGCTAAAAAGAAAGGGGGAAAAATGTACCAGGAATTTGCTAAGGGAGCAATCATAACTTTATTCCTTAGGCCTCGATAGGAAGGGAGCAAGGGAGAACATTCAGCAAAAGATGTGTTGAGGCATCTGGATTCAAATCCCTCTCTTTGTGTGCAAGATCATGAAACAAGTACAAGAGGTTGGAACTAGTGTTGTGACACAACACATATTTTCCTGTTTTAGTGTCAATAGACCAGAGTAGAGTAGAGTAGAGTAGAGTAGAGAAGAGTAGAGTATAGAGTAGAGTAGAATAGTGTAGAGTAGAGTAGAGTAAAATAGTGTAGAATAGAGTAAAGTAGAATAGAACAGAACAGATGGGAAATATAAGAAGGTGACCAGGATAATAGCAATAGAGCCTACTACATGGGTAAATATCTTCAGGCATAAGACAGTGCTGTGGGAGTTAGAGGTTTAGCAGAGGTGTTTAATTATGATTAGGAATAGACTCCTGTTGCTTTGCCCTTCTCCATGACAATGTTTGGCTTTGTGAATGTTGTTCAATACCTCATTCTTGAGGAAAAGACTGATTTAGCAAGATACAAAAATGTTGCCTGTCTAGGCTGGAGTGCCAATCTCTTAACGGCCAAAATAGACTCAATTTTTTTTTTTTTATAGGGTGCATGGGGCAATGAAGGCAGAACAAGAATCAACTTACTTTTCTCCCTATATTTGGGGATCAACCCCTTTATCTTTTTAAATGATAGACAGAATTTTGTGCTGATGTCACTCAGAGGTCTTTTTCTTTTGTTTTGTTTCCCATCTCAAATGTTGTTCTGGGACTTCAAAGTGCCCACCTCCATGTAAACGAAGGGTTTCAATTCCCTATGAATTCCTGCACGTGTCATCCAATGCTATTTTTTTTTTCTCTTCTACGCCCGTGCGTGGGTAAAAATTAAGCTGGAATGGGGATGAGGGGTGGTGGAATTGCCCTACTACTTACTTTTGGATAGTTGTAGCCAGGCCTCATACATCCCGACACCTGCCTTGCCGGCCCATTTCTTCTGCAGCTGGCAATGTTGGCAAGGCTTTCCTGAAGGCCTCTGTAGTTGATAACAAAGCTCTGGATCGATCCGGAGCTCGGTTATTGGCTGCAGAGGCCTACAGGAAAGCCTTGCCAGCCACAGAAGAAGAAGTTCCTGAAGGCCTCTGACAGGAAAAAGGAGGCCGTGGGTGACACGCGCAAGTGAGGTTGGTCAGTGAATGACATCCCCTGAAAATAAAACCTGGTGCCTTTTTTGGTGGCAAATATATATATATGTATATGTATGTATGTATGTATGTATGTATGTATGTATGTATGTATATATATATATATATATATATATATATATATATATATATATATATATATATATATGTCATATTTTCGGGGAAACATGGTACTACTGTTAAATATTAGGAGACTTCCTGATTTTTCAGCATGTGTTATTTTTCAGAATGTATATATGTATATAAAGAATGCATAAATCTCTCTTCTATTTTTTGGGTGGATATATAAGGCATCCAACTTTTGCATGTATTAAAAATATCTGTATGAATTCTGCAAGGCCTATCCTTGGATGAGGATAGGAGATCCATAACATTATTTTGGCACTTTTCCTTGTAAATTTACCATTGAATTGCCATCCTGCCGCCCCCCAAAGTTTGCGTTTACTGTCTTTTTCTACTATTCATTTAAATAGTGTGGTACAAATGGTGTCCTCTGATCAACCACATTGGGAGTGGGAGTGCTGATGTTTGGTTCCTATTGAATCCAGCAAGATAGGTAGCAAAAGGTTAATTCTCACCCAATTAGTGAGTTGTGAATAGCTAGGAACAAAGTGCCAATTATCTTGGTGGCAGATGAGTTCATGCTTCAACTCCTAGAAGCAAGGTAGACTTATCCATGTCAAAGATGTGACCAAAATTATATATATATTAAAAGAAACCCAAGAGCAAGCAAGTTATCTAACCGAGTCTGACCAAGATGGGTTTCTTGACAAGGGGAGGGTAAGCTTATCCAGAATCGACTTCTATATTCAAAACAGCAAAAAGGGAGGAAAACATGGGAGTTTTCAGCACCTGGGAGAGCTCCTGGAGGGAAAAAGTTGTTGCCCTAAAGTTTCCAAAATTCAATTTTTTTTGCAAGCCAACACAGGAAGGGTCAGAAATCACTGATGTTTACAAAAGAAACATCTCACCTTTTTGTTTAATGATTGACTCTTATTGAGCAGTAAAGTTGTGATACAGATATACATGGGGAAAAAGCCCAAATGTAATAGGAGGGAAAATCTCTCTCTTTTACTCCTCTCCTAATATAAAACTAGAACCTATCCTATTCTGCCCCCCCATCCCCAAATAGCTGTACAAAAGAGCAAAGTGGATGCATCAGTTCCTAGGGATTAATCTCTCTGGTGGGCTTTTCTTCTTCTTCTTGCATGTAACCATGGCATTATGCCCATGTATCGTACTGTGTGTAATGAAACCGTGCCTTATTGTCTCCTGCACAGAGGCTGTGTGACATTCTGCTGCGGTGATAAGACAATGTGCAGCCACGACGACGGATGGAGGGCCATGGTGTGTTTCTCTCTGGCTTAATTCCCTTGCCCTACTTCTTCCTCTCCCCTCCTCAAACTCACCCGAGCTGTGTGGTACCCTCAAGAGGACAAGCATAGAAGGAGGCAACGTGCGAGAGAAAGAGAGAGAGAGAGAGAGAGGGAGGGAGAGAGAGAGAGAGAGAGAGAGAGAGAGAGAGAGAGAGAGAGAGAGAAGAGGCGGGGAGAGAAGAAGCAGGGAAGAAGGACCACTCCCTCCCTGGAAAAACCTTCACTCCTTCAGTTCACCCCATGCGATGCCAGGAAGCCATTTTGACGGAGTCACATGCCGTTTTGTAAGATGGCCGCATTGACATGAGGTAGGTTGCCACGGTGGCTGAATTTGTTACCGTGCAACTTCCTCTGAGCCCGCCCTCTCCTTTTTTCCCCCCTCCCCCATCTTGCTAATTAACAACCCAAAGGCAGAACAATAGGGCCAAGCTGGCACGTCCCAATTTTCCTGGTGCCCCTCCTCCTTTCAAGGAAGAAGAAAAAAAACAAAAACAAACCCCAATGCCTGTTCATGCTATTAATTGCGCAAGACATGCTTCCCAGCTCGTCCTTTGCGATGCGTTTTGTGCCATGCCTGCGCTACCCATCCTGTGATTCCAAATTGAGGGTGTGGAGAGAACATTTCTTTTTTGCTTTTTGGGATGGGGTAGGGTGGGAGGAAGGGAACAAATGGGAGGCTATGAGGGAGTGGAGCAGAAAGGAATGCCTTTTGTTTGCCTAAATGCAAACGAGGATGACTAAAACCCAAGCCGCTAATGATATTTAAATAAAGGAAATTAATTAAACGGGAATGATATACCTCCCACGAACGAAATCCCTTCAAGAGAGATGGCAAACGTGTAGCTTTTGTCATTTTTGGCAAGGGAAAAAAAACCCCCGAACAATCTTGTAGCAGACGCATTTATTTATTTATTTATTAAATAAATAAATTTATTAAATAATATTTATTAAAACACTTCCCGCCCCAATGATGCACACACACGTACACACGTACACATACACAAACACACACATATGAAATGCCACCGTGTGTATGAAATGTATAATATATATTATTGGATATTACTTTCTTCACAAGGTTGTGTGGGCAATGGAGAAACCCACCTGTTTCTTTGTTAGGCTTTTACGAATGCCCACTCTACTTGTGTTTTATTTATTTATTTATCATTTCCATCCTAATCTTTCTCCACATTAAGATATTCAGGGTGGCAGGCAGCAAAAAAACAAAACAAAACACAAAAGCAAAAACAAAACCCCAAACAAATAAATATTATAGTTTATCACTGGATCAGGAAAAAAAAAAGGCAATATTACTTCAGTGTGAATCAAAACTGCAATTGTTATTATTCCAAATGCTTCATCTTTTTTTTCTTCCTAAAGAGATGACAAAGGATAATTATTTGTTCTGCCTTTCAACCATAGAAAAGTCCATTTTCAGCTTGGTTTCTTCCTGCGATGGGTACCTTAAAATCAATAATCAAAGACGGAAAAAAACTGCTAAAAATCGCAGATTTACTGGGAAACAGACAGGGACGACAGTCTCAATTTAGTACAGAGGGAACATTTGTAAGCATGTGGTTAGGAAATCCTGTTGTTGTTGTTGTTGTTATTTTAAAAAAGTTTACTTTGGGAAGCAACACTTGGCGTCTAAGCAGTGTTGAAAAATACCCTAAAACGTGAGTACGTCGGTATGCAAACTTAATCAACGCTTTCTTTAGTTATACAATAATGCTCTGTATGTGTCCCCGTTTTCTAAAGATAAGTAGAAATGCAGTTTTGTAAAATTTTTAAGGGATGTGGTGGCGCAGTGGCTAAGACGCTGAGCTTGTCGAGCGAAAGGTCGGCAGTTCAGCAGTTCGAATCCCTAGCGCTGCATAACGGAGTGAGCTCCCGTTACTTGTCCCAGCTTCTGCCAACCTAGCAGTTCGAAAGCAGGTAAAAAATGCAAGTAGAAAAATAGGGACCACTTTTGGTGGGAAGAGAACAGTGTTCCGTGCCCCTTTGGTGTTGAGTCATGCTGGCCACATGACCACGGAGATGACTTTGGAGATGAGCTGGCTCTTTGGCTTTGAAATGAGCACTGCCCCCTAGAGTCAGGAACGACTAGCACATACATGTGAGGGGAACTTTACCTTTAAGATTTTTAAACTCCTCAGGTGTTGCAGAACCTCTCACATTTTTTAATAAAAGTAAATATAGATACTCCTTGCCTTACGGCCACAACTGAGCCCAAAATTTATGTTGCTAAGTGAAAGATGTGTTAAGTGAGTTTTGCCCCATGTTACGACGTTTCTTACCACAATTGTTCAGTGAACCACCACCGTTGTTAATTTAGTAACACGGTCGTTAAATGAATCTGGCTTCCCCACTGACTTGGCTTGTCAAAAGGTCGCCAAAGGGGCGAATCACGTGACCCTGGGATGCTGTAACCGTCATAAATATGAACCCACTTGCCAAGGGTCTGAATTTTGATCACATGACCGCAGGGATGCTGCGATGATCATAAGTGGGAAAAATGGTCATAAATCCCTTTTCTCAGTGCCATTGTAACGTGGAATGGTCACTAAATGAATTGCTACAAGTTGAGGACTACCTGTAATGGCATGATTGTAACGGGTAGTTTTTTAGATGCTGTTCTGTTCTGAGAGGAAGGACGAGAGGTGTTTTATGGGAGATGGAGATGATGATGCTTTAGGGCAGGGGTTGGCAACCTTAAACACTCAAAGAGCCACAAAGGTCCTAACTGGAAGCCCCCACCCCCGCCGGTTCAATTCAGGAGCTGACCAGAAGTCCGGTTCCCCCATCATAGAGTCACCTCCTAGCTCGGCGTCCTTTTTCCTCTATCTGTCCTAACCAAAAGCCCTGTCAATTGTGGAGCTGACAGGCAACAGGGAGCCACAGCAGAGGGATGAAAGAGCCACATGCGGCTCCAGAGCTGCGGGTTGCCGACCCCTGCTTTAGGGAGAAATTCCACTGTTCAAGCAATGTTTATTATTCAGGAGCATTTTTATTTCTAATCAGCTGGCCAGATTTTCATATAAAGCCACTTTGGACCTTAAAAGCATTGGTATTTTAAGCTGTGTGTGATCAAGGAGGAGAAGGGAGCCGTGTAAAGGAACTCACCACGTGACTGTTTTCCTAAACCAGTAGAATCCTGTCCAAATGCTTTTGGTATTTAAAGGACCATTTTAGAGCGATGATGAACTCACTCCCCCTCAAAATGACAGGTTTTCGAAAGGCACTAGAGGTTGGTTTGATGTTTTTGCTTTTTTTTTTTTGTTTTGCATTAAATCATTTCTCTCTCTCTCTCTCTCTCTCCCCCCCACTTTTCTGGTGATATAGCATTCAGAGAAAATCACTTTTAATAAGATCAGTGTTCCAAATTTGGAACCACATGCTACTGAGCTACAGCATCTGCAGTAGTGCCATTCAGCATTTGCTTTTTTTGGGTGGGTGGGGTGTCTCTAAGGATTGAAATGTAGCAATATCTGGAAGCGATAGAAGAGAATATTGGTAGCTGAGGGTTTGTAACTTTGGGGTCCTTGTGCTCTCTGAGCTTGGTGGTGGTTTTCTTGCAGATGTTTCCTTCCCAAACTAAGTAACATCATCAGTGTCTCTGATAAGGTTACCTAGTTTGGTAATGAAATGTCTACAAGAAAACTATCAAGCTCAGAGACCATCAAGGACCCCTCAAGCAGTGGTGGGTTTTAGTTACCTTTGCTACTCGTTCGCTTGCACGCGTGCCACTTCTGCACATGCGCAGAGCATATTTGATGACTTCCAGGTGGAGCCTCCTGATGCCGCTACAACCGGTTCTCCCGCACCGGTGCGAACCGGCAGCAACCCACTGCTGCCTTCAAGATCTGGAAGATTGTAAGTCGCCTGCTTTAATGCATTGGTGCAGAGAGCAATGGAGCCACTGATGAAGGATGGCATGGCAGGAGGTGCAGGGTGACAATATTTGGCAGGGCCAAATTCTCTACTCATGGTTGGCACACCCAATTCTCCAATAAAAAGTGGTTGGCTTAAAATTTTGGTTGGGTTATTTTATGGGGAAAGGGTTTTAAAATTTAGGGAAGCCAAACTGATTTAATTCTGTTTTAATTTTTTTTAATTTGTATACTGTATGTGTTTTAAATTTTGGCTGTTCGCCGCCCTGAGTCCTTCGGGAGAAGGGCAGTATATAAATTTAAATAACAAATAAATAAATAAATAGCCACCTGAGTTGCCAGTTAAGGAGACGATCGCTCAATACAGTTGGAAAACACAACTGGAGAGCTGTAGCTGCATCCTTTTCTTTTAAACGGGGCTTAGCAAGGAAAATTAAATCATTTCAAAAAGAATAGAAACAGAATGATTAAAGAATAGAATCTGTGTGCCCAGGTAAAGTTCTTTTGGTCCAACAGAGTCCCATGATGACAATTTCTCTGTTGATCTGGCCAATCTCTTAAACTGAATTACAACCAGTTCAGTCAGGCTGTGTAAAACCAGCCCCTCTATTTAGTTGATAGCAGCCTATGTTGACCAAAATCTAAGAAATGAGTAAATTCCATAAACTGTGGTTAAGTTAACCCTGGGTGCACCTGATGTGTAAATGTATAGAAAGGATAGTATTTAGGCTATTCTAGGAAGAGTATTTATACAGATTGGTTAAAGGAGGAATAAACCAGAGCATAAGGCTAGCCAAGCTGTAACATGGCTCCAAATTGATCGCTAAGCTTTCCAGAGACTTCATTTAAACTATTGCTACAAATGCTTCAAATGGCCATCTTAAATTAAATTAAATTATTGCTGAGAGTTTCCCTTTGGCTGTGTTTTCCCCTCTGTTGACTGGACTGCCCATCTGAAATGCATGTTTTGATTCTCTCTCTCTCTCTCTCTCTCTCTCTCTCTCTCTCTCTCTCTCTCTCTCTCTCTCTCTCTCCTTCCCTCTCCCTCCCTCCCTCCCCCTCCCCCTCTCTCTTTCTTTTGCAAGATCAATAGCATCTATAACAGTTGAATAGATGAAATTGCTAAATTAGAATTTATTATATAACCTCACAGTTGAATGTTGCTTTGAAATGTATAGTATAAGGGGGATATAATAATATTGTTAGAAAGAAAGGGTTAGTATATGGGGGGTGGAATAAAAGGATGGTAAAGTATTATATAATCTGTTATTAACTTGGGTTTTATTTTGGAGAAGCCACAGGGGGAGGGGAGGGGGAGGGGGGTTAGGGAGGAGTGGGGGAAGGGGAAAATTTGTATTTGAAAAACTTTTTCAATAAAAAAAGAAGAAAAAATATAAAAAAAGAAAAAGAAAGCAATAGCATCTATAACTACGGTAGATTTAAAAAAAGGGTTGACGTTATAATTGGATGAACTACCCCCATAAGCTGTTTTACAGGCTGGTTGTAAAATTATGGGTGAATAAACACACTATAAATAGTGTTGGTTTTGTTGTTGTTGTTTTGTTTTTTGGGGGGGAATGGTGATGGTGGAGGAGGAAATAAATTTCAGTGAGGCCTCTATCCTCTTAAGCAGAGCTGCCAGTGTAATGGAGCTGGCAGTTAGCAGATGTGGCAGCTTTTTTTTCACTGATCAATCTGCCTTTACAAGGATGCTTCTCGACACAATAGATGTTTATCTGCCCTCCTGTTCCCTTCCCTTCCTCCTCCTTTTTCTGTGCTCCCTTCTGTTCCTTGAGGTGTGTCATGGATTAAAAATCACATTATCGGTAGGCAGGCAGGCAGGAGGGGCTAGGGGTGTGTGTGCTGATGGGTGGCAGTGGTTGGGTGGGTCGGTGGGGGTGCAGAACAGGAGTTTGTCTGGCCTGTAGCCCAAGCATGCCATTAGAGCGGCATTGTGTCAGAAACAGAGTGTGTCCAGATGGTGCGAAAGCATCTCCAAATCCTTATCACAGGAATATTCCTCTCTTGAACATTACCAGAGACCTTGGTGCAATGAATTTTCATGATCCCACCTAATCTCCGTTGTATTGGATAAAAATATATCCGTCCAAGCAGAAACTGTTGCAGCCTCCCCTCTCTTCCCTCCCTGAATACAAGAGCTGGGATCTTAGAAAGCTATACAGAGATAGCGGATGTAAATTCAGTTGCATTATAATGAGAGAGAGGGGGGGGGGAGAGAGAAACAGAGAGAGAAACAGAGAGAGAGAGAGAAAGAAAAGGAGAAAGGGAGAGAGAGAGAGAGAGAAGCACACAGAGAGAAACAGAGAGAGAGAGAGAAAAGGAGAAAGGAGAAGAGAGAGAGGGAGGGAGAGAGAGACAGAGAGAAACAGAGAGAGAGAAAGAAAAGGGGAAAGGGGAAGAGAGAGGGAGGGAGGGAGGGAGAGAAATGGAGAGAAACAGAGAGAAGGGAAAGGGGAAAGGGGAAGAGAGAGGGAGGGAGGGAGAGAAAGAAATGGAGAGAAACAGAGAGAAAGAAAAGGAGAAAGGGGAAGAGAGAGGGAGGGAGCGAGGGAGGGAGAGAGAAATGGAGAGAAACAGAGAGAAAGAAAAGGAGAAAGGGGAAGAGAGAGGGAGAGAGAGAGAGAGAGAAGGAGAAGAACTGTATTTACTTGTGATCCGGCATATATACAATAGATTGATGGAGGAAGTATATATTCAAAGCTGGGCAGGAATTCAAAGAGAGCTGGAAATCCTGATTCCTTTTGGTATTGAGGCAAAATGGGGGAAACCCACTCCCGTCA
Source organism: Arizona elegans (assembly GCA_022577455.1). Lineage (NCBI taxonomy): Eukaryota > Metazoa > Chordata > Lepidosauria > Squamata > Colubridae > Arizona > Arizona elegans. Next base: position 12,867,399 of record JAKOOJ010000016.1, read on the forward strand.
GCCTGAAAAGCTAAGAAAGCGGGAAAATGTACATGGACGAAATCATTTTTCCTTCCTTTGAAATGAAAGAGTAAGAAAATGTGAATTTTGGAAGAAGAAGAAGGAAAAAAAAAAAAAAAGACCCAAGAATTTTTAGAATGGCACAACTGGGTTAGACTGTTGCAAAACAAACACAACCGGGAATTTGCAGGTTGGAAAACAGTTCTTACAAAGGATGCTTTTGAAGGATCAGATGGGATGATCTTAAATTGGTAAGAGCACCCAGCATGTGGGCAAAGAGATTGGTGAAATGAAAAGAAGTTAAAATGTGATAGGTTGTGTGCGTCCATTTGTGTATGTTTGTGTATAGCAGTTGGGCTTTTCGGAATGTCACCTTGAGAGATCTGTGCAGTGAAACCCATGTAGGAAAAGAGAGCATAGGACAAAATTTAACCCACTAATAAACATTATAATTGTATCCTTGCTGTTCCCACTTGCACTCTTTGTTCAGCTGAGCCACTTCCTACTAAAGATATTCTATAAACCAGGGAATGATGCAACTGGCACTATGTAATATTTAAGGTATTATGGGCAGTAATCTCCCATGATCTCAGCACAGTTTCTGAAAGCACCAAGAATTGCATCCTAAAAGTGTAACAGCTAGGAGATGCCTTGTTTGAACTCCTACGGATGGGAAATGCGGTAGACAAGCTGTGTTTGGTGGTACATTTGTCTCCATCCTTGCAACAGAACAATATAATTTCCCAACTTCCTTTGTCATCATGTGCATTGAGAGTACATGTTAAAGATGGAATTTATCCTGTTAGTATTTGTATTGTATCCTGTGGGGAGGAGGGGTGGGGATGGAAAAAATAAAGACGGGAGCTATGACCATGCAATTGAAGTCTCACCCAATGTAAGAGAATATTTGTAGCTCAAGGTTGAATTGTGGTCAGTGGTAGAATTCAATTTTTTTTTACTACCGGTTCTGTGAGCGTGCTTGGTGGGTGTGGCTTGGTGGGCATGGCAGGGGAAGGATACTGCAAAATCTCCATCCCTACCCCACTCTGGGGCCAGCCAGAGGTGGTATTTGCCGGTTCTCCGAACTACTCAAAATTTCCGCTACTGGTTCTCCAGAATCTGTCAGAACCTGCTGGATTTCACCCCTGATTGTGGGGTCTTTGGTGTTCTCTGAGCTTGGTGGTTTTCTTACAGATGTTTCATTACCAAGCAAGGAAACATCAGTGTCAGAAGGAGTAAACCCCATTCCCTTCTAGCACTGATGATGTAACCTGATTTGGCAATGAAATGTCTGCAAGAAAGTCACCAAGCTCAGAGAACATCAAATACCTCACCCCCCCACTTTTTTTTAAATGTATGGGATGTGTCCCATCTTAATATTTTAAATTCCCCACGGCTACCCTTATAGTAGAATAGTAGAATTCTTTATTGGCCAAGTGTGATTGGGCACACAAGGAATTTGTCTTTAGTGCATACGCTCTCAGTGTACATAAAAGAAAAAATACGTTCATCAAGAATCATAGAATAGAATAGAATAGAATAGAATAGAATAGAATAGAATAGAATAGAATAGAATAGAATAGAATTCTTTATTGGCCAAGTGTGATTGGACACACAAGGAATTTGTCTTTAGTGCATACGCTCTCAGTGTACATAAAAAGACAAGATACATTCGTCAAGAATCATAAGGTACAACACTTAATGATAGTCATAGGGTACAAATAAGCAATCAAATCATATTAGGAAACAATCAATATAGATCGTAAGGATACCAGCAACAAAGTTACAGTCGTACAGTCATAAGTGGGAGAAGATGGGTGATAGAAACGATGAGAAGATTAATAGTAGTGCAGACTTAGTAAATAGTTTGACAGGGTTGAGGGAATTATTTGTTTAGCGGAGCGATGGCATTATAAGCATTCAAAATTTCTTTCTCCCATTAGCTTGTCCCGTTCCTCAGCCTGGGTGTAGGTATGTACTAGATCTTTACGGCTGAGGTTCAATAATGCTACAGTGAACCAAAAGAAGCGAGTAAAATATATGAATCGACGGGATGTGGCATTGCCATTTTTAATCGTGCACTTTGGAGATCCGTCTAATGCTTTTGCTCTGTAACGACAAAGGGGCAGGGAGAGGCAAGGATCAGGGCGAACCATGATAGCCTCATTGCCTTCATGCTCTCTTTTCAATGCAATTTGGAATGCAGATTGTGTTCTATATAGAGCTGGGTTGTAGCTGTTTAAACCTGGGACATATGGCTACCATCAGGCCGGGCTCAGTATGGCTTTGTCTGCCGAACGAAAGCAGTGAAAGTGAACCAAATTGGGCTGTTCTCACGTGGACAGGCGGGGGTGGGGGTGGAGCGGGGATACAGGCACTGGCTCTCAGCCAACCCTGGCTTCAGCAGGCTTTTGTTTTCTGCTTGTAGAACCATGCTTGGCAATCCATGATTTAGGATTTAGTTCTCGGGGTTTTTTTTTTTGGTCGCCCTCTGTTTCCCTGATTTTGTGCTTTAAAAGGAAAAAAAGACAGGTTTAGCTTTGGCCTCATGCCAGCATGGATTTTCTTGGGTGCTCTGATGCATGGCTGTGACTGCTGGGGGGTGGGGGTGGGGAGGGAGGGCTATCCAGCAAATGACAAAAGCCAAAACGAGAGGCCCAAAAATACAGGCTTAGGCACGTGTGTGAGGACCTACAGGGGAGAGATGCCAAGATATAAATGGTCGGTGATGGGCACGGATTTTGTGCATGAGAATTTGCTGGGAGGCCGGATCAGTCACGAGCCCATGGATCTTGACTGACATAAGCAGCGAGTGGGAAAACCACTATCGTGAATTGCCTATCCAAAATCCATCCTTTCTCCTTCATTCACTCCTGAATAAGATGGGAATATTATTTGAGCCATGAGGTATGTCTAATTTGATGAAAAGAAGGACTAGGGGAGACATGATAGCAGTCTTCCAATATCTCAGGGGTTGCCACAAGAAAGAGGGAAGTCAAGCTATTCTCCAAAGCACCTGAGATGAGAAGCAATGGGTGGAAACTAATCAAGGAGAGAAGCAACTTAGAACTAAGGAGAAATTTCCTGACAGTTAGAACAATTAATCAGTGGAACAACTTGCCTCCAGAAGTTATACATGCTCCAACACTGGAGTTTTTAAGGAGAGATTGGATAACCATTTGTCTGAAATGCTATAGGGTTTCCTGCCTGGGCAGGGGATTGGACTAAAAGATCTCCAAACTCCCTTCCAACTCTGTTATTCTATTCTATTCTATTCTATTCTATTCTATTCTATTCTATTCTATTCTATTCTATTCTATTCTATTCTATTCTATTCTATTGTCTAGTCTTCCCATTCCCAATTCTTCAGGTAGGCTTCGTCTTTAGGATTAAGAATCAAAAGGAACAGGTGATTTGGCCAAATCAATTGCTGATCCGGATCAGTATTTGGGATGGATTCAGTGTTAAATCTCAACTGGATTTTGGCTTAGTTAATGTTACGAAAAAAACGCAATTGTAGCATGTACATAATAAATAGTCTGTAGGTTAATCTACAATGAATTTAGCCAACTGTGGTTTACTTTAAGAAATAAAGATTGGGCACGGTAGGTAACTTAGCCATTGTGGTTTACAATGATGAATGGATGGAGCTTGATAAGATGGTTAAAATAAACCATGGCTTATCTGATGGCTACTGTGACTTAGTGCTGGAAAATGTTTGAGCCTATTTAATTTGTTGAGGTGCAACAGGCCACAGTTTTGAAAGGATAGCACATTGTGAGAGAACATTTTTCTCTTCATTGTAAGATTCTGCGAGGGCTTCCCAAAATTCTGTTTTGTGGAGCTCATGATATATGGAACGCATTATACAAAATGTAAGGAGGGTTGCTATCCTTGATTAATATAAACAAGGATCCTAATGTTTTTTATTGTGGACCAGGGGTCTGCAACCTTAAACACTCAAAGAGCCATTTGGACCCGTTTCCCACAGAAAAAAAACCACTGGGAGCCACAAAACCTGGGTGGGCATGGCCAACTCTACGTCACTCACTCCAACCCAATCACATGACACCCCCCCTAGCCACGCCTACCCAGCCGGTGATTAGGGCAGAGAACTGGTTGTTAAAAAACACCAGGAACCACAAAACCTTTTTTTTTTCTCTCTCTCTCTCCCCCCTCTCTATTTCTCTCTCTCCCCTCTCCCTTTCTCTCTCCCTCTCTCTCTGTATCTATGTCTCTCTCTCTCCTTCTTTCCCCCACTCTCTCTGTATCTCTTGGATTTCCAAGGCCAGGCGAGGAGTGACTGGGAGGGGAAGGTGAGGTGCGGGGCCAGCCAGTGATGGGACAGGAAGCCGCAGCAGAGTGCCCAAAGAGCCACATGCAGCTCCGGAGTCGTGGGTTGTTGACACCCATTATAGACCTTTAGCCACAGCTGTTGCTCATGAGAGCACAATGGAATTGAGGCATCTGCTTTTCGTTGGCCCATTAGAGAAATTCTCTGTGCCAATTGCCAAAATAAAAACCAGACTTCCATGGTTCAAGGTAGTGTGTCTAGGAATACAATCGTTAAGGTAAGAGTCCCAACTGAGTCAAAACTGAAGAAGCTTCTTGGATGAGAAGCAGAACATCTTGAAGGAAAAAAAACAAAGAAAGTCCAGTTGCCTTTGGAAAAAGCACCTTTGGGACAACCATGACCTGGATAACTGAGAATCTCCATAGGCAGATGAACTAATGGCTCTTTGGCTCTCAATTTTGCTATAACGCTTAAAGCCATGATGGCGAACCTATGGCACGCATGCCAGAGATAGCATGCAGAGTCCTCTCTGTGGGCTTGCGAGCCACACCGGCTGCTCTTTTTGAGTTCTGTCTTGCACATGCGCACTGGACAGTTGCTCTCTTCACACGAAGACCAGCTGGCCGGTGCACATGCGCATGACCGAACCCGAAAGCAAGCAGCTGGCCAGCGCGCATGAGTGTGATGGAACCCAAAAGAGCAGTTGGCTGCCACGTGCCTGTGTGGCGGCCAGCTATTCTCTTCCAGGTTCCGGTGCTCCGGTGTGCGTACACATGCACGGAATGGGACTTTTCGTCTCCTACCCTTGGCTGTGCCAGGCTTCCGCCTCAGGGGATTCTCCTCTAGCTTTTCTCCTCGGCTGACACGCCCCTGCCCATTCGCCACAGCCAGTCGGCCACGGCCCCTCTTTAACAATGCTCTTGCTTAGCAACCAAAATTTGGGGCTCAATTGTTGTCCATAAGTCGAGGACTATCTCTGCCTTCCTCTGCATGGCAGCCGTGCCTGGTAGACTCCTTCCCTTTTCTGGGAATTTCTCCTCTGTGTTAGAGGTGCATCTAATTATATTAAGATGACATAAGGCCTCCTGCTGGAGCAGGGGTTTGGACTGGATGACCTCGGAGGTCCCTTTCAACCCTGGATTGCTGTGCTATTTCAAAGCATCCACTGAAGCTCATCTAATGCCAGGGTTTGTGGTCTTTCCTTCCTCTCCTTTTTCTCTCCCTCTCTCCCTTCCCACTCTCTTTCTTTTTTTTTCTTTCTTTCTTTCTTTCTTTCTTTCTTTCTTTCTTTCTTTCTTCTTTCTTTCTTTCTTTCTTTCTTTCTTTCTTTCTTTCTTTCTTTCTTTCTTTTCTCCCTTCTCTCTCTCTCTCTCTCTCCCCCTTCCCTTCCTCCATCCCTCTCTCTTTCCAAGGCTAGGATACCCAGTTTTTGTTTTTTTGAAACAAAAACTCCTTTGGATGAAGCTGGCTTCTGGCTGCCAGCATTGGCAACTAGCTGATTGGCTGGCGGCTAACTGTCCCAGGAGGCGAAAAGCCCAGGACTAACAGTGAGGTGTCGAATGGGCCGTGCCGAAGCCTGTGGGACGGAGGGACCATGGCTGACTGGCCATGGCAATGGGCAGGGGCGTGTCATCTGAGGAGAAAAGCTAGAGAAGAATCCCCTGAGGCGGAAGCCTGGCGGAGAAGCAGGCACGGCCAAGGGTAGTAGGCAAAAAGTCCTAAACCCCACACGTGCACTCCAGTTTCGGCACTCGGTGCTGAAAAGGTTAGCCATCATTGGCGTAAAGCATCTTACTGATTGGTTTGGGGTAAAGATGCTGAGCTTCTGTTGTCTACTTTATTCTTAGGCTGCTTGAGAATGTCTTCAGAATTTTTCCAAGTCAAGGTTTGTTTTCTTTTTGAAAATGGACGATGCTACTCCTGGTGTTGGCGGCGGCATGTTCTATCTCCTTCAGCTTCCTGACTGTTCGCCTTGTGCCAGTCTGAAAAGAGATACTTTGAGCTAATTTGTCTCCTGATGCATTCCCTTGAGAGATGATTGTGCAAAGCATAGCAGGAGAGTCACAATCATCCTTGGCCTTCTGATTGCTAAACACACCAGAACAACTAGAGACAAGAACAGTTTTCCCCCCGAACGCCATTACTCTGCTAAACAAATACTGACCTCAACACTGTCAGACTAGTTATTAAGTCTGCACTACTATTAATCTTCTCATCGTTCCTATCACCCATCTCCTCCCACTTATGACTGTATTATTGTAACTTTGTTGCTGGTATCCTTACGATTTATATTGACTGTTTCCTAATATGATTGCTTGTTTGTTCCCTATGACTATCACTAAGTGTTGTACCTTATGATTCTTGACAAATGTATCTTTTCTTTTATGTATACTGAGAGCATATGCACCGAAGACAAATTCCTTGTGTGTCCAATCACACTTGGCCAATAAAGAGTTCTATTCTATTCTATTCTATTCCTATTCTATTCTATGATTCTTATTGAACGTATCTTTTCTTTTATGTACACTGAGAGCATATGCACCAAAGACAAATTCCTTGTGTGTCCAATCACACTTGGCCAATAAAAAATTCTATTCTATTCTATTCTATTCTATTCTATTCTATTCTATTCTATTCTATTCTATTCTATTCTATTCTATTCTATTCTATTCTACAATGAAGGAAACCTACTTGTCATCCCTTTCACCCAAATGTTCCCCTCATTCCTGAGGGAAGGATATTGCAAAATCTCCATTCCCACCCCACTTTGGCGCCAGCCAGAGGTGGCATTTGCCAGTTCTCCAGACTATTCAAAATTTCCACTACCGGTTCTCCAGAACCTGTCAGAACCTGCTGAATAGCACCCCTGCCTTATTCCTACCCAATGGGAGGACACTAGGTTAAAAGTAGACCCCAATGTTATTTCCTTTACTGGAAACTTACTGTAATGATGCAAAATTCAGCAGTTGAGATTTGCCACTTCAGGTGGTTAATACAGATGGACAGGGATTATTATTCAGAGAAGATTTAGCCTCAGGATTTGAAGATTTCTGCTGCTTGCTGCAGTTGAGTAGCCTTATGAAATGAAAGGGGAAGCAGCCTAGATGTTTAGAAATGTCAGATATGATCAGTAGCCAGATGGGAACATGGTAGGAAGTAGTAGGGAAAGCAGATGCTTTGACCTGCCAGAGTTAATTCCTCTGGATGGATGGCAGGAACCTGACTAATACATTTTCTAGATTTTTTTTTTATCCTGATAAGGTTAAAGACCACCAGTTCATAACTCCATAAAAGGTCTGAGTGAAGGTCTCTCATGGAAACAGCAGCCCCTACTGTTTTACAGAAGCTCAGACTGTGTTCAAAGAAAATGTTCAAATCAGTGGTGAAATCCAAAGTTTTTGACTACTGGTTCTGTGGGCATGGCTTGGTGGGCTTGGTATGGCTTGGTGGGCGTGGCAGGGGAAGGATACTGCAAAATCCTCATTCCCTCCCCACTCCAGGAGAAGGATACTGCAAAATCCCCATTCCCTCCCCACTCTGGGGCCAGCCAGAGATGGTATTTGCCAGTTCTCCGAACTGCTCAAAATTTCTGCTACCAGTTCTCCAGAACCTGTCAGAACCTGCTGGATTTCACCCCTGGTTCAAACCTAGGTTGATTATCTTTGGGTTACTAAATGAAGCACAATTTTCTCAAGTCACACATCTCCCTAAATCATCAATCATGGCTACAGAACATCAGTAAGGATAGCTATGAAAGACAGAACTTTTTCTTTTGTATTTTGAGACTTCTTACAGCTGAGTTAAATTAAATTAAATTAAATGGTTCTGAATCAAAGTTCTGTCCTATATCTAACCCACAAATCACTTATGTACCAGGATTTGGGAAAGGAAGGAAGGGAGGGAGGGCTGCAGGGAGGGAGGAAGAAAGGAAGGAAGGATGGAAGGAAGGAAAGAAGGAAGGAAGGAAGGAGCTATAACTCTCACTTGTCTGTATGAAGATTGTTCCAAGGTAGACAGAATTTTAATCATAAGATTTCACAGATATTCAGTCTAATTATTTTGTCTCTGGTGACTCTATCATGGCTCCTACAAGAGAAGTTGACCGAGGAAAAATAGAAGTAGCTATGAAGTTTTTGATGTTTGTATAACATTACGCATGTATTCCATATGTCACTAGCAGATAATAAAATTGCAGAATGTAATTGGAGGTTTTTTGTATATTAAGGGAGTTACATTTTGTAAGCACGATAACATAGTTCCCTACCATGTACCTGTTAACCTATGCACCTAGTACTATTTATTGGGGAAATTATCATTTTGGGATGTTCTTGATCCATGCCTCCATTTTTGCTGTTGATGTTTGTCTGTATGCCTAGTTCTGCTTTAAAGGAGAGAGATTTGCAGGCAAAATTTAGGTAGGGAATAATCAGAAAAAGAACTATTCCGGTTCAGTTTTGTTTTCTGCTCGCTGACTTATTTCACAGAACAGAGAGAGGGCAATTCACGGCATTTCAAAGGACCCTGATATTCATTGGAAGGTTATTAGGAACTCTTCAAAGAGAGGATAAGAAAAAAGAAAATAAGATGGCTTACATCGTGTTGTTGGGCTCATCCATTTAACTCACCGTTGACTACTATAGCTGGCAGAGTTTCTTTAAAGTCTCAGGGAAAAATCTTCTATATTATTGTTCCTTGATCCTTTGGACTTAGGAGAGAACAGCTACAAGGCATATTTTTTTAAAAAAAGAAGAAGAAGAAGAAATAGCTGAGGATTACTGTGGGTAGTCCGAAACACAGTGAAATGGCTGGGTTGAGATTTCCATATCTTTGGTTTGGTGTGTTTTTGTACGTGTGTAGGCACCTGGGCATATTTCCCTGCCTTTTCCTCCCTTTGCTTTTCTAATGGAAAAATCATCTGGCCTTTGGGTGGTGACTAACAAACCTTGTTTTAACTGGAGATTGACCTGCAAGGTCCCAAATTTGCTTTTCCAAAAGTCAACTGGACTTTCTTGGGGTTGGGTTGTTTGGAGTTTTTTTGGGGGTGTGTGTGTGAAATGTTTCTGCTTCTCATCCAAGAAGCTTCTTCAGTGAACTGAAGAAGCTTCTTGGATGAGAAGTGAAAACATTTTCAAGGAAAAAAAACAACCAAGAAAGTCCAGTTGCCTTTTTTGGAAAAGCAACCGTTGGGATCAAACATGACCTGGATGGCTGAGAATCTCCATAAACATTTGACCTCCATGGTTTTCTGCACGAGAAGCATTTGTTTTAGCAATGATTCCCCACCACTGCCAATCTTAAGAAAATATCATAATTGGAATGGATCCTTGGAGGTCTTCTAGTCCAACCCCCTATTCAGGCAGGAAACCCTACACCACTTTCAGACAAATAGCTATCCAATCTCTTCTTAAAAACTTCTAGTGTTGGAGCATTTACAACTTCTGGAGGCAGGTTGTTCCACTGATTAATTGTTCTAACTGTCAGGAAATTTCTCCTTAGTTCTAAGTTGTTTCTCTCCTTGGTGAGTTTTCCACCCATTGCTTCTGGTCTTGCCTTCAGGTGCTTTGGAGAATAGCTTGACTCCCTCTTCTTCCAGTGCAATGTACAGCTGTAAATGTATAGGCTATATTGAAAGGAGATTTCTAAGTCACCTTTTGTGTGACCTCTAGATTCATTTCAATTCCTTCCTAGATTGCCTTGCTGAAAAAGGCAAAAAAAAAAAAAAAAAAAAAAAAAGCCTCACCCCAGAAGAACAAAAAAAGACCCAGGATTTGCATAATTTCTAATGCTAATTTCTAATGCAGATTTAATTGTAAATTTAATTATTGCATACAGAAGCCCATATCGTGTACTCAGTAGGAAAATG
>JAKOOJ010000016.1:12882555-12897555 GCA_022577455.1 Arizona elegans
CAGAAAGCACCAAGGGCTCTCGTTCTACTGATTAATTGTTCTCGCTGTCCTTCTGTTCTCATTTGCTTACCTCTCTTCTTAATATCTCAATCTCTCCTCTACTACCCCCAATGGTCCTCTTCCCCACATTTTCTTCTTATTTTTGAAGGGGCGTGGTGGAGGCAGGCTTTCCTATCTCATTGGGGAGGGCTAATTTGAAGGGGGGTGGATTGTGTTGTTGTTGTTAGTTGCGAAGTCATGTCCGACCCATCGCGACCCCATGAACAATGTTCCTCCAGGCCTTCCTGTCCTCTACCATCCCCTGGAGTCCATTTAAGCTCACTCCTACTGCTTCAGTGACTCCATCCAGCCACCTTGTTCTCTGTCGTCCCCTACTTCTTTTGCCCTCCATCTTTCCCAGCATTAGGCTCTTCTCCAAGGAGTCCTTCCTTCTCATTAGGTGGCCAAAGTATTTGAGTTTCATCTTCAGGATCTGGCCTTCTAAAGAGAAGTCAGGGTTGATCTTCTCTAGGACTGACTGGTTTGATCACCTTGCAGTCCAAGGGACTCACAGGAGTCTTCTCCAGCACCAGAGTTCAAAGGCCTCAATTCTTTGGCGCTCAGCCTTCCTTATGGTCCAACTTTCCCAACCATACATTGCAACTGGGAAAACCATAGTAGCCTTGACTATATGTACTTTTGTATAGCGTGGATTCCTATGGGCCTATTCCCACCTCTATGGAAAAAAATGGGGCAAATGGAGATGGCAAACTTTTGTGGGCCAGCCAATCAATGAATGATTGGCTCAGACACGTAGGTGCCTAATTAACAAGAAAGCTTTTCCCTTGTTCAGTGGTGGGTTGCTACCAGTTCACCACCCAAACATCCACACAACAGACCAAGTAATGCTGTCCAACCTCTCACTGATGGTGGCCCTTTAGTTCATTGTTGAGTGCAATTATAGCTCTGGGATAAAAACTATTCAGAAAACGTGTGGTCCAAGTTTTAATTGTTCTGCATCTTCTTCCAGAAGGCAACAGTCCAAAAAGATTGTAAGCAGGATGGGAAGAGTCTCTGAGAATGTTATGCAACTTTCTCAAACAGTGAGATTTGAAGATGTCGTCCAGGGCTGGTAGAATATAGCCCTGGTACTTTGATAATTGAGCCATACCCTCACAAAATTAAAGAGAAGAGAAGATTGGGGGGGGATGTTTAAAAGTGAATCTCCCACCCCCCCACCCCTTGAAAAGGCTAATGGAAGCTGCCATTTAGAAACTGTGCTTTGTAGAAATATTATTATTATTATTATTATTTCGATTGGAGGCGGAGACCGGGATTGTGTGTTCGTGTGTCTGTTTGCATGTGTGCGATTATAAATGAGTTGCTATTTATAAATGCTGTTATGTCTCCATGCCATAATTCTAATTTTGGAAGGTGGGAAGGGTTGAGACCATGGAAGGATCTAGGACTGCTTTGTTTTCATCATCTCTTGTTCTCCAATCATAATTTTATAGGTCATTTCACACACGGAGACATATGTATGTATGCATGTATGCAATTTTTCCACGGAATGCTTCAAAAGGAATAGACAAGAGAAGCTGATTTTTTTCAAAAAGGACCTTTAAATTAAATGGCTAGAAGGGGACACCTGAGGTATATTGTGTGGGTAAGGTGAGTTAGAATCACAGACTGAAGGCAGTGGTTGTAGTAGTAATCAGGACAACGTTGACTGCATAAAAGATATTTGGGACTTACCACTGATTGGGTTCTTATTTGGTTTTATTTCACTTCCTCTTTCTGTAATACAGGTAGTCCTCAACTTATAACCACAATTGAGCCCAAAACTTCCATTGCTAAGTGAGACAACGGAAGACAACTTCCGTTGCTTAAGTGAGTTTTGCCCCATTTTACAACCTTTCTTGCCAGGGTTATTAAGCGAATCACTGCATCTGTTAAATTAGTAACACGGTTATTAAGTGAATCTGGGTTCCCCATTGACTTTGACCATTGGAAGGTCGCACAAGGGGATCACATGACCTTGGGGCGCTGCAACCGTCTTAAAGAGGGCTCAGTTGCCCACCGCCCAAATTTTGATCACGTGACCATGGGGAATTTGCAAGTGTGAAAAACGGTCATAAGTCACTTTTTTCCAGTAGGATTGTCACTTTGAACGGTCTAATAAGTAAATAAGGATAAAATAAAGAACCTTGGAAGCCAAGAATGGGAGAGTGGACACTTGGAAAATAATGAGCAGCCTGTACATTTATTTGTTTATATTTTACCAAATTGGTATGCTGCCCACTTGGTGAGATAAATGAACATCAAGAACAGGAATTCAGCCAGTTCGCACCTATTCGGGAGAACCAGTTGTTAACTTTCTAAGCAGTTCGGAGAACCGGTTGTTGGAAGAAATCTTATTTTGTTTTTTTCCCTACTTTACAGGGCTAATCCTGTAAGGAAGGCAGGAAGGAAACATGCTGGTGTTGTTTCTAGCCTAATCTTTATTGCCCCGCTTATAGAAACTACCTCTCGGGTTAACCCTTATCACATTGTAACAGCTAAGGCGAAGTGCCCATCGACATGAGTGACGTTGAATTGGCCACACCCACACGATCACATGACCACCGAGCCACGTCTACCCAGCCGGTCATTAGGGCAGAGAACCAGTTGTTAAATTATTTGAATCCCACTACTGGAGATAACATTAATACATTCTCCCCCCCCCCCCCCCCCGTAGGTCCCTGAAAGTTTGATCAGTTTGTCAAGGTTTGGTAACTACATTTTTATTTTTGAGCTGTGATCGTTCAATTACAGTTCTTGGTGTACAGAAGTAGAATCCACCTGACAAGGAGATGCTGAGTACAGCAATTATGGGATGGATACAACCACCCACTCTACCCTGTTTGCAGGCTTCAGTGAATGTCTGGCTGCATTTTCGATGAAGTGGACATTTACACTGATCCCGAAAAACAGTTCAATCTACTGGTTGAGAGAAACCCTGAAGGCCCCCAGCTGAGTCTTGTCATATTTGCAAAATTCATAAGCATGGTGTCTATTTTTTTTTGGCGTTGTGTTATTATCCGTGTCTCCGCTATACAAATAGATAATACTCCCAATTCATTGTGTTATCACCCAAGGAGTTTTGTGTCAGCATAATGATATGTAAATGATCGTTCCTGTGTACTAAATTTCTGATTATCTGAGCATTTTTGGATATCCCCTGGCTATTTTGGAGAGATGAGATTGTACTTTATTGCAAAATGCTGGAGCAGTATTTATTAATTGGCCATTTGTAATGCTGCAATTCATATTCTCTTTGGCAACGATCCCATAGATCTTAAATTTTCCACTTGCAATGGTTAATTCACAATTCATTATTTCAGTATTCATTATTTTCATACTTAAATAAGTGGAGATTTTAAGCTGTGCACTTCAAAGTTTTATTTCACACGCACATTAGTGAGATTGGACTTTCAACTACAGTTGCTAAGATCCAGAATATGATTCAAAGTGTAATTTTAAACAAAGGAGCCCAACAACACAAATATTCTCTAGCCTACAGTCTTCCTTATGCATAGGGACTACAGCTCCCTGAATTACTCTGTTGGAAGAGACTGAATTAAATTATGCTGATGAGTTTCATGTATGTTTAAGGCTCTTGACTTATATCTCAGTGGGCCTTTAATGGGTCTTGTTTCTAAGGAAAAAAAACCCCCATGTTTTAAATCTGGAATTAATTAAAATGAGAATGAGCTCTGTACATGCAGGTAGGCCTCGACTTACGACCACAACTGAGCCCCAAATTTCTGTCGCTAAGTGAGACATTGGTTAAGTGAGTTGTGTCCCATTTTACAACCTTTCCTGACACATTGGTTGAGTGATTCACTGCAGTTGTTAAGTTAGTAACATGGTTGTTAAGGGATTCCAACATCCCCATTGCTTGCCAGAAGCTTGCAAAAGATTGCGTACAACCGTACACTGCAACCGTCATAAATATGGGTCAGGCGTCAGATGTCTGAGATTGTTTCTATTCATGTTAACTTAGCAGAGCAGGGTTTTTTTTTTTTTTTAGTGAATTAGAATATTTTAAAATAATATTTTAAATATCTGACAAAGTACCTCCTAAGTACCATGGACAGAGCTACAGTGTTTTTTAATTTGTGTGTAGTTAATTTACAGCAACTTTCATTTGCTGGAGAGTAGAGTAGAGTAGAGTAGAGTAGAGTAGAGTAGAGTAGAGTAGAGTAGACGCGGTGGCTTAGTGGCTAAGACCTGAGCTTGTCGATCAAAAGGTCGGCAGTTCAGCGGTTCGAATCCCTAGCGGCACGTAACGGGATGAGCTCCCATTACTTGTCCCAGCTTCTGCTAACCTAGCAGTTCGAAAGCACGTAAAAAATGCAAGTAGAAAAATAGGGACCACCTTTGGTGGGAAAATAACAGCGTTCTGTGCGCCTTTGGTGTTTAGTCATGCCAGCCACATGACCACGGAGACGTCTTCGGACAGCACTGGCTCTTCGGCTTTGAAACAGAGATGAGTAACACCCCCTAGAGTTGGGAATGACTAGCACCTTTACCTTTAGAGTAGAGTAGAGTAGAGTAGAATATGGAATGGAATGGAATGGAGTGGAATGGAATGGAATGGAATAGAATAGAATAGAATAGAATAGAATAGAATAGAATAGAATAGAATAGAATAGAATAGAATAGAATAGAATAGAATAGAATAGAATAGAATAGAATAGAATAGAATAGAATAGAATTTTGGAATGTCAATCCTTCTAAAATACAGGATTATATGGACCAATGCAGTCTTAAATCCTGAATATATCTTGCATTTCTCTTGCTCCTGGGACTTATCAAAGCACCATTTGCATAAATTTCTAGAGTAGGTGTGAGGGGCAGCTCATTCCTTTACCTATGAAAGAAAAGGACTGTAAAAAAAAAGAGTATTTGAGTATTTATGTCAAGAATGCATAGCTTTTTTTCAAGTAGCAAGCTAGAATTTACATTCCAAAATGTAAGTAACTTCAGGTCAGCATTGTGACAAAATTAGATTTAATCACATTTTAATCTAAATCAGCAAATCAAGTTAAATATAATTATTCCTCACATATTTAAAAATGCCCCACTTTGTTCAAAGGGAAAATTAAAATTTGGTGGCAACTTTTGGAAAGGATCTTGAAGGGCTACAGCTTAGGTTTTGCAAGACCTTTGGACCTCCAATCGTGGGCCTCTGTTTTTTGCATTGGAAAGCAGATAATACTTATTGTAGGCCAAACCAGGGATGGTGCGTTTTGCAACTATAGCTCTTCTGCTGTCAATGAGGAATAAAAGGTTTGCACTCTTTCATATAAAAATAAAATAAATGCGCATAGAAATCAAAAGTTGCAGAGGAAGTTTGTGTTCTCGATCTGGGAGCCACGGTGGTGCAGTGGTTAGAGTGCAGTACTGCAGGCTACTTCTGCTGCCTGCCGGCTGCCTGCAATTTGGAAGTTCAAATCTCACCAGGTTCAAGGTTGACTCATCCTTCCATCCTTCCGAGGTGGGTAAAATGAGAACCCAGATTGTTGGGGGCAATAGGCTGACTCTGTAAACTGCCTAGAGAGGGCTGTAAAGCACTGTAAAGTGGTATATAAGTCTAAATGTTATTGCTATTGCTGATAAATTGCAACATGCAATACTTACTATGTTGTGTGGAGGTATATTTAGCTGTGTGAATCTGCACTGGAGCAAACTTCAACCCACATTATCTGACTTTTAGAAGCTAAGAAATCTTACTTTCTGAAGAAGCCTATGTCTGAGTGGTTGTATCAGTGCCATTTTTCATTTTACTCCGGAGAATTCTGGCTTGTGTTATTTGAGCGTACAAGGGCTGCTGTATATCTTTAAGCATTCCTTCATAGATTAAATTCACTTGCCAAGATGAAGGGTATAGCTATTTTGGTAGATGGAAGGGGTTTTGGGTCTTTTTAATGCAGAGAAATATTCAAAAATATGTTTTCTAAGATGAGATAGCAGGCCCTCTGCTTCTGCTGTCTCCTGCATAACTTGTAAAAAGCCAGAGCAAACATGTTACAAAATCACTCATATGATTTATAGGTATCCTCTGCCAGTTCTCTCTCCTTCTTCGCATCTACAACAAATTGCAGTTCCTGCTGTTTTGAGACAGCTTAAATTCACTTTCTTAGTCTGTGGCTCTCCGAATATCGTGGGACCCGAATCTTTCCAAGTTGTCTCGGTTAGCTTGGACAAAGGTCAGAGATGACACAACTTTTAATGCAAAAGATGTGAAGGCCCTTAATTGGGGAAGATAGTCCTACAGACTTAAACTGATTTAAGGGGATTTATTTCTATAGGGTAAATATGATGCCGAGGTGACACATCATAGAGCCGAGGTGGTGCAGTGGTTAGAGTGCAGTACTGCAGCTACTTCAGCTGACTGCTAGTTCAGCAGATCAGCGGATCAAATCTCACCGGCTCAAGGTTGACTCAGCCTTCCATCCTTCCGAGGTGGACCGAGGGGCAATATGCTATTTAGTATTCTGTCTTTGGTGTAAGCCGCCCAGAATCCTCGGAGAGTGGGCGGCAAAGAAATATGCTAAATAAATAAATAAATAAATAAATAAATAAATAAATAAATAAATAGATAGATAAATGCAAGTGGCAGGTAGATGAGTGAAAAGATAAAATACAACAAACAAAATTTCAGCGGAAGAAGGCCCAATGTTTTAGAGTTTTGTTTTGTTTTGTTTTTTGCTCTGTCATGCAGTTACTTATACATTTTCGTGTTGGCTTTCCCAGATACATTTAAAATTAGCTGCTTTGTGAAAAGTATCATTTTTTCTTGGCATGAGTCATTGGTGTTTCTTCTGTTTATATATATATATATATATATATATATATATATATATATATATATATATATATATATATATATATATATATATATATATATATATATATATATATATATATATATATGGGCTGTGTCCATAAAATGCATTCAACCCCTCAGGTTGCATTTATAGCTATTATGCTTAGTTAGTCATCCTAAAGGTGCTTTTTTCAAAGGCAACTGGATGGTGTTTTTTCTTTGTTGAAGACGTTTTGCTTCTCATCGAAGAAGCTTCTTCGGTTCTTCAGAAGTGAAAGATCTTCAAGGAAAAAACAAAGTCCAATTGCCTTTGGGGAAAAAAGGCATGGTTTGGGACAACCGTGATCTGGATGATTGAGAATCTCCATAGACGCTTGGCTTAATTGTTTATTTATGGATAAGAGCTTAAAGTTGCCTCCTTAATTCACATCTCCTAGTGATTTCCTCTAAATAGTTTCCTGTAGGGTTGGAGTCCTTATTGCAGAAAAGGTTCTTTTACATTGTAGATTTCGGTTTTCTTCTAGACTGAGCAGGGACTGAGATGATCCCACAGATGTTGTTGAACTACAACTCCCATCTCACATGACCGATCATGGAACTAGTAGAAATTGTACTTTGGCAACATGTGGATTCATTAAAAGTTTTTTGTTTCTAAAACTGTGTATCCAAAGTAGGTATCCAAGTGCAAATGACTAGCTCCAAATAAGACATTAGTAGATGTATGATCTGTACTAGGCGATTCAGGATGCCTGCAACCTAATTTCCCCCTAATGTTTGAGAAATGTTATCAGGGTCATTGTGGTTAATCAAAATACCAGGCAATTCTCAGTTGTAACCATCCAATGTTTCCTAAATGTGATGAGTCTGTCTTTAACTGCATGCAAGCCTACACTTTTGATCAAGTCTATTGTCTATCTTGATTCTCTAATGAGGGGAAGAAAATCTTAATGGCCATTCTTTATGTGGGTCCATTTTCCATTGATGGTTCGGTAATGGCCTGCGTGTGTGAGTTGACTCTCAGTAATTGTTCACAATGTCTGGAAATCAAGTTGAGTTCTAAAGCATTGGGTAGATGAAGAGAGGACCAAGGCCAATTTGACCAAACCTCTCCGCTGATCATGAAGTTTCTTCAAAATGAGAAAATAAAGTACATTGAATTCCCCCCCGCCCACACACACAAAAGACAACTAGACAAGGATTTGTCTAAGTTCTCCCTCTTTCTTTCTCCCATTCATTCTTTCACTGGACTCAGGCTGGTCTTGTTTGCTAGACAATCACATGCCAGGCAGAAAATCAGACCAAGATTGTTTTGCTGGACTGACGGATGGATCAAGTTGATGAATCTTCTAGTTGGGATAAGATATAGACAGTAATCCTTTTTTTTTAATCATGTGATCAAAGCTGATTAATGAATCCATAGCAGTAGAAGTGAGCTTCTTGGCCCCTTAGGAGTGACATCATCAACGGTGATGTACCCATAAGCAAGAAGTTAAATGAAAGCATAACTTAAGCCACATTCAGGGACTGTATTGTAGATGTTTCCAGGGATGGGATTCAAAAAATTTAGCAACCAGTTCTTTGCCCGATTGCTGGGTGGGCATGGCCATGGTGGGCGTGGCCTACTTGGGCTCCTGCACCATGGTGGCGGAGAGGTGTTTTCACCCTCCCCAGGCTCTGGAGGCTTTCCTCGAGCCTCCGGGAAGGCGAAAATGGCATCCCCAGAGCTCCAGAAACAGGCCCATTTCCAGACTTCTGGAAATTTTTTGGTCTCCCAGAGCCTCCACATGGGCCCTGCACTTACCTGGCATCCAAAATGAGCCATGTAGAGACTTCTGGGAGGGGAGGGGTGGGGTGGGCGGGGCCAGCCAGTCCTTGCAACTACCAGTTCGGTGAACCAGATGTAAAATTAGCATCCAGTTTACACGAACCGGTCTTAACTGGCTGAATCCCTCCCCTGGGATGTTCCCCTTTGAAGAGTCAGATATATTGTTATCCTTGATCTCTGCTTGCTTCTTCTGGCTATTTTCCAATGTTGCCTTTTCATAAGGATCTTGTGTGAACATGAGATTTCGGCGAGAAAAACAAATGTCGAAGTAAGACTCCGAGATCCCCCCCCCTTTTGACTGGCTGTTTAATTTTTTTCCCCTATCATTTTTATATAAAATAAGCAGTGTAGGATTCAATAGTACAATTTTGGATTTAAGGGGGAACACACAGACAACTCCTGAGGTGTAATCTCTGGAAGAGCTGCATTTTTAGTTGCTGCTGAATGCCAAAGACTCCTTCATGTTCTATTTATATTCAAGTTTAAATGGCGAAAAAGCAAAAAAAAAGGTGTATTTTCTATGCATTACAATGCGAGTTTATTCCCCCCTCTCCAACTCTGTATTCATGTAGACAAATATAGGCAGATCAACCATGGAGAGGACTCTCCTTGGATTTGAATGCAATTCTCCTTTCCTTACTCCCCCCGCCCCCATATTATTCATCCAACAATCAAGGCAGATTACAATAGCCAAGAAAACACCAAGTCTCAATAAAGCAGCATTATAATGAAAGCTGCATTTACAAACCTTGTTGCAATAGATGTCGGATATGATAGATACAGTGTCCCTTGAATTTACTGTAGTATCTTTCATGCTGTTTATATAATGAAGTGATAATGAAAAATACCGTGTTTCCCAAAAAAAATAAGACCTCCCCGGATAATAAGCCCTTTTGGCAGTGGTGGGATTCAAGTCATTTAACAACCGGTTCTCTGCCCTAATGATTTCTTCCAACAACCAGTTTACCAAACTGCTCAGAAAGTTAACAACCGGTTCTCCCGAAGTGGTGCGAACTGGCTGAATCCCACCACTGCCTTTCGGGCTTTTGAGCATGTGCGCTAAAATAAGTTCCCCACCTAAAAATAAGCCCTCCCTGAAAATATTTAAACACATGTGCAGCCGGTCCCCGCCATTTCCTCTGGTTAGGGTTAGGGAGACAGAGCTGGAAATCAGGTAAGATGGCGAGAGGAGCCCCGTCTTGCTCCATGCACTCCAAAATAATAAGACCTCCCCAAAAATAAGGCCAAGTGCTTTTTTCGGGGTTCAAAAAAATATAAGATGGGGTCTTATTTTCGGGGAAACACGGTAATACCAGTGACATCCTTTTCAGCATTTACATAAAGACATCACCAACGATAATGTACTCACTCATTTAACGAACATTCAGGAATAACAGACCACTATGGGCCTATTAAAATGCGGCTTCATTGCAAATACATTCAAAATCAGAGTCAAAATCAAACATCAAAATGAATAAAGACAGCCAAAAGTTTGGGAGGAGATCTAACTTTTAACTGAATTTCTGCATATTGAGAGAGTGGGAGCCAAGGTCTGCTCTCCTCCCAACGAATGGGCTACCCAGAAAAAACAACACCATTCTCACACACCCAATTATTAATTATTATTTTTCAGATTCATTGCCAGACGGGTGGCTCCACTTAGAGTCAGCTGCTAAGTATATAAGGCTTTTATAGATCCATACCACTTGTCCCAAAGGTGCTTTTCTTCAAAAGGCAACTGGACATTCTCTAGGTTTTTTTTCCTTTGAAAACATTTCCCCTCCCATCCTAGAAGCTTCTTCAGTTCTAATTTTTCTTGGATGAGAAGAGGGGCTGCCACAAAGAAGAGGGAGTCAAGCTATTCTCCAAAGCACCTGAAAGCAGGACAAGAAGCAATGGGTGGAAATTAATCAAGGAGAGAAGCAACTTAGAACTAAGGAGAAATTTCCTGACAGTGAGAACAATTAATCAGTGGAACAACTTGCCTCCAGAAGTTGTGAATGCTCCAACACTGGAAGTTTTTAAGAAGATGTTGGATAACCATTTGTCTGAAGTGGTGTAGGGTTTCCTGACTAAGCAGGGGGTTGGACTAGAAGATCTCCAAGCTCCCTTCCAACTCTGTTATTCTATTCTATAAGAGATGCTAAACATTTTCAAAGGGAAAAAAACCCCAAGAAAATCCATTTGCCCCCCCCTTTTTTTTTTTAAAAAAAAATCACCTTTTGGATAACCACGACCTGGATCATTGAGAATCTCGGTAGACATCAATACCACTTCCTTGCATTGTGCCCAACAAATAATGAGCTGCCGGTCGCAGAATTTTGTTATGATTACTCTACCCGGTAGCTGGCAATAATCAAGCTACCACATTTTTTGCCCCGATTCTAGTCTCTTAAAACCCAACTCTCTCTCCATTGGCTCCTCTCCTTTCTTTTGTCACTTTGCTTCCCAGTGAAATGGTCAAGTGGGAAGGAAGGGCGAGCAACACTTGCAGGGGTGATGGCTTAAAACAGATTTGGTCTCATTCCCCCACTCCCCCACCCACCTACCCGCTCTCCTGGGCCTCTGCTTTCTTTCTTAATCTGGAGATAAGCGTGATGATGCAAGGAAGAGCCCTGGGATGGTAACTGCCGAAGCTTTTCTGTTGCACTTTGCTGGTAGACTGGAGCTTAAAGCCAGAGAATCAGATTCTGAGCGTGACTTTGCTGGGAACGTAAGCATGGAGGGGGCGAGGGCAGGAGTGACGCTGGGTGCCTTATGAGGACTTTGCTTAAAAGGTGGAAAAAAAGGAGGAAGTGGGGAGAGGAGAGGGTTTAGAGGGCGGGGAGAGGAATACTGGCTCCATCTCTGCAGTGAACACAGATGGAGGCCTGCCAACTGTACGCCAACCCTTTGAGGGTCTAGGAAATTCCAGGGATTTGCTGATGGCTGATTTCCCACAGTGGTTTATCCCGAAAGAAAACAATCTCCAATCTAGGAGGATTTATCCCCCTCCTAAAATTCTCCCCCCACCCTTCAAAAAAACAGATAGAAAAACGCCCCTGCTTCTATCCCCGTATTTTTATTTTTATTTATTTTTTTTTAGTCTTCTTTTCAGGTAAACATGGTGTTTCCTTGAAGGCCGCGAACATAACGTCCTTTGAATGCTTCCCTTGCTTCCTCCCAAGCTGCATGGCCTGATTTTTTTGACAAAAAATAAAAACCCGATGCCCTTAAATTTAAAGCAGAGTGAAGTGATTTCGGCATTGGTTACGCGTGCAAAATCTTTTGTTGAGCTGAAGGTTTGCAAAGGCGTATGAGACGCGGTTTTGTTTTTGTTTTAATTTGATTTATATGCCGCCCTTCTCTGGAGACTCAGGGTGGCTTACAATGCGTTAAGCAATAGCCTTCATACTTTTGTATATTTATATAAAGTCAGCTTATGGCCCCCACAAACTGGGTCCTCATTTCACCTACCTTAGAAAGGATGGAAGGCTGAGTCAACCTTGAGCCTTGGAGAGATTCGAACCTGCAGTAAATTGCAGGCAGCTGTGTTAATAACAGGGTGCTTAGACCACTGTACTATCAAGGCTTTTGTTAGGGCTCTGGTTGCATGTTTTCCTGGTTTTCTGTGGAGATTCTCAGTCATCCAGTTCATGGTTGTCCCCAATGGTGCTTTTTTTCCCCTCAAGAGGCAGCTGGACTTTCTGGTTTTTCTTTTTGAAGACATTTTGCGTCTCATCCAAGTACCATATAAAATGGTACCAGTGGTGGGTTTCAAATTTTTTTTACTACCGGTTCTGTGGGTGTGGCTTGGTGGGCGTGGCAGGGGAAGGATACTGTAAAATCTCCATTCCCACCTCACTCCAGGGGAAGGTGACTGCAAAATCCCCTTTTCCTCCCGATCAGCTGGGACTCAGGAGGCAGAGACTGGATTTTGGGCGGGGCCTGTCAAAATTTTTACTACCGGTTCTCCGAACTACCCAAATTTTCCGCTACCGGTTCTCCAGAACTGGTCAGAACCTGCTGAAACCCACCTCTGGATGATACTATAAGAATCAAGGGGTAGAAAACCAACTCTCGTTTTCCATCTACAAAAAGAGAGAAAAACATATGAAATATTAGCCTTGCTTATAGGTAACCAGTGCTTTGGCTCCAGGTCCCCAGCCAACGGTCTCCAGACCGTTAATTTTAAAAGTTTCTCACTCAGGTCTAGCACCATGCAGTACATGAGGTGTGCTGTCCCTGTGCAATTTATTTTTGTTTCTGGTAAGGCAGTGAGGAGAGGCCTAGTGTTAGAGCATTACTCATAAGATGCACGCAGTATGGAAATTGCAGGAAAACAGTAGGAGAGAGAGAGAGATTGGTAACACGGCATCTCCACATATTTTAAAACCGTGTTTGTTTAAGACACAATGGCCCATCTCTGTATCTCCATCTCCCTGTCTTTGCTGTTGCATTCACGGACGGGGTGTGGGAGGTGGAATCGTTTTTTTTTTTTAAAAAAAGAAAAGACAACCCAGCCGCCGCCATAAGTCACAGGGTGTTGTATCTGCAAACACAAAGCAACTTAAGGTGTGTGTTTTTCTATTATTCGAAACCAGGCAACCTTGCCAAGAAAAAGCAGTCGTCCGTCTCCCCCACTCCAGTACTAATCAGTCCAGAGCAACAGGGGGAAAAAAAGGTTGCCTGATTTAATTCAAAGCACATGCTGCCAATTTGAGCTTCATCCTCTAATCTTCCAAATTGGAATTCAGCCAGTAGATTTGCATCAGGTGAATGCCCTAGTGGTGATGGGGTGGGTTGGAGTGAGGTGGGGTGGGGTGGCCCTTCCATGCCTCAAAAACCAGGCACGTCATGCTTCCAAACATGGATGAGAGCAGCCTCGGTGGGTTAGATTCCCCCTCCTCCTCCTTGTTACTTTCTGGCTTTGTGGCCGGAACACAGCACCCACTCCCTATCCGAAAGGATTCTCAGGAAGATTGCCCCCTGCCTGGCTTGCTAGCAACCTTCATTCTTTATTGGTTCGATTTATTTATTGGTTTGATTTATATGCCACCCTTCTCAGGAGACTCAGGGCGGCTTACAATGCGTTAAGCAATAGCCTTCATACTTTTGTATATACCTGCTTAGTAGGGCTTTCGCCTCCCACCCCCCCAAGCGGTGTTCTTTTTTTTAAATACAAAGTCAGCTTATTGTCCCCACAATCCGGGTCCTCATTTTACCTACCTCGGAAGGATTGGAAGGCTGAGTCAACCTTGAGCCTGGTGAGATTTGAACTCGCAGTAATTGCAGGCAGCTGGCAGCTAAGTGCTACTTAACAGTACTTTAGTCTGCTGCGCCACCAAGGCTCTTTTTAATCGGGGCCTCCCCTCCGTCTTATAAAAAGTAAGCCAAGGTGCTCATAATCTAACTGATGAATGGGGATGACAGACCGATGGGGAGACAGAGGGGTGGGGTGGGGGGTGGAGAAGGGGGCAATGCAAGTTGAAAACAAAACACAAACAGCCCTCTGAATATCGGGCTCTGAAAAAAGCAAATGAATTGCACCATGAAAGGATTGGGAGGGAGAGAGAGTTGGGTGTGTGTGTGTGTGTGTGTGTGTAATTGTGGTGTGTCTTCCCTCCAGGCATTCCACCTTCTCCTTCCAACCATAATCAAGTCATCTCATTCATTACGCCAAGATGTTCAGGGAGGAAGCCAAGTTTTAGTAGGATTATGGGAGAAAGGAAGAATGGCTTTAGCTCAATGAAACCAAAGCTCGTCCCTTGATCCGGGGCACCGTTCCAATAGCGGCTATTCAAATGCCTCTAACAAGCTCCCATGGCTGCAGCAATGCATTCTTTGGGTTTTGTCCTTATTCAGAAGGGAAGCAGCCCCCTGGAAAAAAAAAAAATGGAAGCTTAATTGAGCAACCAGGTCTGGCCAGCAGCTTGTTAGCCCTATCACCCGTTAAAGCATCTCATCATAACATGCCTGAACAATAGCATTTAATGCCTCGCCGCCCGAACCTGTGAATGGACTGTGGGAAAGCATTGTGTTTCAAGAGAATTCAAAAGTATCGTTGGGTTGTGTTTGGGCCTGCTTGGGGCTCCTAGGCAAACTGCATCTGGCCATGTAATTGTCACGGGAGGGGGGGTGGCTTTGGGGGAGGGTGTGAAAGAGCTCCGTTAGCTGGCTCTGATCCAATGCTTCTATTTTTTTTTTTAATTTGATTTATATGCCGCCCTTCTCCGGAGACTCAGGGCGGCTTACAATGTGTTAAGCAATAGCCTTTATCCTTTTGTATATTTTATACAAAGTCAGCTTATTGCCCCCACAAACTGGGTCCTCAATTTACCTA
>JAKOOJ010000016.1:12900055-13180055 GCA_022577455.1 Arizona elegans
ATCCATCCATCCATCCATCCATCCATCCATCCATAAATAATTTCCTTCCCCCTCCCCGCCCCCAGCCCCAGGAGCAAAGGAGGTACAATTGTGCTGAGTTAGAGGAGAGAGAATGCAGCTTTTGCACACATTAGAGTTAGAAGTCTGGAGCAACAGAAAAGAGCATGAAAAGCCTTGCTTTGCATAAATAACTTGTGTTTCCACATTAAAAGAGAAATGGAGGAGGAGGAGGGTTGCAGAGGACGGAGGAAGAAAGATATCAGGGGCCAGCAAAATTGAACTGAGGCTGGAAAGAAAAGAATGGGAGCAGGGATAGAGAGAGAAAGCCAAAGAGAGGTGGGGAAAAAATGGTCAGTGTGAAGGAGGGTTTTGCTAAGTAACACGCCGGCAAGATTAAATTGTCCAGAAAGTTTCTCCCTGTGTGTCGATGAAACGGTTGATGGGGTGAGGCAAAGGAGGAGGGGCAGGTCCCTCCTACCAGAGACCATGAATAGAAAATGGGCAAAAGGAAAAGAATCCGATTAAGCAGAAAAAAACCCCACCTCTGACATTTTACTTTATTATTGGAAGGAGTTGTCAGGGGAAGCACTTTTTGATCAGAACTTCCACACTGATCCATTTCCTTTCCAAAGAAATGTGAGTTTTAGCAGAGCGAGGCAGTTGCTATGGAATAACTATGACATTAATAACCCTGGTGTTCTGGGGGGCTATAGATGGAAGGCAATAGACCATTCACTTCAATTATTTACCCTACTTTTTAAAAACAGAAATGTCATATCCGCCTTAGTTCCTTCTACCCCACCTCAGGGAGATTATTTGGTGGAGGGTAGCTTGCATAGCTGGGTTTGTGCAGTTGGATGCTAAACTAAAGTAAAATTTGCTAGTTTGTGGTTCGTGACGTTAGCTGAACATAGAAAGTTGATAAATATCTTAAAAGAAACTTTGATAAGCCATTTCTATATTGTTGCCAAAGGAAAATAAATGGACATGTTTTTGGGGAAAATGATGAGTTAGCCAATCTAGAGGAGATTTTATTGTTACTATTTTAATAGATAATAGATAATAGAATTCTTTATTGGCCAAGTGTGGTTGGACACACAAGGAATTTGTCTTTGGTGCATATGCTCTCAGTGTACATAAAAAGAAAAGATACATTCGTCAAGAATTGTAAGGTACAACACTTAATGATAGTCATAGGGTACAAATAAGCAATCAAATCACACTAGGAAACAATCAATATAAATCATAAGGATACAGGAACAAGTTACACTCATACCGTCATAAGTGGGAGGAGATGGGTGAAAAGAACGATGAGAAGATTAATAGTAATAGTAATCCAGACTTAGTGAATAGTTTGACAGTGTTGACGGAATTATTTGTTTTAGTTTGCGGTTCACTTGTGAGAACCATGCCATTATGTTTGGCCATAACATTGTTCATTGCTTGTGCATAACATGTCACACAAATCCCCCCCAAAAACTTGTGTGTATTCAACTTTTTATACCACTGTAAGATTTCACAAACATCTATGTAATTCAATCACATGAATAATTATACTTTTTTTATTTGTTTTATTTTCGTTATAGATTTGCAAAAAGGGGAAATTCAAGAACTTGGAAACGGTGATGTCTCAGCCAGATATGCTACAGATGAAAGCACATTTCTCTTTTCTCCCCCCCACCCTGTGGACTTCTGGTTGATTTTAACCCATCTCTCTTCAAGATGACTTGCACAGAAAATGTTTTGAGACAGCAGGGCCTGCGTTTTCTGTTTTGCCTACTCTCTGACTGAGTAGAGGATTTTTCATCCTTCATCTTTTTCCATGTCTGTCCACCTTTCTTCTTTTGATCACCAAGAAAAATGGAAGTTTTCCTAGAACTGTGTCTAAAGGAGGAAGAGGAGAAGGAGGAGGTGAAGGAGGAGGAGGAGGAGGAGGAGGAGGAGGAGGAGGAGGAGGAGGAAGAAGAAGAAGAAGAAGAAGAAGAAGAAGAAGAAGAAGAAGAAGAAGAAGAAGAAGAAGAAGAAGAAGAAGAAGAAGAAGAAGAAGTAGTAGTCTTGTTATTTGTTCTTTAAAATTGTCATTGATTGTGTCTCTTTACATATTGTGTTATAGTCCCCTGTGGTTGGTTTGCAAGATTGTGTGAGACAAGTCACTGTAGTTTAGTTTAAAAAATCTATATAATCAGGCATGCATTTTAAGACTGTATGGTAGACATTGATAATTCCATATGATTATTCAAAAGTAAGCCCGTTTGGTTGGGCTCATATACTAAGCAAAGAATATTATATTTGGTTTGGTTTGTCATGTTCAGTGTATTCAGCTAACTATATTTAATGGAATTTAATAGGATTTTTTTTTTCACTGAGAGTCATTTGTAATCATTTTGATTGGTAAGGGTTACTCCTTATTCTCTGAGAGTCCACATTAACCCCTAAAGGAATTATGAAAATTTGTCTTTGCAAGGCTTGGATGACAACTATCAATTCTGATGAGTTTTAATGGGGAAATTAGACAAATATCATGCAGAATAATAATCATGAACTATTTGATCCTTATGGTTTGCTTAAGTTCTGTGCAAGTCAGGTTAAATCCAAAATGAATAGTCAGTTCAAGAAATTAATCCAATATGTACATTCAGATTGGATCCTCAAATGGGATTAATTCATAATTGCCCAGAGTCACCTTATCGGGCCTTGATGGCAAATCTATGGCATGCATGACCAAAGCGGCATATGAAGCCATGTCACACGGCACGCACGGCTTTGCCTGTTTGTCTTCCGGGTTTCCGGTGTGCTTGTGCGTGCGATGATCAGCTGTCCTTCAATGCACGGCAGTGCCAAAAACCTGTGTGCACATGCGTGCTGGCCAGCTGATTGTTGGGTGTGCATGTGTGCCAAAACCTGGAAGTTCGGCTTTTCCAGAGTGCAATCCCTTCACATGTGCTGAAAACCGGCAAGCGCATACACACCATCTAGCTGATCATTAGACGCGCAGGTGCTCTAGAACCCGTAAGTTCGGCTTTTCCGGAGCATGGCCCTGATGAGCACATGCACATTTGCCATCACAGTTTTAGGGGCTATGGGCAGCATAAAAATGTAATAATAAAAAAAAATAAAATTCAATGGAAGAAAACCATTTCTGAAAATGCGCAAGAATTTATGACTCATCAGGATTCATTTAGAACATCAAATTTGACCCTTCAGTTCTCCTGACTGAACATGTTCCCAGGCTTAATTTCTATGGCTAATTTTTTTTTCCAGCCTTTCCCAGAAGGGAAGAACCTAAGACTTTTTGGCACCTTAAAGATTGTCATATTTATGATGCCACACAGGCTGTGGTCTGGGAAAACACGTGATGATTTTGGTCGTGAAGATTATATGTCTTCTGCAGAATGAGAGACAGGCTTCCCTTCAATAATGTTCATTGGGAATAACATGTGTGGGACAATGTTTTTCTCCTGGTTGTGTGTTTCTCTTGTATTTCTTGTGTGTTTCGCCATTGAAATAAGATACGGGTATGCACCAACCCAACAGAACTCCAGAACATCAGAGTTGGAAGGGACCTTGGAGGTCTTCTAATCCAACCCCCTGCCTTGGTGGCGCAGCAGACTAAAGTGCTATTAAGTAGCACCAGCTGCTTGCAATTACTGCAAGTTCAAATCTCACCAGGCTCAAGGTTGACTCAGCCTTCCATCCTTTCGAGGTAGGTAAAATGAGGATCCGGATTGTGGGGGCAATAAGCTAACTTTGTATAAAAAAGAACACTGCTTTTGGGGGGGGCACGAAAGCCCTATTAAGCAGGTATATACAAAAGTACGAAGGCTATTGCTTTACGCATTGTAAGCCGCCCTGAGTCTCTGGAGAAGGGCGGCATATAAATCAAACCAATAAATAAACAATAAATAAATAAATAACTTCCGAAAGCAAGCCATTCACTGGTTCATTGTTCTCACTGTCAGGAAATTTCCCCTTAGTTCTAGGTTGCTTCTCTCCCAGGTTAGTTTCCATTCATTGCTTCTTGTCCTGCCTTCTGGTGCTTTGGAAAAATAAGTTCACCCTCTCTTCTTTGTCGCAGCCCTTCATGTATTGGAACACTGCTGTCATGTCACCCCTAGTCCTTCTTTTTATTCTACATGATTCCAAATTGCTCAGTTTCTGAGAATTAGTGGGATGTTGCCTCCATGGGGTACCGGAATTCAGCTAGGATCCACTCACCTAGCATCAATATGTAGTCAAGAATAAGGCTCTGCCTTACAATTGTTTCAATTATACCGTAGACCCAGTATGCTGTCTTTAAAATGTTCTAGCTTTAAAATAATGTCAATTTAGGATACTTGTGGTATCAAGGCCTACTTTGCACACAGCTTTCATGTATTATGGTGTTAATGAAAAGGAGATAATAACATCTCATAGAAAAGAACTACATGTAAAGAGGGTTACTATCTGGGGAACCCACAGGTTTGTGCCAAGGCTCAGGTCTCAACGAATGGTTGCGAAGCATTTCTAGCAGTCTAAACCGATCCAGGAATTCTAAGCTGCAATATTATATCCACTTATCTGGAAGAAATCCCCACTGCATATAATACAATGTATATCTAAGCACACATAGGATTTGAAAGCCTTTTGCTTTTAACAAGGTTTTTGGGATTCCTGTATTTCCTACTTTTCACTCGGTTCCCTGTAGATTTGGGCTTCGTGGCTCTCTTTGATGTGTATTTGTTTCGAAATAAAAAATTACTGTTTGATTTTACATCACCTTCTCGCTGTCATTGGATTGGATACCTTGTTTGGATATCTCCATTTGGAATGAGAAAGTAGATTTATTCTATCCATCACCGATACTTCGTTCTTCAGCTTAAAAAGTTGCCAAGAGAATTCACCAATCAATAAAACCAAAGTCTCTTTCCTTGGGGTTATTAACTAAAAATGTGAGCTATAGAAAGACAAGAAAACTCCTGCAAGTCTTCATGTTAAAGCTAACTCTATCTTGCTTTCCTCTATATTCTATAGAGCTTTGCTGCTTCACTCGTCAAAGCTTCCAGATAAGACATATTTTTTTTAAAAAAGCAATATGCGTAAAGAAATTCTTAGTGGCAGCAACTAACATTTGTGGCGAGGAATCAGAATTGTCTCCATTATTTTAAAAGTGTCTATCAATACTAAGAAATACACATGTTTGGAGTAGAGATGGGTTTCAGCAGGTTCTGACCAGTTCTGGAGAACCAGTAGCGGAAATTTTGAGTAGTTTGGAGAACCAGTAAATTCCACTTTTGACTGTCCCCCGCCCCCATCTATTCTCTGACTTTCAAGTCCCAGCTGATCGGGAGGAAATGGGGATTTTGCAGTAACCTTCCCCTGGAGTGGAGTGGGAATGGAGATTTTACAGTATCCTTCCCCTGGTGTGGGGTGGGAACGGAGATTTTGCAATATCCTTCCTCCAGGAGTGGGGAGGGAATGGGGATTTTGCAGTATCCTTCCCCTGGTGTGGGGTGGGAATGGAGATTTTGCAATATCCTTCCCCTGCCATGCCCACCAAGCCACACCCACAGAATCAATGGTAAAAAAATTTGAAACCCACCACTGGTTTGGAGGAAGATGGTGACAACGATGATGCTTATTTTAATTCAGAACCTTTGCTGTTCATTTTAGTCTCTGATAAGACGGGGATGAAAATTAAAATTAGTTTGGGGTTTTCTTTTTGTTTCTTTGGCAACATTTTTGGTTCCCCACCAAAGTAAATGTGCCACCCGAGTCAGACTTTGGGGTGAAGATCCAGAGCCTATTCAGCAAAATGAGAAGAATAAGTCAGCCAAAGAGAGCAATGCCGGCTTTATTCCATTTTTTATTTATTTTTTATTTTATTTTATTTTATTTCAAATTTATATACCGCACCTTCTCTTGAGGGACTCAGGACTGTGTACAGCCAGATAAGAACATACAATACAAACAGTAAAAACAATTAAAAAGACATATATTAATTTTGGCCCCAATTTAAAAATAACAAACCAATTAAAATATTTTTAAAAATATATTAAGCCAGCCTGGCTTGTTGAAAAAAGAAAGTTTTTAAGGGCATGGAGGAAGGCACTGAGGTCCTGGATTCTCCTTATCTCTGGGGGCAACTGATTCCAGAGGGTAGGTGCCCCCACAGAGAAGGTCCTCCCCCTGGGGGTCACCAGCCTACATTGTTTGGCTGATGGCACCCCGAGGAGGCCCTCTCTGTGGGAGCGCACAGGTCGGTGGGAGGTCATCGGTAGCAGCAGGTGGTCTTGAAGATAACTAGGTCCTATGCCATGGAGCGCTCTAAAGGTGGTGACCAACACCTTGAAGCGCACCCGGAAAAGACCACTGGGAGCCCAGTGCAGCCTCGCGCAGGAGCGGTGTTATGTGGGAGCGCCAGGCAGCTCACGTGATTACCCGCGCGGGGCCGCATTCTGGACCAGTTGGAGCCTCCGGGGTGCTCTTCAAGGGGAGCCCCATGTAGAGAGCGTTGCAGTAAAATGTTATTTTAAAATAACATGTTATCATCCGAGGCAACAATAGGCATACAATCTAGGAAAACGGGGAGTCTAAAATTGCCAAACTGCCCGTTTCCTAAATGATAGCACAAATTCAGAAGGTTCTCAATCGCCTCGCAGTTGCCCCCCAGACGATGGGACGCCTTCAGCCTTGGGCTGAGAGATCCCTGCAGCTTCAAGCTGAGTGAGCAATTAGATCAATTCTACTTCCTCTATTCTAGGCATGTGGGAGAGAAACCCATTCGCTTTGTAGTGGACGTGAAGAAACAGAGCTATTTCCCCCAAGACTGGTATATTGTGACTGCTGACAATCTGGCAACTGTGTTTGTGGACCATAATGTCTAGCTGTCTCTCTCTCTCTCTCTCTCATTCTCTCTCTGTGGTGTCAGCCTGTATATATTGGCAGGTTAATGTGAGTTGAATGGCGAGCGTGCATAAATACGGACCCATTGTCTGTATGCCACCACAAGGGGATGGGGGAATCTACACATATTAGCAAGCCTGAATAGAAGAAGCTGTGTACATTGTCTGGTCAATATGCAAGTGAGGCTGGAGGAGGGCGACTGGGAGGGGTTTTCAGACCCGGACTAGGAAAAGGGGCATTACGGGGACTAGTCAGTCTTAAGAAATATCCTTTCCACAAGGCGCCATTCATGGTTCATTGCATTCTGTCGTGCTCGTAATACATACACAAGGTTGGTTGGAAAGTAAAAATGAACGCTGGTGAAAGGTAAAAAAAAAAATCAGTGTGTTTGCATGGTTAAGAATGTAAGATAAAAAACCTGGGAAATGTTGGGTTGAGTCCAGAGGTGGGATTCGCTTACCTTCCCTACCGGTTCGCAAATGTGAGTGTGTGCACCTCCTCTGCGCATGTGTACAGCCTTCCACACATGCTCTTCGCTCACGCATTACATCCGGGCAGGTGGGTGGAGCCTCCCACAGTTGCCCCTACCGGTTCGCTGGTTCAGGATCAAACTGTTGGCAGTAGGCAGAGTTAGCCTGCCATAGCAATAGCACTTAGCACTTAGATTTTATATATCACTTCATAGGGCTTTTCATAGCAATAGCACTTAAAAACTTATATACCGCTTCATAGTACTTTACAGCCCTCTCTAAGCAGTTTACAGAGTCAGCGTTTTGCCCCCAACAATCTGGTTCCTCATTTTACCGACCTCGGAAGGATGGAAGGCTGAGTCAATCTTGAGCCGGTCAGGATTGAACTCCTGGCATGAGCAGTGAGTTAACCCTGCAGTACTGCCTTCTAACCATTTTAACCACGGCTCTGTACATACAGGTAGTCCTTGACTTGCGACCACCACTGAGCCCAAAATTTCTGTGGCTAAACGAGACAGCCGTGAAGTGAGTTTCATCCCATTTTACAACCTTTCCTGCCACAGTTGTTATGTGAATCCCTGAAGTTGTTAAGTTAGGAACACGGTTGTTCATTAAATCTGCCTTCCCCATTGACTTTGCTTGTCTGAAGGTCGCAAAAAAGGGATCACATGACCCCCTGGGAATCTGCAAGCGTCATAAATATGAGCCGGTTGCTGGGCATCTGAATTTTGATCATGTGACCATATGGTGGAGGGGGGAGGGGGAGGCGGCGGCGCTGCAACAGTCATTAGTATGAAAAACAGTTACTTTTTTCAGGGCCATTGTAACTTTGAATGGGTCACTAAATGAACTGTTGTCAGTCAAGGGCTACCTGTAATTCTATGCCTGTGTTCACACTGGAGCAGTTGCAAACCGAGCGGATGCATTCATACAACATGCTAGGCTTGGAAGTTTTGAACTTTAAAAAAAAAATGACAACAACTGAACGTAGGTCATTTAGTTGGTTTGTGGTTAACTAAATTTGCCTCTCTAAACTGCTATAAATAATCTCCTAGGAAAAATGTGGGATAACCGAGAAGTGCCCAATGGCAGTGATGGCTAATGTTTTTGCCATTGTGTGCCAAGAGTGGGGGCGGGGGAGATGCGTGCGTGCACATGTCTACACCCATAATTCTATGCACCCCACCCTGCGCATGCACGCGCAAACCCCTCCCCTCGCTTCTGGCACACGATGGCCTGGTAGGCCCAATTTTCTTTATCACCTGGCTCCAGATCCTCTCTATGAATCTGGGGAGGGCAAAAACAGCCTTCCCCACCCCCTCGGAGGCCCTCCCAACTCCCGGTTGGACAGGAAGTTACTTTTTTTTGATGTCCCTAGCCTCCAGAGCCTCACTTCCTGAAAACATAACTTCCTATCCAACTGCGAGTTGGGAAATGGGCTGTTTCAGGCCTCCGGAGGGCCTCCGAGGGGGTGGGGAAGGCTGTTTTAACCCTCCCCAGATGCATAGAGAGGATCTGGAGCCAGGTGAGAAAGAAAAACAGGCCTTCCCCATCCTCACCCCCATGTCCTTCTGGAGGCAGGAAAGAGCCTGTTTCCCTACTTCTGGTAGGCCCAGAAGGCCTGAAAATCAGTTGGCCGGCATGTGCATGCACGCCAGAGCTGAGCTGGCATGCCTACTGATATGGCTACGCATGCCACCTGTGGCACATGTGCCATAGGTTCACCATCATGGCCCTATGGAGTTCAGTGGTGGGTTTCAACCGGTTTTGCCCGGTTCGGGTGAGCCAATAGTGGCGATGGTGAGCTGAGAGCGAACAGGTTCTCTAGTTTGGCCCTCCTGCCCGTCCCTGCATTATACATATTTGGTCATTTTTAGCCCAGTTGAAACGCGCGGCAGAGTGGATTGCCGTGTCTCAGCTATTCCAAAATATACTGTGCTTGCACGAAGAGTGTGCGAAGTGTATGTATGAAGCAAACCGGTGGTAACACCAATTGAAACCCACCACTGATGGAGTCCCTCTGCTCAACTCTAGGGAACTATAACGAGGAATTCACATATTCACTCAAGACCCTGTTGTTCCGCCAGGCTGGGTTAGCAACATAATTTTAAATTGGATGTTTTAAATTTTTGGGGTTTTAAATTAAGCCAAATTTATTTAATATTTTTAAATTATTTTAAATTGATGTTGATTCTGTTTTTAAATAGGCTGTACACCGCCTTGAGTCCTTCGGGAGAAGGGCGGTATAGAAATAAAATAATAATAATAATAATAATAATAATAATAATAATAATAATAATAATAATAATAATAATATCATTCAATGAAAAGCAGACTGGGAAGTTCCAAAGAAGACAGGACGTTGGGTCTTTGTCTAGCTGCATTTGGAACTGAAGCACCAGGGGTGAAATCCAGCAGGTTCTGACAGGTTCTAGAGAACCGGTAGCAGAAATTTTGAGCAGTTTGGAGAACCAGCAAATATCACCTCTGACTGGCCCCAGAGTGGGGTGGGAATGGAGATTTTGCAATATCCTTCTCCCTGGAGTGGGGTGGGAATGGGGATTTTGCAGTATCCTTCTCTTGCCACGCCCACCAAGCCACACCACGCCCACCAAGCCACGCCCACAGAACCGGTATTTTTTAAAAAATTGGATTTCACCACTGTGAAGCACCACAATATCTCAGGTTAGCCATCATCGACGGAGCCCATCGTAGGTCCCCCTTGGAGTAAAACGAGACGGAGATCCAGAACCATAAATCTAGGGTGGTGGTCCCCACCCCAGCTTTGGACTTCACAAGGGAATGGAACAGTGATGTAGTTAAGATTTCTCCTCTCAGCCGCCACATAATGGAGGCGGGGATGTGGGGAAGAAGGGCCCTTTCACATCCAGAAATCTACAGATGAACAAGGACAATGGAGGGACTAAAAGAAAGCTCATATTGTTCTCTTGAGAAAAAAAAAAAAAGAAGGCATGCCCAAGGATTCCCCCCATGGCCAAGTTCAAGGCAAGGGTTGAAAGATAGGGATGTTGGCTTGGGCGAGACGGTGGGAAAATCATGCTAATTTCCACTGTGCAAAAGGTACAAGGCCAGAAAATCTGCATGGGTGATTATTCATTGCCCATCCAGCCTTAAGACAGTGGTACTCTTCCCCTCCTCCACCTCCCACCCACATTAAACAGAAACAATGAGGTTTGATTGCCATCTGCTCAAAAAGGGGGTGGGGGAAGGGTGCGTGCATGAAAAGAAGGGGAAGGTGCCCATCCCAGCACGATAAAAAAAAAAAAATGACAGATTTTATGGCAAGATAGATGGAGATCTTGCTGTATAATACATCTGTCTATCAGACAGCAGACAGAGATGGTTGATCATAAATCATATCAGCCTAACGGTGGTCATTGCAGCTGTCAGTCACGTACGGCTTCCCAGGTTTTGGCATCCATCCCTGGATCTCTGCAACTTATGGTATTCGATACATTTTGGGGGGCATTCTGACGCACAGAGAATCCATTTTGCAGGCTCGCTGGAGTACCACAAGATTAAGTTTGGCCGTCACTGTTTTTTTCCATTTTTTGCTAGATCAGCTGGAAAAAAATCAGCTGTAATGTGGATTTGAACAAATATTTATAGGAGTCTCTCTCCCCCATTCTTTTCTCTCTTTCTCTTTCTTTCTTTCTTTCTCTCTCTTTTTTCCTTCTCTCTTCCTTCGCTTTCTCTCTCTTTCTTTCTTTTTTCCTTCTCTCTTCTTTTGCTTTTGCTTTCTCTCCTTTCTTTCTTTCTTTTTCTTTCTTTCTTTCTTTTCCTTCTCTCTTCTTTCACTTTCTCTTTCTCTCCTCTTTCTTTCTTTCTTTTTTCCTTCTGTCTTCTTTCCCTTTCTCTCTCTCTCTCTTTCTTTCTTTTTTCCTTCTCTCCTTTCGCTTTCTCTTTCTCTCCTCTTTCTCTCTTTCTCTTTCTTTTTTCTTCTGTCTTCTTTCCCTTTCTCTCTCTCTCTCTTTTTTTTCCTTCTCTCCTTTCGCTTTCTCTTTCTCTCCTCTTTCTCTCTCTCTTTCTTGCCCTCTCTCTTTTTCTCCCTCCCCTCTCCCTTTCACTCCCCCATTCCCTCCCTTTCCTCTTTTCCCCCAGTTAGAGCTCTGGTGTGGATGATCTCTGTATGAAATAAACTATAGCAATGCATCGGTCAAACTGTACCGCGTGCACACAATTCAAACAGAGATAAAGCTACAGATACCGCAGTGTCCAAGCCTGCTTTAACGTGCTTTAACGTGCCACCGGTATTCCCACGGGCTGTGGTCTGATTTAAACAGGCCAATCAATGCATACATTTCAGAGATTTATATGCCATCTTAATGCCCTCCTAAGGCAGCTTTCATCCCATTCGCAGGCATCTGCAAGAGGGTGAAAATTGCCAAGATGGCAGACATCAAAATGCAAATCCGATGCCTTCTTAATGTGCATGCACACATTAAAGATAAGATTGCCTTTATGGTCACTTTCTTCTGTGAACACGCTGGCACACATTAAAAAAAAATGAATTTCTGTCGGCCTCTTCTGCATGTTTCCAACCAATACGGTCCTGAGCTGCTGCTTCTTCTTTTTTTTTTGGCCAATTGGGCCCGCAATACTTGCTGATCGGGGTCTTGTCAAGGCGAAGGGGCTGGTGTGGGTAAATGCAATCATGGGCTATGTCATCAGACAGGGATATATCCAGAAAGGTCTCCCAAGGTGAACAGGCCATGATAGATACTAACTTCGATCACATCTGCCGACCCACATTGGACCAGCGTGGCGGATTATGGTCAATTCCTTCCACATGCCAATACAATCTCATTCCATGGAGGCCTATGTATGTGCATGTATGGGTTTGTATGTGCGGGTGTGGGTGTGTGGTATTCTTTTGAGAGCAGACATCAGAATTTCATTTTTAATGTGTGTTTAAAGGTGTTCACAGAGCTATCCAGGAGCCTGGATAGCTCTGCAGACAAGGCACTGTAATTTAACACCAGCTGTCTGCAATTAAAGTAAGTTTGAATCTTGCCAGGCTCAAGGTTGACTCAGCCTTCCATCCTTTCTAAGGTAGGTAAATTGAGGACCCAGTTTGTGGGGGCAATTAGCTGACTTTGTATAAAATATACAAAAGTATGAAGGCTATTGCTTAACGCACTGTAAGCTGCCCTGAGTCTCTGGAGAAGGGCGGCATATAAATCACATTAAAAAAAAAGTGACAATAAAGGCTATCTTTAATGTGTGCACAAACATTGCATGTACATTAAGAAAGCATTGAATTTGCATTGTGATGTCTTCCATCCTGATCTCCTTTAGGACTGAGCGGTTTGATCGCCTTGCAGTCCAAGGGACTCGCAGGAGTCTTCTCCAGCACCAGAGTTCAAAGGTCTCAATTCTTTGGCGCTCAGCCTTCCTTATGGTCCAACTTTCACAGCCATCCATTGCAACTGGGAAAACCATAGCCTTGACTAGACGCACTTTTGTTGGCAGGGTGATGTCTCTGCTTTTTTCTTCTTCTTCTAGATCTTAGCTAATGTTAAAAAGCTAAGAGGGATTAATGTGGTTAGCACATGAATGGGAGACCAACAAATTTCTCAAGCTGTAACATAGACTGGAAAAAGGGAAAAGAAAACCCTGTAGTAGGCAGCCGTACCATCTACCATATTGTTGCCAAGGGAACAAATGGAATTGGCCATGAAATCATCAGGGAAGTGAGCTTCACTCAAAGGATGCTTTATCTTCCAGGTGCAAGGATTTTTAAAATATAATTATCAGGGTTTTTTTTTTAAATGAAGGGATATTCATTCACTGGTCCTGAATCTGAAATGTGAAAAGTGAGATATCTTAATTTTGAAACTGGAAGGAAGAACCAATTTCTCATTGCTCATTATCTTCTCTTGGAATCTTAAGTCATGTTGGCTCTAGAGATAATGCTTGGATGGAACATCCATAAGAAGCCCCACAGATATAAACTGGACTAGGAATCCAAAAAGACTTTTCAGAAGATGGAAATGGCCAAAACCACTTCCATAGTGTTGTCAAGGAAACCAAACCAACATCCCCACTATTCTTAGCTTAACCCAAGTTAAGACTAAATTGAGTATGGAGCTGTCCCTTAACCCAGTGCTGAAAGAATTACTTCAGGGACTGGGTGGGGGAAATATCTCAATATATTCTGGTAGAGATTAATACATTTATCATGCCACATGCCATAATAAATTAGAGTCCACTTCATCAGATACATGAGAACCAACTTAATCACATGTGAATTAATCCTTAAAAATAACCCAGAATCTCTGCTGGTCTTCTCTCTCTGTTTCTTCGAGCACCAAGACTATGCCCACAGAGATATGAGTTAATAATAATAACAACAACAACGTGATAGCAGTCTTATCCTGAGAAGATGGAGGGGCTTTGGGTCCCTCCCCCTCCGTCCTCCTCTCTCCTCTCTCTCCTTTTTCTCTCCCTCCCTCTCCCTCCCTGTCCCCTTTCTCACCCTCTCCTCTCGCCCTCCCTCTCTCTACCTCCCTCTCTGTCTCTTTCCTTTCTCTCTCCTCTCCCTTCCTCCCTCCCTTTCCTCTCCCTCCCTCCCTCTCTCCTCCCTCCCTCCCCTCTCTTTCTCCCTCTCTCCTCCTTCCCTCCCTCTCTTTCTCCCTCTCTCTCCTCTCCCTCCCTCCCTTTCCTCTCCCTCCCTCCCTCTCTCCTCCCTCCCTCCCTCTCTTTCTCCCTCTCTCCTCCCTCCCTCCCTCTCTCCTTTCTCCCTCCCTGCCTCTCCCTCCCTCTCCCTCCCTCCCTCTCTGTCTCTTTGTGTGGGTGTGTTTTGTGTGTGGGTGTGGGTGCACATGCCTCCACGCATTAAAGATTTTGGGCCACTTTCAGCCCCGAAAAAGTAGAAAAACTTGACCGAAAGCAAGGTAACAAACAGACCACTGTTGGAGTGGGGAGAGATATTTGAGGTTGTAGGTCTGCAAATGAATGAAATAACTTTTTTTTGGGGGGGGGGAAAGCCCCAACGGGCCAATCCCATTAAACTGAATGGAGCTGACTTCTAGATAGAAACCGATCAACGTGGCACATGTAAACTTTGGGGGGCGGGGCGGGGGGCGGAGGAGAGCAAGACTGAAGCCTTTGTGTGTCTTTCACAACACCTGCCCCCCCGCCTTCCCCCCCCCCTTGGAAAATCCTTTCTTCTTCCCAATCCAGGCACTTCACCGTCTCACTTGGAACCATTTAGCTCTTTTTCCTAGTATTGATAGACCCAACCGCCTTCCCTCCTAGCGGGTCCCCCCCCCCCACGCAACCCCCCTCCGCCCCCCCGCCTTTAGTTTTACAGTTTTAGATCTGTCCCAGACTGGCCTATTTTTTTCTTCTTTCGTGGGTCCTAAATTATTTCTCCCTCCCCACCCCCCACCTTCCTTTACGGGTGGGGGGAGGGCTGTGGGGGTGGAGGGAGGAAAATAAACCACTATCTTGCCACCCTCCTCTCTCTCTCCCCCCCTCTCTCTCCGCCCTTGGCTGGGGGAGTCTGTTGAGAGAGAAAGAGCGAGAGAGACCCGTGGAACTTTATTTGGGGGGCGGGCGGAGTGGGGGAGTGGGGAGACAGGGAGCGCGAAGCCCATAGAAGGCCCGGCACAATGGGGGTTTATTCAAATTTGTTTAGAGTCGAAGGGATTTGCATGAAAAATGTGTGAGAAACGCCGGCGCCACTGACCTCATCGCCAGCTGCCATTGACGTTCAATTACAGGCTGAATAGCTGGAGCGGTGGAAGAGACGGGGACGTGCCGAGAATCCAGCCAGGCCCCGCGGAGGGTGAGAAAGGCCTCCGTTACCATCACCCCCCTCCGCCCCCTTCCCCTGAAGGAATGCGGGCAGGGGTCCTGAGCGCTCGGCCGGCCGCTCCGAACCGCTCCCCGGCCTGCTTACTCAGTGCCAGCTCCGATGGGCCCCGTGGGGGACAGGAGAGCCAGGGGAGGGAAAGGCCTTCCTCTCCTTAGACCCCTCCCAGGAACCCGAAAAGGTCTCTGTCGGAGTTAAATAAGGAGATAAATATGCCTGTGGATATGTGCGAGTTTCTTAAGGGGAGAGAGGGAAGGAAGGAAGGAAGGAAGGAAGGAAGGAAGGAAGGAAGGAAGGAAGGAAGGAAGGAAGGAAGAAGGGAGGGAAAAGGAAGGATGGAGTGAGGGAAGGATGGGGAAGAGAGAAGGAAGGAGGGAAGGAAGAAAGGAAGGGGGAGGGAGAGGGAAGGTGAAGGAAGGATGGAGGGAGAAGGAAGGGAGGGAAGGAAGGAGGGAGGGAGGGAAGGAAGGAAGGGAAGGAGGGAGGGAGGGAAGGAAGGATGGCGACAAGAAGGGAGGGAGGGAGAAGGAAGAATGGATTGAGCGAAGGATGGGGAAGAGAGAGAAGGAAGGAGGGAAGGAAGAAAGGAAGGGGGAGGGAGAGGGAGAGGGAGAGAGGGAAGGTGAAGGAAGGATGGAGGGAGAAGGAAGGGAGGGAAGGAAGGAGGGAGGGAGGGAAGGAAGAAAGGGAGGGAGGGAGGGAAGGAAGGATGGCAACAAGAAGCGAGGGAGGGAGAAGGAAGGATGGAGTGAGGGAAGGATGGGGAAGAGAGAGAAGGAAGGAGGGAAGGAAGAAATGAAGGGGGAGGGAGAGAGGGAAGGTGAAGGAAGGATGGAGGGAGAAGGAAGGGAGGGAAGGAGGGAGGGAGGGAAGGAAGGATGGGGAAAAGAAGGGAGGGAGGGAGAAGGAAGAAAGGAGGGAGGGAGAAGGAATGAGGGAGGGAGGGAGGGAGGAAGGAAGGAAGATAGATCTTGTCTCTCTCACCCCAGGGATCAAGGACTAACCCTCACCTCATCTAGATACGTTCTCACAAGATAACTGCTGTGAGGCAGGAAGGCAAGATGGGCTTCTAAATGCTAAAAGATGGCACATACTCCCCAACTGCTTTGTGCTTTTTGGCACGAAAAGGGTTTGCCCTTGATTAACACAAAACATATTTTACGGAATGATGTTCCCAATTCTTTTGAGTTCCCGGGACACCCTGAGCCCTAATCCAATCAGGAGGGCTGCTAGGCTTAAAATGTCCGCAGTTGCATATTGTCTGAAAACACAGGACTCCAGAGATAAAGCTGTGTAGGATGCTCACCCTTGCCGGGGACTTATTCTGTACCAGCAGGATTTCCTTCCAAGAGCCTGTGCTCAGGACAACGGATTTAGCTGGCTGAGTTAAAAACTTAGCATCTGCCTCTGTCCAGTTTTCTGATCTTGGGAAGTTGTGATTTTAGTTTGCTGGGTGCCCTTACTGCATGCCTAGTAAAACCCACGAGTCTTGGTAAACTTCATCGTTTAGCACAGTGTTTCTCAACCTTGGAAGCTTGAAGATGGGTGGACTTCAACTCCCAGAATCCCCCAGCCAGCAGCGCTGGCTGGGGGATTCTGGGAGTTGAAGTCCACCCATCTTCAAGCTTCCAAGGTTGGGAAACACTGTTTTAGCATAATGAGCAAGTGCAAAACTATCTCAATTAACTCTGGTGCAAACACAAATGGTGAATGTGTTCCGATAGGATCTCTCCTATAGAGAGGAAAAGATGGTTCAACTGCTGACAGCTGGAAGCAAAGCAAAGCAAGAATTGATAACCAAAACCTCAGCTTGGGCCAGGAAAGGTCTTCCAAAATCATACAAGCAGGACAGCCCTATAACCGAATTGTGCTATTGAGTTCTGGATGTTCTCCCAGCTCGTGTCTCTTCTGGATGTTCTATTACCAGGCTAAGAGAAACCCCATTAGTACCAAGGGTTCCTAGCTTGTGAGGTGCGGCTGAGGTTGGTGCACACTTCCTTGGAAGGAAAGAACCAAGCCTTCAGATGCATGTTTTCAGCACCCAAAGACTTCGTTCCTCTTGTGCGTGAAAGCTAGTCCATCATTCACTGGACTGTGCGTAACCCACTGGGGATTTCAGATCACGGCCAACTACAGTCTTACTATAAAAAAAGGAGATGATCTAGGCTTGTTTTGCTTGGCTTCCTCTAATTAGACTTTTCCCAACATGACCATATGCAGAAGTCCTCAACAACAGATCCCACCTCCTCCCTCACCCTGCCCCCACCCTCCCCATCTGTAATTGAATTATAGCATTTGATATTATCTATCATCTATCTATCTAGCTATCTATCTATCTATCTATCTATCTATCTATATCTATCAACTATCATCTATCTATCTATCTAGCCCTATCATCTATCCATCTCTACCTCTCTATCTCTATCATCTATCTATCCATCCCTATCTGCCTGCCTGCCTATCTATCTCTATCTATCTATCTATCTATCTATCTATCTATCTATCTATCTATCTATCTATCTATCTATCTATCTCTATCCCTATCATCCATCTATCTCCCTATCATCTATCTATCCATCCTTATCATTTATCTATCCCTGTCTGTCTATCTCTCCTCTCTCTCTCTCTCTCCCTCTCTCTCTCTCTATAGATAGATAGATAGATAGATAGATAGATAGGGATGGATAGATAGATGATAGAGATAGATAGGTAGAGATGGATAGATGATAGGGATAGATAGATAGATAGATAGATAGATGTGTGTGTGTGTGTGTGTGTGTGTATATATATATATATATATATATATATATATATATATATATATATATATATATATATATATATATATATATATATATATATATATGAGAGATAGATATTACATATACATGTATGAAATAGATATTAGAGAGAGAATGAGAATTAAAATCCCTACCAACTATACACATACATATAATGATTGTAAGCTACCCAAGAGTTACCTTATGGCAAAATGGGTGGCCAATAAAATTACCTTTTATGACTCTATAATCCTTTAATTCAGGGTAGAGTCGGGTCGGCTGGATGGAGAACAATCAATTTTACAAAGCAAAAAAACAGAGCAAAGTTGAAGAAGACAGGATGGAAGAAAGAGATGACTGAAAGGGATATTCAAACCAGACGGTTCCCACTAAGGTCTAGGAGCTCTGTACCCAGGCTCAATTCAGGGGTTCCCCACCTTCTCTCGGGAATGGAATCTGGATCGTTCCCTAAAGCTGTAAAAAAAAAAAAAAAAAAAAAAAAAAAAAAAAAAAAAACCTGGAGCAAGGCCATCCCCAACCTTATTCTATTATCAATTAATTTCCCTTTCCTTGAAGAGGGGGTGTATGTGATGGCGATTTGGGGACGGTAGTGGCGGTTTGAAGTCAGTGGCAACGCCCGTTCGCTTTTGCAGTGGGAAATTAAACTCGAACCGGGCGGGGTGGGAGCCGGAGGGGCGCCAATCCAGGTTCTCTGCACGTGCTTCTAAAAAAAATGCCTCCCTCCCTCGTCCCGGTTGGGGGTGGGGGGAGGGGAGAGAGAGAGAGAGAGAAGAGAGAAAGCGGCCTGAGCCATTTCTCTCTAAGGCCCCCTTTCATTTCTTTGGCTGGGCATTCAGCCTTTATTTCCCTTTAATAAAATAAAAAAAATTCTCCCTCTTTCCCCCCTCTTTTTTTTTTTTTAAGCAAGGGGGGGAGGGGGGGCGTCTTCTGCGGGAATCAATAATTAGAGCCGTGCATGAGAAAAGTGAGCTGGCATTGTACCCAGGAAGAAAGAGTGGTGGGTGGGGGGTTTTGAATAAATCCCAGGTTTAATTGCAATGCCGTTGGAGGGAGGGGCGTCGGAGGTTGTGCCCCCGACTCAATTAACTGTACTTTAAGAGAGAGAGAGAGAGAGAGAGAGAGAGACGCTGCCTTCCCAACCTGGAAGAGGCTGAATCGCACCAGTGTTTGGGTGCGCGCGGCTCCCCCTTTCCCCACCAGCTCTGCTTTTTTTGGGGGTGGGGTGGGGGAAAGGAAACAGAGGGGTTAGCCTCATTTGGTATTCCGTGCAGGGATGGAGGTCCTGAGAAAAAACAGGGAAA
Organism: Arizona elegans; assembly: GCA_022577455.1. NCBI lineage: Eukaryota > Metazoa > Chordata > Lepidosauria > Squamata > Colubridae > Arizona > Arizona elegans. Next base: position 12,919,350 of record JAKOOJ010000016.1, read on the forward strand.
TCCCCCCCCTCCACTCCGTCTTTCCTTCCCAGCCTCAGACAGGCCGCCCCGAGGTGCCCCTTAAAGATTTCTCAGCACCGAAAAGTTTTCCCCCAAGTTCAAGTTCAGTTAACGGACAGACGGACGGGCTCGCTCGGCCACGGGATCTTCCCTGCCGGTGAGGCCTTTTGTTCCACCCTGGACAATCGCTCTTTATCCAGCCCCGAAGCACCAGCGCTCCGCCATCTCCCCCACCCCACCCCCATCTCATCCCTTACTTCCCAGCTTCCTAGTTATCCACCGCCGCCCCCCCACGCCCCCCCTCCCCGGCTCCTCTTTTCTTTCCTTGGCACCGTTCAGATGCTGGAGGGCTGCAAAAACTTCGCAGCTCCAGTTTGCTGGTTCTCTGAGCACTCCAATTATCTAAACCTCCCCCCTTCCCCCCCTTCTACTTCTTCTCCTCTCTCTTTCTTACACATATTCCGTATATCTCCCAAATATTCTCTTCGAGCTCCGTGGGGAGGAGGGCCCCGGGGAAATCTGGTTCTCTTCACTCAGGGCGACGAATGGAGGGGTAGCAGCATCACGTTCTCCAGCTTCGGTGTCGGTGTCGGGGAGGGCTTGGCACATAGAGAGGGACTCTCCCCTCTTCCGCTTAAAAAAAGAGAGAGAAAGAGAAAGAGAGAGAGAGAGAGAGAGAGATATTTGGGATTCCCCTGCTCTCTCTTTCTCTCACAGGAGACCCTGTGAGAGAAAGAGAGAGAGAAACAGAGAGAGAGAGTGAGAAAGAAGACAGAAAGAGAGAGAAAGAGAAAAACAGAGAAAAAGAGAGAGACTGAGAAAGAGTGAGAGAGAAAGAGAGAAAGAGAGTGAGAAAAGACAGAAAGAGAGAGAGAGAGAGAGAGAGAAAGAAAGAAAGAGAGAGTGAGAAAGAAGACAGAGAGAGAGAGAAAGAGGAGAGAGAGAGAAACAGAGAGAGGGAGTGAGAAAGAGCGAGAGAGAGAGAGAGAGAGAAAGAGGAGAGAGAGAGAGAGAAACAAAGAGAAACAGAGAAAGAGAGTGAGAAAGACAGACAGAGAGGAGAGAGAAAGAAAGAGAGTGAGTGAGAAAGAGAGAGAGCGAGAGAGAGAGAGAGAGAGAGAGAGAGAGGAGAGAGAGAGAGAGAGAGAGAGAGAGAGAGATTTCCAAACCACAAAAGGTAACTCTCAAACTTTTGAAACAGGCCCAGAAAATTTAAAGAAAGAGAAACACCAGGTTGGGGGCTCCCTAAGAGGACTGCACCCAGGTAAGAAGGAAAAAATATATACATATGTATATATATACTTAATTCTTGATTGGTTGGATGTTGTTCGTTTTTTGCCCCACCAGGTTTCCAGCTTGTGGAAGGAGCACCCCTTATCTTTATCTCTGTCCCCTCCTATATATGCAGCTCAGGGCATAAATTGAATCCTTGGGACTGGCGAATTGCGGTCTGAGCTTAAAGAGGGTCAATGCTTTGACCTTGGATAAAAATACCCTGGAGGTGAGCTTGTGAGCTGAGACTTTGGAAATTTGAGAGTCTCTTTGGACTGGTTGTTCTTGTTGTTGTTAGTTGTGAAGTCGTGTCCAACCCATCAGACAACATTCCTCCAGGCCTTCCTGTCCTCCAGGAAACCATTTAAGCTCACTGCTTCAGTGACTCCATCCAGCCACCTCTTTCTCTGCATCCTCTTCTTTTGCCCCCAATCTTTCCCAGCATTAGGTTCTTCTTCCTTCTCATTAGGTGGCCAAAGTATTTGAGTTTCCTCTTCAGGATCTGGCCTTCTAAAGAGCAGTCAGGGTCGATCTCCTCTAGGACTGACAGGTTGGATCGCCTTGCAGTCCAAGGGACTCGCTGGAGTCTTCTCCAGCACCATAATTCAAAGGCCTCAATGCTTTGGCGCTCAGCCTTTCTTATGGTCCAACTTTCACAGCCATCCATTGCAACTGGGAAAACCATAGCCTTGACTATACGCACTCTTGTTGGCAGGGTGATGTTCTCTGCTTTTTAGTATGCTGGTACCATGAAACAAAACATTAAAAAGAAAAAACCAGAGGTGGTCAGGTTTATCTCCTCCTTGATTGAGGTAAGGCCTTTTCTACAACTGGTATTACAACCTCATTGTTGTGTTAACAATGTTTCTATGGGGAGGGGGGGTTAGGAAAGAGGGAGGACTTCTTATTGTGTCCCCGGGGTGAAAGATCAAGGAAAGGTCTTGTGGCAACTTGTCAACCACATTTTAGCTTATAAAAGCTCAGCTCCTGGCGTTGTGTTGTGTTTTAGTCTATTGTCTAAATGTAGGGAACTGAATTAATTAAGAGAAGTGCAGGTAAACAGATGAAGTGGTAGTGTATCATGGAAGTAGGGCAGGAGAGGTGGGGAAAATGAATCTCTACACACTTAACACATTGTGTGTGTGTGTGTGTGTATGGGCACATGTGTTCGTGTGTGTGCATGTGTGCATATTGTCATCTTTCTCTGGGTTTTGTTCCTTTTAATTCAATTCTTCCACGATGTTGGGACACAGTGATCATATCCCTCTCTTCCTTTTCTTTTGCACTGGTTTTCTGTCTCTCTTTCTCCGCTTCCTAATTTGTATCTGAAAGCAGAAGGCCAAGCATCTTCTTATCTTGAACCCTTAGGATCTGGAGACACAGAGATTAGTCAGAAAGAAAAGAGAAAGGACGGGAGAGAGAGAGAGGGAGGGAGAGAGAGAGGGGGGGGGGAGAGAGAGAACCTCTGTTGGATTCATGCTTTGCACTTATGCATCATCCCATTTCATTAGGAAGTGGTGTGCTAGTTGAACAAGATGTTGCAGCTTGTCAAATCATGGTTTATGAGCTGGTGGTTACAGGCCAAACCAGCCAGTGGTAACTTGTTAGCAAACCATGGTTCTGCATACAAGAAGGCAGCTCCAGGCAGCTTCTAAGATGCAGAGGGGGAAAAAGCAATGAAAAGCAACAGGGAACATCTTCCTGTTAATCTCCCTTTCCTCCGGCCTTAATATACATTTTGTAACAGGTATAGACAATTGCTTAAAATTAGGGGAGGATTGAATTTAACTTCAAATTAAATAGCCAACAGAATGTGGTAAGGTGTGTACATACTTGTAGCCTTTCGCAATATATATATTTAAATATATATATTTAAAATGAGGGTGTCGTGAAGGATTATAACTAAGGCTTGATTTTCCCAGCATCTGTAACGAAAACAGGCTGCCTCCGGCAATGGGGGTCCCAACTAAACCCCACAACTCACTGTCCCTTTACCTGGTAGTTGGCTTTTATGGTGTAAGAACCCCACAATCGAATCACTGGTCAGCACAATCTTGCAAATTAAATCTCAAATCTTTCTCCCTGCCTTACAAGCGAAATAAAGCCTAGAAAACTAACATGTCTATGAAAGGCACTTTGAAGATAAATTCACCCCAAATTCCAGCAGTGAAAAGGGACAAAGAGAAAATGATCTCTACCAAGGGGAAGCAATCAAGAATAAGAAAAGGGACATTTTGTTGTTAGTTGCGAAGTTGTGTCCGATCGGATCGTGACCTCATGGACAACATTCCTCCAGGCCTTCCTGTCCTCTACCATCCTCTGGAGTCCATTTAAGCTCATGCCTACTGCTTCAGTGACTCCAGCCAGCCACCTCATTCTCTGCCATCCCTTTCTTCTTTTGCCCTCAATCTTTCCCAGCATTAGACTCTTCTCCAGTGAGTCCTTCCTTCTCATTAGCTGGCCAAAGGGACATTAGTGATGCTTTAAGCTGTGTGAACATTTAGGAAGAGGTCTCTTTCTAAGAAGAAGGTTGGGACCTTGCATAGTAACCAATGCCGTTACTCAAAAGCATTTAATTTTTTTTGGATACAGTTCGAAGTAAACGTCAGTTTTCTTCACAAACTGGAGGGAAGGAGATCAATATAAAATAATGAGATAAAAGTGTAAGGGTGGTGAGAAGGTGATTAGAACATCTTCTAATCACTAAAATATACAAAGAATGGTTGCAGGAACTGGGTATGTCTCGTTTGATGAAAAGAAGGACTTGGGGTGACATGATAGCAGTGTTTCGATATCTCGGGGGCTGCCACAAAGAAGAGGGAGTCAAGCTATTCTCCAAAGCACCTGAGGGCAGGACAAGAAGCAATGGGTGGAAACTAATCAAGGAGAGAAGCAAGCTAGAACTAAGGAGAAATTTCCTGACAGTTAGAACAATTAATCAGTGGAACTACTTGCCAGAAGTTGTGAAGGCTCCAACACTGGAAGTTTTTAAGAAGATGTTGGATAACCATTTGTCTGAAGTGGTGTAGAGTTTCCTGCCTAAGCAGGGGGTTGGACTAGAAGACCTTCAAGGTCCCTTCCAACTCCCTTCTTCTGTTCTTCTTTTCATGAGGATGATTCTGGATCCCAAAGATAGCTTAGGTCCAATGTTTGGGCAACCTGATGGTGCCTGCAAAAAGCGGTGGGCCATAGCTCTCACAATCCTTAGCATCAATCAATGTGGGCGGAGGCTGGTGGAGTTGGAGCTCAAAATGGCTGGAGAACATCTAGTCATGACCATTACATTATACATCAGGACTATTCCAGAAGGCACAACTTTTCCTAGGATACTGAGTGAAGTCCAAGAAGTGGGACATTGAAGAGGGTCAAAACTGGCCAAATCAAAAACTACATTTGACCTCATTTTCATTAGTTGGAAATACAAATTAAAAACAGCTTAATTACTCTCCAGCGATAGATACGATGCATTTTCACTTCCCTCACATGCATTTTACTCTTCGGTAACTTGGTTTGCAGGTACAGAGGGCTGCACTTAGGGATGTGGGGGATGGGGTGGAAATAACGAAGGCTCAGTTTGGGTATCTCCAGTTTTCTATTAGGCCCTGGGAAGATTTCTAATTGATATGCAAGGCCCCTCCTGTGTCTCCGTTGTTGAAGAAGAAAAGTCACCCTGTTATTTGGAGGTGGTGAATATTTGATGGATTCAAGGGTTTCGCGAAATCTCTGAATTAAATTGACTTTCTAATTTTATCGGGACCAAATCAGGCATGGTTTACACAAAGGTTCAATGTAACAAAGATTTGTTATGATCCGAATCAATGCATATGAATTAATAGTAATTAATTCACATGCCCCTAAAATTCTTCCGCAATAGGAATATGACACCATTAAAAGCAATAACAACAACACTGGGAGAAGAGAAACAAAGATCTGGTTAGCCTCCAGAAGCATTGTATGACTTCATACAACATGATAAACCCAAGATTCATAATCTAAATATGTGTTCCCATCACTTACCTACAAGCCAAGGGTGCTGTCTCCAGAGAACTCAAAGCCATGTTGGTCTATTCTTGCTGAAATCTTCTTCCAGTGATTCCTGGAATTCTGGTTAATAGATTCAGTAGAGTGTGCCAGCATTCACACATCACGGTGAATCCGGCTATCATTTATTAGGTTTTGGTTTGACGTATTGAATAATATAACCTGTACAGTTTTCAAACCATGTTTTTTTTTAATGTCTTTGCACATTCTATAAATTCAGTTATACAATCAGTCAATAAACCGTAGCTATACAGATGATTATTTACTATATTGTTCAAATTCCACGTGTAGTAAATAAATCATATGATGCAGTGGTGAAATCCAATTTTTTTTACTACTGGTTCTGTGGGCGTGGCTTGGTGGACGTGGTGGGGCTTGGTGGGTGTGACTTGATGGGCGTGGCAGAGGAAGAATACTGCAAAATCCCCATTCACTCCCCACTCCTGAGGGAAGGATATTGCAAAATCTCCACTCCCACCCAACTCCAGGGGAAGGATATTGCAAAATCCCCATTCTCTCCCCACTCCTGAGGGAAGGATATTGCAAAATCTCCATTCCCACCCGACTCTGGGGTCAGCCAGAGGTGGTATTTGCCAGTTCTCCGACTGCTCAAAATTTCCGCTACTGGTTCTCCAGAACCTGTCAGAACCTGCTGGATTTCACCCCTGATATGATTGATGGCTTTATTTATATGAACATAGCCATTTCATTCTAAGTGTAGACGCTGTATATAATATTAGTGCATAACTTCAGCACTTGACAAAATCAGTGGTGCCTGAGGTCAGGATATTATTGCAAAAATCTAGCTCTCCGTCAAAGCAAGAAAGGGGGCTCACAAACCCAGATGCTGAAATGAATTAATGCACTCTCCAAAACAGAGGAAGGAGGGCACAACCATTAAAAACGAACATTTCTTTATCCAAATGCACCAATGATTAGCCAGGAAAGTCAGTCTGGTTTCATGGTTAAGGCATCAGACTAGAAACTAGGAGGCAATGTGTTCTTGTCCTGCGAGGTGGATGACCCTCTGCCAGCCACTTTCTCTTAGCCCTAAGGGAAAAGAAAGGCAAGAGCAAATCTCTTCCAAAATCTAGCCAAGAAAGCTGCAGGAGCTTGTCCAAGTTAGTCTTTGGGAGTCAAGACTGACTTGAAGACACTGCTCACCCACCCATCCCAAAAAAACCCTGATGGATTAAAATTTGCAAAACAAACTGGAAGTCTGTCCAAGGGATTAAAATATGCCCTCAGTTTATGGCAGCTTCTTATAACTGGGCAAGGGGGCAGAGGACTCCTTGCTGGCAGATTTTAAATTCTGTTTGGAGCAAGATCCGTTTGTTCCCTTGCTACCCCATCTTCTCTTTGACCTGCCCTACCGGACTTAAAGGAGGCAACTCAAAATTTTGACCCAGAGGCTTCTGAGTTCCGCAAAGCTCTTCATCAGATTAGGGTTGATTTTTCTGCTGACCAAAATAAAGGTATTGCCCTAATATAAATTTGCCCTCACTTACTGGCTGGATTCATGCGATATAACAAATTTATAAGGTGCTTTATTCAATAAAGTCAACTTTTAAGCAAGCCAATGGATTATCGTTTTTCTGTGGCATCTCTCCAGATTCATTTTATTCGAAGGCAACTTCAAAACAACGTCTTCCGCTTCCTTTTCCGTTTGTATCCCATTGCTTTGCACAAAGCTTTCTGTCAATGTTGGCCAAGCAGGTTAGGATGCAGGAATGCACTGAAAGGGGGCCACGTATGATCGTAATTAATTGCATTTGACTTTTTTTTTAAAAAAAGGGACTGAATTAAATATCTGGGAAAACTCTCTTGCTTCTACTTTGGAGTGCCAGTTGAATCTCATTCCTTTTCCTTTTTGCCTGATAAAATTGATTTTCTATGACCGTCTTACCGGGCGTGTTCTAACATTGCCTAGGTCCATTCTTGTCCTGCAGGATCCTTTGTTTAGGGTGATTCTTTGCCTTCTACTTGTTTTGTGATTTCAACTGATCAGATTTATCAACCAGATATTATACCACGGTCCAATATCCATCTGCTTGCCCCAATCTGTTGAGCCAAGCTTTTTGAAGCATCTATTGGACTGCAACACCGGGGTGCAACAAGGAAGGCGGGAGGGGGTGGGAACCTGCTGACTATTAAATCACCAATTCCTTTGGTCACTTTCTCTATGTTTCTAGTCCATAAGAAATGAAATGCAAAGTGGGGAGGGAGAAAGGCAGCCCAAGTACTTTCTGGCTCCGAATTAAAACTCAACCACCTTCTGAACATGTTACTTCCGATTGATTTTCTTGCAAGGGAGGGAGGATGGAAAGAGAAAGAGAAAGAAAGAGAAAGAAAGAAAGGATTGATCTAGAATCAGTGGGAAGTTCATCAGTTTTGAAAAAAAGCACTCCAAATGTTAAGATTCTTGATGTCTGTGGAGATACTCAGTCACCCAGGTCACGGATGTCCCTTGTCCCAAAGATGCTTCCCCCCCCCCAAAAAAAAAGCCAACTGGACTTTCTCATTTTTTCCCCTTAAAGACGTTTCGCTTCTCATTCAAGAAGCTTTTTCCTTTCTTGAGTGAAGAAGTTTCTTGGATGAGAAGCGAAACATTTTCAAGAGAAAAAAAAACAAGAAAATACAGTTGCCTTTTGAAAAAGAGGGCGGGAAGCACCTTTGGGATGTGTTAAGATTCTTGTTCACGATGGGGAGGACATTAGAATAGAATAGAATAGAATAGAATAGAATAGAATAGAATAGAATAGAATAGAATAGAAAATAGAATAGAATAGAATAGAATAGAATAGAATAGAATAGAATAGAATAGAATAGAATAGAATAGAATAGAATTCTTTATTGGCCAAGTTTGATTGGGCACACAAGGAATTTGTCTTTAGTGTATAGGCTCTCAGTGTACATAAAAAGACAAGATACATTCATCAAGAATCATAAGGCACAACACTTAATGATAGTCATGGGGTACAAATAAGCAATCAAGTCACACTAGCAAACATTATCAATATCAATCGTAAGGATGCAAGCAACAAAGTTACAGTCATGTAGTCATAAATGGGATTAATTTAGATGAAATTGGAAATAAAGTAGAGAAGTCCATCCACCAAGGTCCAACGACTATGGCAGAAGTAGGGAATGGGCGTCTTACACAATCAGGCAGCAAAGGTCTCAAGGTTAAGTTACCTAACTGTAACCCATGGATCTGTTACAACCGGATATGAAACTGTAGCAGCCTTTTTAAGGTGTAATATTTCTCATTTAAGGTGGGTGTTATAAAGTTTTTTTGAGACAAATACACCCTCCTCCTTTGTTGTTGTTGTGTGTCGAAAATTTGCACATCGGGAAAATAAACTTGGGTGTGCAATCTTCCCCTTGATATGCTATTTTACTAAATGCAAAGGATTTTCTGGTTACTGGGAAGAACAGGCGTTAAAAATATAGTATTTTTTTTTTACCCTCCGTAATCTAAAGTGGCAGGGGCCCCCAAAAGTTTATCTTGCATCTTTTTTTTAAAAAAAAAATAGGCAAATCTGTTCTTGCATTCTCTGGAAACTGATTTACAAACCATCGACACACTGAGTGATTTCAATACTGTTCACAGTTGGGACTGGATTTTAGGGTCAATTCTGCTTCCATTCAGATAATGCAATTCTTATACTTCTTTTCTCTAAAATAAAATAACCCCAAAGGCTAAGTATTAAAGGTTAAGTGTTCACTCTGTATATATGAATATTGTATATGTTCACTCTGTATATGTGAATATTGTATATGTTCACTCTGTATATGTGAATATTGTATATGTTCACTCTGTATATGTGAATATTGTATATGTTCACTCTGTATATGTGAATATTGTATATGTTCACTCTGTATATGTGAAAAAGCCTACAATTACTCTTCCTTCTGGCACAGTTGGATAAAGGAGGGGAAAAAACCCTCAACACTTCTACGGGACCACATACGTGTCCAAGATTTCAGCACCACCTGTAAATTATATGTGTCTTTAGCTTTAGATAGAATAGAATTGAATTCTTTATTGGCCAAGCGGGATTGGACACACAAGGAATTTGTGTTTGGTGCATACGCTCTCAGTGTACATAAAAAGAAAAGATACATTCGTCAAGAATCATAAAGTACAACACTTAATGATAGTCAAAGGGTACAAAGAAGCAATCGAATCATACTAGGAACCGATCAATAGAAATCGTAAGGATACAAGCAACAAAGTTACAGCCCATACAGTCATAAGGGGGAGGAGATGGGTGATGGGAACGATGAGAAGATTAAAATAGCTTGTCTTCAAAACCCCTGTGGCAGGCACAAGTTAAATGCACGCATCTGTTACCTTACATGTGAGAAAGGATGTTTGCACACTGACATGGAAGGAGCGGGCAAGATTATAGATTCAGATGCACAGTGTTTTCACGTTTTTGAATGGGTGGGTGGGGTTTCGGCAGACAGTAATAATATATTTGACAGATCCTCCAGTAAGATACTCCGTGGATTGATCTATTTAGCATTGGTGTACGAGCTGAGAAGGAAGCAAATAAGATAGACAGACTAGTGGAGCTGGTGAAGTATCCCGTGTGTATTTGCCTCTTCTGAAAGAGGCAAAGTTGGTCGTTCTTTTCCTCCTTTGATCCCAGATCCAAGGATCCAGAATAGTTCTACCATCAATTCTGACATATGCCTTGGGCTAACTTCCCAGGGAAGACTCCTATCTGAAAATGAAGTGGGTTTGAAGCTTTCCAGAGCCAGAGGAACATGAATATGTGTTTGTTTTTTCAAATCTGAGCTCTGGGTCAAAACTCAAGTTTTCTGACTGAATTGAGTTCTGCCACCAAATTCTGAGATATGCCTTGGGCTAGCTAACTCCTCGGGGAAATCTCGGATGTGAAAATGAAGTGGGTTTTAAGCTGTCCAGAAATACCAAACCTTTGGAAAGTGGGCTTCTTTGGCAGTCAGTTTCATTGAATTCCACTAGCTTCACTCCCAAGGAAATATATTTCAGCGCAAGCTCATACTGAAACGTGCCTGCCGGGGCCTGGAAATTGGAAACTCCTAGAAAGTAGAGAGCCATTTAATCCCCCTCTTTTTGGAGGGCGAATTTAGGGCTTTCTAAAGCAACTTCTATCTTAGAGTAATATTAAAATAATAGAAGAATTATAGAGGCAGGATTATAGTCATAGTAACAGATGAGTAAAAGCAGGTGGTTATATATATTATTATAATACCATAAGATAACTCCATTTTGGGGCACTGTTTCTATTTGTACTTTTCTTCCATTATTCAAATATTATTCTCTTGAATAATAATAATAATAATCTGACTACTTTCATAGAATTCTTTTTAACCTGATGAATGACCGCATCTGTGATACCTAACTCATTTTCTGCATTTGCACCAGGCAGTAAGCAAGCAGGTGGGGCTCATGCAACAGGCTACGGACCCCTCAAAAATAACAACAAGAACAAATCTTAACGAAGAGTAAAACTCCGAGTTTAGCATGTTTTGAGAATACAGCATCTGTAGGAATGCTGATTAGAAATTAGTCTTTATGTGAGTCCCGGTTCCCCCCCCCCCAGTTTGCTTGACTTCCTGCCAATTGAACTTCCTTCCTTCCACATTTTTGAACACAAGCCATCCAAGGGAGAGGATAAAATAAAACTAAAACAAAGAAATTTAGTTAAAAGGAAATCCTTAGGATGGGGAAAAAATCCTCCCTGACTTGTCCTGAGATCTTCTGAATCTCGATTAATTCCACTTACCTGGATTGTGGATTTAAGAAATAAAGGGTCGTGGGGGGGGGGGTTGCGCCCCAGTTGAGAGAAGGTAAAGAATTGGATCCCTTGATTTTTGTGGAAATTATTCTCAAAAGCTCCAAGAATTCTCTGCAAAGGTGGGAAGGGAGCGTTATCAGAAAACGTGACACCGTTTTAGGGATTTGTAGAGGTGGAGCGAAATGATAAGGCAGAGGGATTTAATCAATTAGATTAATACATTTGCATGCAATTGGGAGCGGATAATTGAGATCAGCCACTGTTACTAATTGCAGCAGATGGCTACTCCTGAACGATCGCTGCAGATCTAAAAAAAAGAAAAAAGAAAAGAAAAGCTAAGCAATGCTGGTTTGGTTAGATGTTGAACGGGAGACCACAAGGAAATCTCAAGGTGGTAGGCTGGAAGTCAGGAAGCACCCCCAAAGAAACCAATGGCAATACTGTCTAATTTCTACATTACTGTCAAGTCAACTGGCATGGATATATATATATATCCATCAAGTCGCCAGGAGTTGGGAGGGAGACTTTAACCTATGGATCAAGAATTATAGTAAATTATTGGTTTGCAAGAGGATATACTAGACTTGACAGAAGGGTTGAGTTCTGGCAACAGGCTAAACAAGGCTAAAATTATCAGTTGCACGTGCCACCTTTTCATCTTCAGATGGAATATAATTCACTGTTTGAGCTTTGGCTTTGATGTTGAATCCAACAATTGCGCGGAACCGGAGTTTGAGGTTTGGGCGAACGATCTTTAAATCAAGAGAAGGGGGGGGGGAGCTGACTTTGGAATTCTGGGAACAGTAGTCCAAAATGCCTGGAGGGCATCAACTTGGAAGGTGCTGCTGCTAATCTTATGGGCAGGGCTGTTTTAACTCCTGATGGTCACTGGCCCGTGGGCCCGACGAGCATAGGAGCCCCCTACTAATCTGTACATACGTTAACCCTTCAATGCACCTTGTATCATATAAATACAGCAACGGTATGCCTATTATTGTGGTTTTTTTTTTTCAAACCTCCTGTATTGTTCAAATGTTTATCCTGTCGATTAGTTGTTGCTAAAAACAGCCATGTTATTAATGTTTCAACACCGGTTTTGTTGGAAGTGCCCACAAAATAAATATATGTTAATTTTATCGACCCTTTACATTTTTTTTTTAATATTCCTGTGAGTAGTTGTCTTAGGGGCCCCAGCACACTGTTTTTCCCGGGGGCCCATAATGCTGTTAAAACGGCCCTGCTTATGGGCACCGAATACAGAAGATTTCTCCTTTTCCCCCCGAAATTCGATAGGCTCACAAATCACTGGCGGGCACTTCTTTGGAAAAGCAATTCTGAAATCTTTCCTGCACTGCGAAGAGGTGGTTTGATCGCCCTTTAGAGAGGGCACCGTTGGACTGCGCTGACGGTTATGATAATCGTAATCCAGAATCATTTGTGAGACGGTGCTTTTTCGGTTGGAGCTAAAGGAAGGAAGGAGCCGGCGATGCTGTGCTAATCTGGCTGTTTTTTTTGTGGCTAAAACTCTTCGGCGGATAGAGAGCCAAACTCTCTGTCCAAAACCGTTTTGCTGACGGTAGAGAAGAAAAGAGGTCGCTATAGTTAGACTAGATTCGTTAAAAAAAAAAAAAAGTGGGGGGGGGGGAGCGTGGGGAGATTTCCGGAAGGCCGAATTCAAAACGAAGACCCTCGGCTAAAATGCCGCGCAGAAAATGACAATGGAGGTTTAACGTGAGAGTTACGGCAAAAGCTCGGGGAGAGAGGCTGGGTGCTAATGGATTTTTGATCTCTAAACCGATAAGACGGCCTATTCCCACACCCACCCCGCCCCCTGACGCATTTAAATCCTTTACAATAATCGTCTCCCCTTCCATGCGTGTGCAAAGTAGTGCAAATGGTACTTTCCGAGTGGTAATGTGAGAGATAGATGACCGTAAATTCCCAAATGCTATCTCTGTGTGTGTGTGTGAGAGGGGGGGGGGGCAGAGACAGACAGATAGACAGAGACAGAGAGGGGGTGACAGAGAGAGACACAGAGACACACAGAGAAAGGAGAGACAGCGAGACAGATAGACAGACAGAGACAGACAGACAGAGAGAGGGGGGACATAAAGAGAGAGAGAGAGACAGAGACACACAGAGAAAGGAGAGACAGGCAGAGAGACAGAAAGAGACAGACAGACAGAGAGAGAGACAGACAGAGAGGGGGGATATAAAGAGACACAGAGAGAGACACACACAGAGAGACAGACACACAGAGAGAGGAGAGACAGCGAGAGAGACAGAGACAGAGAGAGCGGGGACATAAAGAGACAGAGAGAGACACACACACACACACAGAGAGGGAGGAGAGACACAGAGAGAGAAACAGAGAGACAGACAGAGAAAGAGAGAGACAGAGAGACAGAGAGAGAGGGGTGCACATAAAGAGACACAGAGAGAGACACACAGAGAGAGACACACAGAGAGAGAGAGAGAGTAGGAATTTTTCTGGCCAGATCTTTCCCTTATTTGCAAAATGCAGGCAATCCTCTTTAGCCCACTTTCAAAGTGATTAGCAGAAGGAAACCAGCTCTACCGCCCCCTCCCCTTTTCCCTCCCCCCCTGCACAAATAAAATTAAAAAAAAAAAGTTGCACGCCGAATAATCCAGTTGCATATCAAGCAAGGAGGTTAACATCTTTTTTAAAAAAACAAACAACCCTCCGTTTCCTTAAGCAATGACATGGCAAGCAGGGTTTCCCCACCCTTCGCTCCAAAAGATGCTCGGGTTATCCAGGGCGCGTTCCTTTTTGGATCGCAGGGACCGAACCGCAGTTCGTGACAGCCCCAAAGGAATAGGGCGAAGTAAAACTAACGTTCAACGACGAACTCTTTGAAGTGGGCGAGTGAGCCGCGAGTTCCTGTACGCAAACCTACCCCCTGAGTAAGAAGGTGGGGGATCTTTCTCTCCCCTCCCCCCCCCATTGGAAGAAATCGGTGATTATCTGGATGCTGTGGTATTGCTAAAATGAGGGGGAAATTTAGGTTTCTCCCTGGGGATGGGGGTGGGATCGAAGTCGAAATATGTCTACTTACCATCAACACCTAGATTGGCATATCAAGCCTACGGGGAACTGATCCACTGCCTTCACCCAACGTGCCATGAAATTATCAAATTTAATCCAATTTTGGGGGGCGGGATTGGTGGCCCCTAAACCAGGGGTGAAATCCAGCAGGTTTTGACAGGTTCTGGAGAACCGGTAGTGGGAAATTTTGAGCAGTTCGCAGAACCGGCAAATACCATCTCTGGCTGGCCCCAGAATGGGGGTGGGAATGGGGATTTTGCAATACCCTTCTTCCAGGAGTGGGGAGGGAATGGGGATTTTGCAGTATCCTTCCCCTGGAGTGGGGTGGGAATGGGGATTTTGCAGTATCCTCCCCCCTGGAGTGGGGTGGGAATGGAGATTTTGCAGTATCCTCCCCCTGAAGTGGGATGGGAATGGGGATTTTGCAGTATCCTTCCCCTGGAGTGGGGTGAGAATGGAGATTTATTTTTTTTAATTTGATTTATATGCCGCCCTTCTCTGGAGACTCAGGGCGGCTTACAATGTGCTAAGCAATAGCCTTCATCCTTTTGTATATTTATACAAAGTCAGCTTATTGCCCCCACAAACTGGGTCCTCAATTTACCTACCTTAGAAAGGATGGAAGGCTGAGTCAACCTTGAGCCTGGCGAGATTCGAACCTGCAGTAATTGCAGGCAGCTGGTCTTAATAACAGGGTGCTTTAGACCACAGTACTACCAAGGCTCCTTCCCCTGCCACGCCCACCAAGCCACACCCACAGAACCGGTAGTAAAAAAAATTGGATTTCACCACTGCCCGAAACGAACCAGTTGAGTCCACCCCTAGGCAACCAATATAAGTTTAGGGGAAAATGGGTGTATAGCAATAGCACTTAGACTTATATACCGCTTCACAGTGCTTTTACAGCCCTCTCTAAGCGGTTTACAGAGTCAGCCTTTTGCCCCTAACAATCTGGGTCCTCGATTTACAGACCTAGGAAAGGATGGAAGGCTGAGTCAACCTTGTGCTGCTGCTGCCTCCTCTCCACAGCCGAATATGTGGGGTGGGGGTGGATGGCATTTATATGGGGCATAGATCATCAATTAATATACCGGTAGCTAGAGGAAACTACCCTCTTTCCCGCAGCGTTAAGTGTGCCGCGCTATAGCAGCGAAGTGAATGGACTGGAGCCAGCTTACTCCCCGAATCTAATGATAGACGTTTAACTCTAATACTAGCTTGGAAGGCTACAATTCAGGTCCGGCTCCAGGTGAAGAGAGTGAGGAAGGCATGTCTATGGAGAGTCTCAGTCATCCAAGTATTCATGGTTGTCCCAAAGGTACTTTTTTTCCAAAGAGGCAACTGGACTTTCTTGGTTTTTTTTTCCTTTTGAAGAGGTTTCACTTCTCATCCAAGAAGCTTCTTCAGTTCTGACTAGATGGTGGGGGAACGGAAGGATTTATACTCCTTATTCCGACAGGCAGGGCTAGCTGCCTAAATTGAGTTTTGAATTTGGAATTCTTAAATTTTTGGGTTTTTTAGTTAATTGGCCTTAAATGTAATACTTTTAATATTTTTTTAAAAAAAATTAAATTGTGATATTTGTATTGTGTTTTTACCTGGCTGTACACCGCCCGAGTCCTTCCGGAGAGGGGCGGTATAGAAATATAATTATCCTTATCCTTATCCTTGTAGACAGCTGGTCCTTTGCATCCTTTTAGGGAATCGATGAGGCCACTTGGAGGTTTAACTGCATCCTCAGGGTCACCTGAGTAGTACAAATAGTTCCTGTGGTCCTCAACTTTTTTTTTTCTGGAAATCCATTCATACTTTCACACCCTTCGAAGGCGGTTCATCCCCCACAAAGGGCATGGCTAAAAGTCTGTGGAGATTCTCAGTCATCCAAATCATGGTTGTCCCAAAGGATGCGCATGATCAGCTGTCTGCAAGGAGTATCAATCCTTCCATTCCCCACCATCCAGTCAGAGCCGAAGAAGCTTCTTGGATATGAGAAGCGAAAGGTCTTCAAAGGAAAAACAGAAAAGTCCAGTTGCCTCCTGAAAAAGCCCCACTGAGGAAAGCGTTTTTCTGCAAGGCCGCGGTAAAGCAATCACGCGGGTCCGTGGGTGCGATTTTTCCGCTCCTTCATCCCCACCCACTCCCCAAATAAAACAATCTCAGCGCTTTGGAGTTGCTTTCTCTTTTCTCCTTTCCGTGGAGTGGGGGGGGAACCAACCTCCGCCCACGCGCGTGGGGAACAACATGCTTCCTCTTAGCATGGGATCGCTGGCTCTCGGCTCCTCCACTATTTCTTCCTGCTAATTTCAGCCTTTCAGCCAAATTGAGGGGGGGGGGAGAGTGGGAGAGTCAGAGCAGAATCCCGCCCCCTTCGCGGGCAGCCATTTTGTGGCAGAGGGCTAGGCTGGCATCTCCGAAAGCTTTGCCTGCTTTCGCTTCCCCTCCCTCGATCCCTCCCCGCATCCCCCGCCACGCCATAAGGTGGCCCGGCCGTTTATGGAGGGGAAGGGGAGAGGGTGGAGGGGGGGAGGGACACAGCGGGCCAAAGAGATTTGCAGAGGGTTAATTCGGACGGTGGCAAACAGGCTGGCACAGTTCAGATCTGCAACCAGGGCTTAGAACAGCAGTGCCGGGCAAAGGCGGGCATCTGGCCGCCTCTTCAGTGCCTCTCCAAGCAGGATCCACGTAGAGGACACTCAAGCAACAGCTTCTTCTTTAGAAGGGAATGAATTGCAGGCTACCCGCTTCCATGTCTAGAGGAAGGGGGTGTCTAAGGCCACCACCGGCCACCAAAGCTTAGAGCAGCAGCTTCCTGTCCTCCGAGGTCTCCAAAGTGGGTTGAATTTATCACCCTTCTCCCACCCAATATTCTGGGTATCCTTCTGATTCCTGCAGCCCTGTGGTGCACGTGGTGTACATCCTAGAATTGGTGGTTTACCCAGTGCATATTATTTCTCTTCCCACCCATCTCTCGGTCCTTAGGGAATTCTATTTTTCATCAGTAGACTTAAACTTAGAGAAAGAATGATAAGTATGGAAACTGGGTTCTCCAATTAGCCAATCTGGGGAAAGGATGTGAGAAATCTTGGTCTGCTTCTTGGAGAGAAGCATCTGCAATGAATCCATTACTCTCCTCCTTTTCTTCATCTATGGGACAGCTGGAATGCAATTGAACTTTCCTTTTTCTTTGCAATGGTGACTCGGCAAACATCCTTCTCTTCTTGCTTAATACCTCTACCTCTGTGTAGGGGTGGGCTTCAAAAATTTTAGGAAGGGGTTCTCTGCCTGGTTGCTGGGTGGGTGTGGCCATGGTGGGCATGGCCTAGTTGGCCTCTGCACCCACAGCAGGGAGGGGGGGCTTTTCCCCCTCCCCAGGCTCCAGAGGCTTTGCTCGAGCCTCCAGGAGGGCAAAATGCCCTCCCCAGGCTCTGGAGGCCCTCTGGAGGCCAGAAACGGGCCCATTTCCAGCCTTCCAGAACTTCCGATAGGCCCATTTTTTCGCCCTCCCTGAGCCTCCGTGTGCGCCCTGCACTTACCTCCATTTAAAACGGGCCATGTGGGAACTCCTGGGAAGGGCAGGGTGGGTAAGGCCAGCCAGGAGTGGGATTTGGGGGTTCTCCGAACTGCACAGAATCTTAGCTAGAGGTTTTCCCGAACCCCTGTGAACTCCCAGCATCTTACCCCTGTCTCTGTGATAACTATGGTGTGCATTAGAATTTGCTGAGAGGTGTGCTATGTCAGCTGAGCAGATAGCCAAAATTGAATTAAGGGCCTTCTTTTTGGCAGAAAATCATGAGTTTTGTTCACACTTTGGATTAAAGCAAAAGATGATTTGTGTGTGTGTGTGTGTACCTCTGCTACAGCATGTTGCAAACTGATTTACACTTAGCTGTGTGCCAAACCAGCAAGTTGTGTTTCATCCCGTAAACGATGATTTAGAAAGGTGGTTTGACATTAGGTCATATCTAGCTCATGGAAACATAGGCAGTCCTTTATATTCTTTTGTCTCTCAAAGGCCAATCTCGAAATAAAGAGAGGGAAAGTTCTGAGACTGGCTTGGAAAAGTAATGAAATGAGTGGGTTACCTATCCAAGGTGCTGAAATAAGAATCCAAGAGATGAGTGTCTTGCCTTCAGTGAGTAACATCACGGAACAATTTTAAGCCAAGTCAGAATAAACAGAGCAAATATTTCAGGGAACACATTGTGGTCAATTCTTTGACCCTTAGCCTGCACCTTAAACACTCCACACATTTGTATCCAGCATTCTTTAGGATTGTTATAACTTGCTACCTAGACTAAAATGAAAATGTAACGTTCATCATAGATCTTCCTGTAGAAAATCTAACCCTTATTTTAATGTATTATGTCAACCAAGCCACCAAAGAGTGTATTTGAAAAGGTGGGCATAACATGTTCTCAAAACACAGAAACTGTATTGTAAGCTTACTTTTAAAGTTTTACGTATTATGTAAACCCAACCATCTCTTCCTTTTGATTTATTTTCATTTTTGGGGGGCTGGTTGCATCATCTACACCAGGGATCAGCAACCTGTGGCTCTGGAGCTGCATGTGGCTCTTTCATCCCTTTGCTGTGGCTCCCTGTTGCTCAAAATATGTGTCACAACCGCCAGTGTGTGACACCTGCCAGCATGCAATTTGTTGAGCTTTTCGACCCCCAGTAGGCCAACCATGGAAAAGAAAAGTTTCAGAAGAAAACAGAATCTTTAATTCAACTATATAAGCTAGTTTTGTGGCCGCTCAGGAAATAGTCAGGCACGGGAAGGGTTTTGTGGCTCCCAGTGTTTTCTTTTCTGTGGAAAATGGGTCCAAATTGCTCTCTGAATGTTTAAGGTTGCCAACCCCTGCTCTACACAATTTCCTGGAGATTCTGAGTAGACAACTATAGACAACTCACCCAGGGGTGAAATGCTCCCAGTTCAGATCGGATCTCCCGATCAGGTAGTGATGGCAGCGGGTGGTTAGGAGAACCAGTAGCAAAAATCCCTGCTGCCTCTCCATGTCCAGCTGATCTGCGCAATCATCAGAGGCTTTTTTTTTTTACTTTTAAAAGCATTTTTTCTACAACTTCTTTGGCCGAAAAAATGCTTTTAAAAGTTAAAAAAAAAGCCTCTGATGATCGCGCGGCTCAGCTGGGATTGTCAGAGGCTTTTCAAAGCATTATTTTCTGCAACCTCTTAAGGTTGTAGAAAAAATGCTTTTAAAAGTAAAAAAAAAAAAGTTGGCCACGCCCACCAAGCCATGCCCATAGAACCGGTAATAACAACATTTACATTTCACAATTGAACTCACCCTGTTAATATGTTTCAAATAACAAAGTTGTGTAAGTTGAACCAATGGCTAAAGGTGTCACAGGCTTATACACAACAGACTTTGAAACATATCCCTCAATAAAAAACGAGAGCTCCCTAACCATCTTGTTCATAGGTATTTCTGTGCACTTTAAGTAAGTAACCACATAACTAGCTGCACAGGTGTTGTATTGAATCTGATCTCCGTTCGGTATACAACATTCCACACAGATTTAATCAGCTCCATCATTCTTTACCAGGTGAGTGCTAGTCAAAGAGACCAAGTCATAGCTACCTATGATGAACTGGACTGCTGTGTTGCTGAGAATGGTGGGATTGTAGTCCGTCACATCTGGATAATGCCATTCAGGCAATTAATTAAATATTATTTAGTTTTTAATAGGCAGAATTGTGCTTCCCTAGAGACATCAGACCAATAAATATGATCTAGTATCCTCATACCTCTATCTAAACTTTTTTTTTTTTTTAAGGAGAGAGTTTGGGGATAGTGGATAATAATGGAAGCTCATTGTGAGTTTCTTCTTTAAGCAAATTGAGGCTCAGCTTTTATTAAGAATTTTTTTTTCTTTCTCTTCAAGCTTTCATTGGGCAATGGTGACTATGGCTTTGATTGCTAATTGCTGCTAAATTGCTAAATTTAAGCCATTTCCTTTTGGCACTGCTTTTGCACATTGTATTTTCCTGTTTTGTTTTTTTTTTCCTTGTTCACAGAATTGATTGATTTATTAAATGGCTTTGGAGATTTCAAGAGAACTTCAGAAAATTCCCGTAACATTATTTGCACAGACCTCCACATCTCACCATGCTCATTTTGTCAATACCCCCCCCCTTTTTTTTTTTTGTGGAGGGAAAGACCTTTTGAGATTAACTCCTTTTTCATCATTTTTCAAGGGGATTGGTCAGGGGAAAAACACAGACAAAATATTCAGCACAGCACTATTCCAAATAAGTTATTGAAAGCACAAAGGAGGCCCAGTAGGGAAGGAATTAAGACTTTATTGCAGCACAGACTAAACAAGGATGACATTGTGAGTTTATTAGCAGTGGAAAAAGTATGCACACAGGTACTTGGGAGCAAGCCTCAGTGTGACTTTAATGTGAGCAAATATGCACAAGATGATGCTTTAGTGGCCAATTTTTCACAAAACCTTGCTCACTAGTATAGTATAGCAATTGTACAACGTATCAAAGCTTGATTAGTTCTAAGTTTTGTGTCTGTGTATATGTGTGTGTGTGTGTGTGTGTGTGTGTGTGTGTGTGTGTGTTTTGTGAGCATGTGTGTGGTTTCATGCGAGTCCAGCCTCTTTGGTGAGTTTTAAGGTATGATGTGCTCTGCAAATCCAGAAAATAAGGCAATTCAGAAAGCAAACGAAATGCATGTAGTTTGGCCAGTATGTCATTTGATTTGGCTCAAAATTTCTGCAATGCTTTTAAAAACTTGCTTTGTAGGCAAAGTTATACCATATATAACTAGTTTTAAGAATGTCTGGTTAAGATATTTATTTATTTATTGGTTAGACTTCTATACCGCTTCAAAGTGCTTTACAGCCCTTTCTAAGCGGTTTACAAAGTTAGCATATAGCATATTGCATATTAACATATTGGATTAGCATATTGCCCCCAACAATCTGGGTCTTCATTTTACCCACCTCGGAAGGATGGAAGGCTGAGTCAACCTTGAGCTGGTGAGATTTGACCTGCTGATCTGCTGAACTAGCAGTCAGCTGAAGTAGCTGCAGCACTGCACTCTAACCACTGCGCCACCTCGGCTCATAAATATATTTGATCAACAGCCATTGCTTGAGGAATGTTTTGACCTAGGCTGCTTTAACAAGCAGGAGGCAGGAATTGGTCCCGGCAAAACCTCTTTTGTTTACACGACTGTGAATTACGTTCATTCACAGTCAGCAAGGATTGTCCAAACAGTTTTTCAAAAGGAACATTTCTCAACACACCTTACCTTGTTTGGCAAGCTGCCAGGTAACTTGTTTCCAACCGCAGTACAAGGCAAAACTTGGCACAGAGTCTCTCAGAGTCACGGAATGAATGGTTTCCCGTAAAAGCCCACTCCCTGTTCACTCCTCTTTTATTTCCTATGGGAGGGGCCAATCACCTCCAAGGTGTGGCTTTACTCCTGAGTCGACCCTGCTTTCTGAGTTGTTCTTCTCTTCTGGGAGCTCTGCGCATGCTCACACTGGGAACGGGCTCCAGCTATTCCTCTGCCTCGCTGCTTTCTAGCTCCCTCTCTGCCTCCGATGCAGAGCCCTCATTCGAGCTTTCCCCAGCCCCCAGGACTGGCCCAAGCTCCTCCCCAAGCTCCTCACTGTCTGACTCTGCTGCCAGCTCTGCTGGCCGCCAGCGGGCCACAACAATGAAAAGGTGGATACAAATGGAATGAATAAATATAATTGACCCTCGTGGAATAAGGACAGGTTTTTCCAGGCACCATCTCAGATTTTGCCACTTCAGGCCTTAATGCCAGCAGTTCAGTCAAATGAGCTAATAACCGGGGATAGAAAATGTGGCTTCTAGGCGAGGCTCCCACAGAACAATATCCTGGTTCTGTAATATTGAGCATCTCTTGTGGGCGCTTGCACGAAAGAACCACTATGGGGAGCCATCTTGCATTCACAAAATGGCCGCTGTGGTTGGTATAGCAATAAAGCAGTCCTCGAGCCCAACTGGGCAGGCTGATACTGCAAACTTGAACTGCCTTCAGAATTGAGGCCTAGATTACTGGAGGAAATGTCTCCATTGAGCTCTAGATCTCTACAGATTCTTTTTTCACATGGCCTCTGAAACATTTCTGGTCCAAACTGCCAAAGCAGTGGTGGAATTCAAATTTTTCTACTATCGGTTCTGTGGGCGTGGCTTGGTGGGCGTGGCAGGGGAAGGATATTGCAAAATCTCCATTCCCACCCCACTCCAGGGGAAGGATACTACAAAATCCCCATTCCCATCCCACTCCAGGGGAAGGATACTGCAAAATCCCCATTCCCTCCCCACTCCAGGGAAAGGATACTGCAAAATCTCCATTCCCACCCCATTCTGGGGCCAGCCAGAGGTGGTATTTGCCGGTTCTCTGAACTACTCAAAATTTCCACTACCGGTTCTCCAGAACCTGTCAGAACCTGCTGGATTTCTCTCCTGTCCCAAAGGTACAATTTCCTACAATTTGGGAGTGAACCAAACCTGAAAATAGTGCTTTTCGCCTTAAAAGAGTGAAACAGGAAGAGAAGCTGCTACCAAAACAGGAATCAGATAAAAGGAATCTGAGTCTGGACCAGTGCTTGAGTAAAGTACCTCCTGAGGTCCAGACCATCCCCACCCTATTGGCCTTCCGAAAAGCAGTGAAGACCTGGCTTTTCCGGCAGGCCTGGGGCCGTTGATCTCGCTCTTGCGATCTGGTGAGATCCGGCCATGAATGGTATGAATGAGTTTTAATGTTTTAATGTTTTTAATTTTTAAATGTTTTTTATTAGGATTTTAAATGTATTGTGAGCTGCCCCGAGTCTTCGGAGAGGGGCGGCATATAAATTGAATTAAATTGAAAAAATTGAAATTGAAAACTGTCTCGGACAATCCCTCACAAAGCAAAGGGAAGGAGGGGGAAAATGCATTCAGCCTTGCAAAGATTCTGTTACTATAGCTTTACAATAAAAAGCAGTACGGACCTACATGGCATTGACTTCCTAGTCTGGCCTACCTCGAAGGGCTGGCATTTCTGCAGCCAAGTTCTGAATGCCTGTAGGTGGGGGGGGGGGGTGTCCCCTGGATCTGGCTGATGATGACTTGTTTCCATTTAGCTTTCCTTCCTTGATTTTCTGCTCGTCTCCTAGGGATGAATATGTTCTCTCCTTTTGTCTGCCAAAAGCCAGACGATGTCGTGCTTCTAATCTTGCCAGAGAAGGTTTAAATAAAATAAAATAAATAAATAAAAGGGGGTGTGGGAGAACATTGCTTAAATAGGCATTTGTAGTTCTGAGCCTTTCTGAAGTAAAAGCTGCCCACCAGTGGCCAAGGTAGAGGATTGTCTCGGGGCAGCAGCGTAAAAAACAAATCACACCTTTTGTCTATGGAGACTTTCGATCAACCAGATCACTGTTATCCCAAAGATTCTTTTTCCAAAAGGCAACTGGACTTCCTTGTTTCCCCCCACCCTTTGAAAATATTTTGCTTCTCATCCCAAGAAGCTTCTTCAGTTCCTACTTAGCTAGAATTCAGGGGTTTAACTGGTCCAAAAGACTCAGTGTGATGTCAAGGTTAAGACGCTATACTGGAGGCAGAAGCATCCTGGTCCCATCCTCCATTCTCAGACATGGGAGCCTCCTGGGTGACTTTGGGGCCAGTCTCTCTCTCTCTCCAGCCTACCTCACAGGGTTGTGAGAACATATTGGAGGAGAGAATCACTAAGTATGCTACTAGTTGAATTAACAGAGGGATTCAATCAAGATCAAGGGAGGTACTAATACCACTCTATAAAGCCTTAGTAAGACCACACCTAGAATATTGCATCCAGTTTTGGTCACCAGACTATAAAAAAAGATGTTGAGACTCCAGAAAAAGTGCAGAGAAGAGCAAGCAGGATGATGAGGGGACTGGAGGCTAAAACATGATTAATGGTTGCAGGAACTGGGCATGGCTAGTCTAGTGAAGAGAAGGACCAGGGGAGACATGAGAGCAGTCTTCCAATATTTGAGGGGCTGCCACAGAGAGGAGAGGGTCAAGCTATATTCCAAAGCACCCGAAGGCCAGACAAGGATTAATGGATGGAAACCGAACAAGGAGAGATTCAACCTGGAAAGAAGGAGAAATTTTTTGACAGTGAGAACAATCAACCCAAGGAACAGAAGTTGCCTCCGGAAGTTGTGGGAGCTTCATCACTGGAAGCTTTCAAGAGACTGGATTGCCATCTGTCAGAAATGGTGTAGGGTCTCCTGCTTGGATGGGGTGTGGGGTTGGACTGGATGGCTACAAGGTGCATTCGAACTCTGTTAATCTGTATCTGTATAAAAGTAAAGGTTCCCTCGCACATATGTGCTAGTCGTTCCTGACTCTAGGGGGCGGTGCTCATCTCCGTTTCAAAGCCGAAGAGCCAGTGGTGTCCAAAGACATCTCCGTGGTCATGTGGCTGCCATGACTAAACGTCAGTGGCGCACGGAATGCTGTTACCTTCCCATTAAAGGTGGTCCCTATATTTCTACTTGCCTTTTTTACGTGCTTTTGAACTGCTAGGTTGGCAGAAGCTGGGACAAGGAACGGGATCCGTATCTTTATATAGATCCAAATAATGATAATAATAGCAACTTAGGCATGCACAGGAAGGAGGAGGAGGATGTGATAATGACATCCATTCAGTTGTGTCTCTATAGAACTCTATAGAACAGTGATGGCTAACCTGTTCCAGACCGAGTGCCCAAAGTGTGCCCAAACCCCCAAAATGCAATGTGTGTGCAACCCCTGAGCACGTGCCCCACCCTCTGTGCAAGCATGTGTGGCCCCGCCCCCTGGGCATGCACTCCGAGACCCAAAGACCAGCTAGCTGGTGGGAGGCGTGCGCGCATGTGCAGCAGAGCTAAACTGGGATGATGGCTCAGGTGCCATCAGAGAGGGCGCTGCGTGCCACCTCTGCCCTGTGTGCCATAGGTTCGCCATCACAGCTATAGAACATAGAATAATAGAATTGGAAAGAACCTTGGGGGTCTTCTAGTTGAACCCCTTGCTCGAGCAAGAGACCCTATTTATTATTTCATCCAAATGCAGGGGCAAAATGCTCCCAGTTTGGACCGGATCCCCCAATCCAGTAGTGATGGTTGCGGGCGGTTCAGAGAACCGGTAGCAAAAATCCCTGTGCCTCCCACCATGCTCAGCTGAGTTGCACAATCTTCAGAGGCTTTTTTTTTTTTACTTTTAAAAGCATTTTTTCTACAACCTCTTCCGACAGAAAAATGCCTTTAAAAGTAAAAAATAAAAAGCCTCTGATGACTGTGCGGCTCAGCCGGGATCATCAGAGGCTTTTCAAAGCATTTTTTCCTGCAACCTCTTGGCCGAAGAGGTGGTAAAAAAAAATGCTTTGAAAAGTCTCTGACGATCCCAGCTGAGTTACCTGATCGCCAGAGAGGCTTTTCAAAGCATTTTTTAAAAAGCCTCTTTGATGATCCCAGATGAATTGCCTGATTGCCAGAGGCTTTTCAAAGAATTAGAAAAAAATGCTTTGAAAAGTTAAAAAAAAAAGTTGGCCACGCCCACCCAGTCACGTTACCCCACCACCACCAAGCCACGCCCACAGAACCGTAGTAACACATTTTACATTTCACCCCTGCCCAAATGGTGTATAGGTGTCCTATGGGCCAGTCTCTCCATGCCTTTTAATGTTGCACTCCTTCTTTTGAGTATTTCGATGCTGTGGCTGGTGTCTATGTTTTGATGGCGTCTCTAACCACCGTGTTCTTTGATGGCCGGGTTTCCTTTCACAGCCCTGAAAAGTTCAGGGTTGGGGAGGAGCTCATCTTAATGGGAAGTTAAATTGATGGTTGCAATGATTCAGAGTGTGACCATGGCCGTCAGTGCGTGGTGACAGCGTTGTTATCAGGACTCTTGGCTGTTGGGTGCACCTGGTGTTCCACCCCTCCGTTCCTTTCTCCCTGTACATCTTGCTGCTCCTTTTCATCCTCCCTTTTTAAAAAGAGGTTGGATCCAGGGCAGAGCAAAGCTGTAATTGCACTTGGCACCTTTACAAAGGGAGCAAGAAAGATGCCACACGTCTTCTGGGGTTATTTTTAAAATTAGGCGTGCCTCTTCATTGGGGGAGGGGAGGGGGGGTCTAGCCTTAAATCCGTGGCTGATCCGCACCAACTGTATTGGTATCTTCCTTTTGATTCCAGACTAGTCTGCTTTTAGCTCCTTAGCAATGAAAACAGCTATAATAACAACCCAAGTGCTGAGTTATTAATGGGGCGGATCCCAATTTCGTTATACTTAAAGCAGACCTACTGATTTGTTGGGGAGGGAGATGACAAAAAAAATAGCATTTTTCAAGAGGAAGATGGGATTTGGGCTGGTCTAAAGGTTAACAAATCCTCTAAAGGTGGGTGGAAGGGGAGAATGTTCTTGATAGATTTACACACTGTTTTCAGGCTTATACCGTAACTTACACCGCTTTTAAAGAAACAAATATATAATACACTGAACTGATGGCTTATGGTGATCAGAATGGAAACTCGTTCTTTTCCAATAATTGGATGGATGGATGGATGGATGGATAGAGATAGATAGATGATAGATGATAGACCGACAGACAGATAGATGATAGACAGACAGGCAGATAGATGATGGATGACAGATAGATAGATAGATAGATAGATAGATAGATAGATAGATAGATGATAGATAGATAGATGGATAGATGATAGAAAGATGGATAGATACTGTAGATGATAGACAGACAGATGATGGATATTAGATAGATAGATACATAGACAGACAGACAGAGATAGATACATAGATAAGATGATAGAGAGAGAGAGAGAGAGATGATAGAGATAGATAGATAGATAGATAGATAGATAGATAGATAGATAGATACTGTAGATGATAGACAGACAGATGATGGATGATAGATAGATAAATAGACAGACAGACAGAGATACATAGATAAGACAATAGATAGATGATAGAGATAGATAGATAGATAGATAGATGATAGATAGATAGATGGATAGATACTGTAGATGATAGACAGACAGATGATGGATATTAGATAGATAGATAAATAGACAGACAGACAGAGATAGATACATAGATAAGATGATAGATAGATAGATAGAGAGAGAGAGAGATGATAGAGATAGATAGATAGATAGATAGATAGATAGATAGATAGATAGATAGATACTGTAGATGATAGACAGACAGATGATGGATGATAGATAGATAAATAGACAGATAGACAGACAGACAGAGATACATAGATAAGACAATAGATAGATGATAGAGATAGATAGATAGATAGATAGATAGATAGATAGATAGATAGATAGATGATAGATAGATAGATGGATAGATACTGTAGATGATAGACAGACAGATGATGGATGATAGATAGATAGATAAATAGACAAACAGACAGACAGAGATAGATACATAGATAAGGATAGATAGATAGATGATAGAGATAGATAGATAGATAGATAGATAGATAGATAGATAGATAGATAGATAGATGATAGATAGATAGCAATAATTTCTTCCTAATGTCATAGAATCTTATCAATTAAGAATATTGACAACAAACTGAAGGGTCTATCTGCACTATTTGAAATCAAAGGCGCCTCTTCAATATGATATATAGTTCTTCAATATAACAGGCTCTACCGAATGTCTTTCAATGGGAAGAAAATTTGAGATCTCAGCTTGACTTAGTTTTTCAATACATTTCTATGAATTGTTTTGTAAAAAATAATTCATAATAGTGTTACCCACCCTTTCATATGCACCATCTTAATCAAAGTCTGTCTTGTCGAAAAGGTTGTCATCTAATTGATAAATATCACCATCTCTGAGGGCAATGAACATTTTGCTTTTAATTTTAATTGAAAGGTTTTTATAAACTGGGAAAAATCCGACTTTACTAAGTAACGCTGTTATGTAGAAAGATTTACCAAAAAACGCCCCACAAAATATTGGAAACCTACATTCCTGTTTTGCCATAAATACTGAAAAATATGGGAAACAGCATAGTCTTCCCAAATTAATAGCAGTAAAAACCTGGAAGAAGTAGAAGAAGAAGAAAAAATCGTTTCAAACGAAGAAACGTTGGATTCTCCTTTGATTTCTATTTTTCAATTCCAAGAAGTCATTCCGAGTGGATTTCCTCTCTACAAATGTCTTTTTAATGTTTCAAAGGGGGTGCACCAGCCTAAAATTGCTGCTTATGTACTCTCCAAAATTAGTTGAGAATCGTTTTTTTCCCCACCTCCTCTTTCTCTCTCTGTCTCTATTCTTTTGTTTGTTTGGCCTTTGGCTTTTTAAAAAGAAAACTTTGTTGTTGTTCTCGTGTGTGTGTTTTTCTCTGCAAAGTGTTATCGCTCACAACCTTTAAAAAAAAAAGCTTTCTACTCTAAACAAAAACAAAAAAAAACTTTCCTTTCTTTAACTGCCTGGGCAGGAGATCCTGCTCAATTCTTCAAATCCTGGGAAATGCTGAGCTGCCCTAAAAATTACCTCTGCCAGCCGCTTCCCCCCAGCCTCTAGTCTTTGAATCTCCCAGCCTTGTTAGAACTGCCTTCTTTAAGCCACTGGAAGGAACCACTTGGCAATTAGCTGGAGTACCTCTCTGGCCATGCTTCTCCCATTCCCTCTCTTAACATAAGAATGGAGGCAGCCCCTGTGAACTCCTATAACCTCCTGACCTTGATTCCTAGCACTGAATAGCATCCCTTAATGCCCGTCTCTCTCTTTTGCTTTTCCAGCCACCTCCAGCCTTGCCTAAATTCCTAATCAGGGTAATTTAATATATCTTAAGTCCCCCACTCCTCCAGGCGCGGCTTTATTTGCTCTCCTTTCGGAGTTTGTTTTAGTTTCTTTACTCCTGCCTTTCACTCTGCCCATCCCATCCGACCCTACCCCGCCCATCCCAGCCCAATAAGGGTGCCTTCTTTGCAAGCTCGAAGGCACTCTTCTGGGAAGCAAGTCGCTTTTCATCTTCTAAGTAAATTGGACTTCTCTGACATTTAGAAAGGTATTCGGCAGCTATTGAGGCCTTTTTCGGGTCAAGGCCCCTCCTCCAGAGAAAAAGGGGAAAGGGGTTGGGGTTGCTTTGGAGGTGGGGGGGAATATCAAACTGGACAGTTTTTTCCCCTGAACGCCATCCCTCTGCTTAACAACTAATTCCCACAACACTGTCAAATAATTTACTAAGACTGTATTGCTATTCTTCTTCTCTTCCTTACTAGTACCTTTCTCTTCCCACTTATGACTATATCCATGTTGCTTGTATCTTTCAATTATATTGTTTTTGCTTCGTAGTACGATTTGATAGCTTATTAGTAACCTTGACTATCACTAAGTGTTGCATCTTTTTATTCTTGATGAATGTATTTTATTCTCCTTATGTACACTGATAGTATGTACACCTAAGACCAATTCCTTGTGTGTCCAGTCACACTTGGCCAATAAAGAATTATTCTGTTCTTTTCTATTCTATTCTATTCTATTCTATTCTATTCTATTCTATTCTATTCTATTCTATTCTATTCTATTCTTTCTGTTCTGTTCTATTTCTATTTCTATTTAATTCTTCTGTTCTATTCTATTTCTATTTCTATTCTATTCTATTCCTCTTCTGTTCTATTCTATTTCTATTTCTATTCTATTCTATTCTATTCTATTCTATTCTATTCTATTCTATTCTTTCTGTTCTATTCTATTTCTATTTCTATTTAATTCTTCTGTTCTATTCTATTTCTATTTCTATTCTATTCTATTCCTCTTCTGTTCTATTCTATTTCTATTTCTATTCTATTCTATTCTATTCTATTCTATTCTATTCTATTCTATTCTATTCTATTCTTTCTGTTCTGTTCTATTTCTATTTCTATTTAATTCTTCTGTTCTATTCTATTTCTATTTCTATTCTATTCTATTCCTCTTCTGTTCTATTCTATTTCTATTTCTATTCTATTCTATTCTATTCTATTCTATTCTATTCTATTCTATTCTATTCTATTCTATTCCTCTTCTGTTCTATTTCTATTTCTATTCTATTCTATTCTATTCTATTCTATTCTATTCTATTCTATTCTATTCTATTCTATTCTATTCTATTCTATTCTATTCTATAGAACGCAGCCCAAGCAAAGGACTCCTTCTGAGATACTGTAGTTGGGCTTAGCACAACAAGGTGACACAGAAGTTCTGCCCTGCTGCTGGGCCCTAAATTGAGCTCCTCGGCCTCTCGGCCTCCCTTTGGGTTTTTGTTCGGAGTCCAACCACTCATTCTTTTCATTTTCTCATTCCTTGATAAGGACACAATTCCCCCCCCCCTCCCCAAGTCAGGCCCAATCAGGAGTCCAAGGTCGGTTTCCATAGTCCTTGAGCTTGTCCTTGGGAGGGGAAAAAATGGATCCTTGTCACGATTGTCTTCTCAACGCTGCGGGTTTTCAACTTGGATGGGAGGGCCAATTTATCTGTTCGTTAATTTGCCTTCAATCTGCCATTTGAAATAGTGTTGCTTTTCAAAACAATGGTCTCAGCTGGGCAGCAAATGGATGCCCATGAAAATACAGATAAAATACAGGGCAAATATCAGTTTGAAAAGACACTCAGAATTTTATATCTATAATCTATATCTATCTACATCTATCCAATATACCTATATCTACATCTATATCTAAATATCTATATCTATATATCTATATCATCTATATCTATATTATATACCTAATATCTCTCTCTCTCTCTCTCTCTCTCTCTCTCTCTCTCTCTCTCTCTCTCTCTCTCTCTTCTATCTATCTTGCATCTATCTATCTATGCGAAAAATTAAAATCTTGGGTGTTTTCCCGCGTCATTGTAAATAAGTTGGTTAAAATGTTTAAAATTCTGGTTAAAATCCCAGCTTAAAATCTTCTAAAAATCCTTACAGAGCACTCAGCAAGGTCCTTTAAAACCTCAGCTAAAATCCTACCAGTGACTTTAAAAGTTTTTCTTATAGCAACGTTTTGACAGGCTCACAACCCTGTCATCTTCAGGCTCTTGTTTCATTTGGAAGACAACTATCTATCTATCTATCTGTCTGTCTATCTATCTATCTATCTCTTATCTATCTTCTCTCTCTCATCCATCTATCTATATCTATCTATCTCTCTTCTCTCTCTTCTCTCTCTTCTTTCTCTTCTCTCTCTTCTCTCTCTTCTATCTATCTATCTATCTATCTATCTCTTATCTATCTATCTATCTATCTATCTATCACATCTGATTTATGAACACTTGCTGTTCTTAAGTAAATAAATAAATAAATACTAGAGCACATCAGGCTATGACATGCGCAGATATCATTGAAATGCAAAGCACCATACTTTTGTTTGTTTATTGAGAGGAGTAAATATTTCTTTACCCTAACATGCAAATTAATGCAGAGGTTAATCGAATGCTTGGAAAGTTCAGCAAGGTTTTCAATTCACGGAACTCCTTCCTGATGTGTTAAGGTTGCTTTGTGAATTGTTGGACCAAGTCCTCAAGAGACTCCTCAGATGTATTGGGCATTACATTGGTTTTTTTTTTTCAGTAGGTGACAAGCTGACATTAAATTCCTGTGTGCCAAAAATATTTTAGACAAATACAAGTTTCCTAGAGGTGTAGATTCCTATCTACGTGTGAATCATTTGGACTTCTCCAGTAACTCTATTTCTCTCACCTACATTGCAAACGGAGATATTATTTATATTCTTTTTTCACACGGATTGTAATTTTAGGGTTGCATTCTAATTTTGTTTCATAAACTGCTTCAAAATGATTACATGCGAAGCAGAATAAATAATATATATTCACTGGTTTTATATCATAAGTCAACCTGCAATTTTCCACATAGCTTGCTTGCTTTAATCCTGATAGTTAGATGGATGGGATTCATCCATATTTTTGGGCTAGCATAGCAACCAAACACCCACAAACGCACACAGGTGCCCACCGTTTGCCCATGGATGTTTGAGATCTCCAGAATGCTCTTTACATGCAGCGCATACAACAGAAACATTCAATGCTTTTCTACACATAAACGTAGAAAGCTGGATGGGGACAGAGCAATGCTCCCTATACCTCCCTTACTCTATAGTTCCACATACACTTGCTGACATTCAAAGGTAATACGCGAACTTCTCTTGCTCTATTCTTGTAGTCTTCATTTCATTTGAGGGAAGAGAAGGGGTGGTTCCAAAATTCACTTTCTGCAAAGGTGTGTATCAATGCCTTCTTTTTCACCTGTGTAGCAATTGGCAGTTCTCTGGCAACTGGCAATTCCTCCTACCTTCCTTAAATCCCAAGGGAGGAGAGTAAAATATATATATATATAGCTTTATGCCAATTGAGAAATGTTTGAGAAATACCTGGGAGATGGCTTGATGGAAAATGTGGAAAGGGGAATTTATATCAGCACTCTTTATTATGGTGGTTGTTATTCATATGTGTAGTTGGAAAAATAATAGTCAAAATCTCCCACTATCATTTTTTTAAAAAAAAGAAGAAGAAGAAAACCCCTTCTGCAAGGGAAAAAAAAATCAGGAAAAATTAGAAAGCAAGTTTTGGCACAGCATTAAGTTTGTTGTTGTTTTTCCCTCTTATGTTGATTCAGGATCTGAAAAGGAAAATTAAAGGGGAAAAAATACCCTTTGTCCATGCCATCTCCCAAAATTTCAAACAATGGATTTCTAAACAATGCAACGGAAACAGCTTTTTGTAAGCTAATATGCATCCATTTATCAGATTGGCCAAAAAACTTACTAAAATAACTTATAACTTACCTGAATAACTTATTGACTCACTATTTTGTGCAGGTTCTTTCAGCGAGGTGGGTGAGCTTAAATGTGTTTCTAATGCTCTTTTATTTTCTGAAATGCACCCACCCCAGAATCCCAAAATAAGCACAAAAGAGGTGAGAATATGGATGGGTGGTGGAGAGAGGGTGAGTTACTTTTGGAGATTCTATTCCCTTGTAGGGAACACACTGAATCATTGTCTTCAAGTGAAAGTAAAAAGACACATTCCTTTCCTCTCCCCTTTATCCACTGCAAATTATGCAGGGCAGACAATGAAAAACTAAAATTTACTCAAATCTGCAGTTCACTGCATGCAGGCCAGAATTTTAAATTCACTCATCTAGTGAGTTTTCCAAGGGCTGAAATTATACATGAAAAGAATATTTTCACAATTGGGGGTAGTTTCACTACCCATCCTTAACTTTATGACTTGCAAAAAAACAAGAGGGAAGGAAATTGCATCTTTTCTCTTTCCTAGATTGTTTTAGGTGCCCATTTAGGAAAGGATCGCTGAACCTAAGCAGAAGTTAGTCCGGTCAGGGTGTGAATGGGGAACTATAATTAAATCAACATATCAAGTTGGGTCCCAGTCTGGGAGAAAGTTAGGATTTAAATGGAACATAATTTATACTTGTTAAGGCAATATTAAGATTTCCACTGAATTTAATTGAGAGCTGCTCTGTCAAAGTCCAGTGGATTATGAAATCTTGAAATATATTCATTTTGAATCAGTAATTTTTATTCCTCCCCCCCCCCCCTTGCAGGACTATAATTATGCTTTTAATCCTATCAGGGGAAAAAAAAAAAGACATTACACAAATTTGTGATTTGATTCCAGAGCAAAACACAGTGTTTATATTCGGCAAGTACTTTTCAAACTGGCTTGTACAGTTTGCCTGCTGAACCTAGGCTATCACGGATGTTTAAAAACTTGATGAAGTCAAGGGCCTAGGCGCTTCCAATAGAGAGCTTTACTGTATCCCCTCCCCAGGTTTGTGACTTTCATCAGATCTTATCATCTAAGATCCAAGCGAAGTATTGAATAGCAGTTGAAACTTGAGTATTTGGGAAATATGACATTTCCAGACATTGCAAAGGGGGGGCCTTCAATTTGCTCGGGAGAATTTTGAAGGAAATTTATGAGAATAGACTCGATTAAATTCTAGCATTATGAACAGGAGGTGGGAAGGAGAGAGAGAGAGAGAAAGAGAAAGAAGAAAGAAAGAAAGAAAGAAAGAAAGAAAGAAAGAAAGAGAAAGAAAGAGAAAGAAAGGAAGGAAGGAAGGAAGAAAGAAAGAAAGAAAGAAAGAAAGAAAGAAAGAAAGAAAGAAAGAAAGAAAGAAAGAAAGAAAAGGAGGGGGGAATAGAGAGAAACTTCCTTTTGAACGCTCCATTAATACTACTTTCCCCCCCTAGAAATAAAAAGTGACTGATAGATTATTTTTAATGCCTTCCTTCTTCCCTCCTCTTTTTTTTTTTAAAAAAAAGGAAACAGCACTTCTTCCTCCAAACAACAGCACTCTGTCTGTACAACTGTTATAAAGACGCATCTTGGAATTCATGTTATTCCCACAGTCTACATATTAGGATGCTCATTACTCTTCTAGCCTATTATTATTTTACACACACACAAAAAAAAAAATCATGGCACTGACCTTGTCACATAGCTAACGGCTGAGATAATTCAAAGTATTTGATTTGTCTAATGACCTCAAATATTTCATCCCATCTCGTCCCACTGTTGATTCCTACTTGTTAGATGGTATTCTTTCTTTCCTTTTTCCTCCAGCATTTCCCCCCACCAACATCTCTCCAAAAATTGGTTGGTGTCAGATGTACTGACTAATTCAAAGACCGATTAAGTGGCCCAGGGTAGATTTGAATTGGGGCTTCACAGCTAATATTTTAATGGCAACATTAAATGATCTTTATTCCTTTATCATTTTCATTTGTTTTGTACATAAATGCTAGGGGTACAAGAAGTATGGGATGCATGAAACATTCTCCTTTGAGACATTTTTTTTTGGAGGACTATCTAGACGCTACTGCTCCTATGAACTACAGAAGCTTGAACTGTTATGCAATGCAATGGCATTGCCCTCATATCAAAAGATCGGAACTAATTGATAATGGCTTCCCATTCACAAGTTTCCATCTTTAAAGTCCTTTTTATGAATGGTTTTCACTTTAGGCTTAGCCCAGTAATCGGTACTGCCTAACAAGTGATATTATCAAGCAATAATATCAAGCAATTTCAAATTGATAGAATGGGACAAAAAGAAGGAATGGTGAAGAGAAGGGAAGGAGGGAGGGAAGGAAGGAAGTAGAGGGAAGGACAGAGGAAGGAGAGGGAAGGAGGGAAGGGAGGAAGGGAGGGAGGGAGGGAGGAAGGAAGGTACTGCCTAATGAGTGATATTATCAAGCAATATATTTCAAGTTGATAGAATGGGACAAAAAGAAGGAATGGTGAAGAGAAGGGAGGGAGGGAGGGAAGGAAGGAGAGGGAAGGACAGAGGAAGGAGAGGGAGGGAGGGAGGGAGGGAGGGAGGGAAGGAAGGAAGAGAAGGAAGGACGGAGGGAGGGAGGGAGGAAGGTACTGCCTAACGAATGATATTATCAAGCAATATATTTCAAGTTAATAGAATGGGACAAAAAGAAGGAATGGTGAAGAGAAGGGAGGGAGGGAGGGAGGGAAGGAAGGAAGGAAATAGAGGGAAGGACGGAGGAAGGAGAGGGAGGGAGGGAGGGAGGGAGGGAGGAAGGAAGGAAGGAAGGAAGGAAGGAAGGAAGGAAGGAAGGAAGGAAGGAAGGAAGGAAGGGGGGAATGTTGGCTTGTTGCCCTTAATACCACTGCTTTCTTCTTTATTATTCCCTGTGCAGAGTGTGAGCAAGGAGCCTTGCAGTGTGTGAATGCGTGTATTTGTTGAGTGCCTTCCTTTGTTAGCTGCCCCTCCAGTCTGATGTTCAGAAGCCACCTGTTTAGAGTTGATAATGAGAGGAACCAGCAGGCTTTTCTGCCCTGCCAAATGATTGGCATGTTGCACCACTCAGAAGGCTCTTTCCTTAGCCAGCACCTCCTAACGTGATTGCATTTGATCCCTCTCCCTCCCCCCATGCCAGGAAAGGTGGTGGTGGGGGGTGTTCCCACAAGGGTGTGTGTTTGCTCAGCCCCTTAAGGAAGATAAAGCTGAATCAGGCCGGCATGGAGAGCCTGAGGTCCAGCTGGCATAATAGCATCATGTCTGGCTTCCTAGACCCCCAGTTGGATTGGGGCAAAACAAATCACCTTTGATTCCTACAAAAAGAAAAAGGGAAAGTTTTCAGCCAACTACCCACCCCCATCTCCAAAGCCAAGAATTCAAGAGAAAAGGCTCATCCCTACACTGCGGTTGTAGAAATCCCCCCTTCGAACCCCGTCTGTTGGCTCTTCCTTAAGAAACCCCTGAGCTCAGGAGCAGTTGGGAAAGCAATGCTGACAACATTCCATTAAAAAACCTGCCAGGTTTGCTCCTGTGGCAATCATTGATCCAGAACAACAGGATAACAGAGTTAGTTGGAAGGTCTTCTAGTCCAACCCTCTGCTGAAGCGGGAGACCCTATTCTATCTCAGGCCAACGGTTGTCCAATCTCTTCTTGAAAACCTCCAGGGATGGATGGAGCATCCACGACTTCTGGAGGCCAGTCATTTCACTGGTTAATTGCTCTCACAGTTAGGAAATGTATCCTTAGTTCTAGGCTGGCTCTCTCCTTGGTTAGTTTCCAATCCATTGCTTCTTGTCCTGCCTTCAGGTGTTTTGGAGAACAGATTGACCCTCTCTTCTTTTTGGCAGCCCCTCAAATATCGGAACACTGCTATCATGTCACCCCAAGACCTTCTTTTCAATAAACCAGACATACCCAATTCCTGTAACGGTACAGTTTTAGCCTCCAGTCCCCTAATCATCTTTGCTGTTGCTTGTTTCCTGATTGCTTACTACTATGACTATCATTAAGTGTTGTACCTTATGATTCTTGATGTTCATCAAATGCACCAAAGACAAATTCCTTGTGTGTCCAATCACACTTGGCCAATAAAGAATCATTCTATTCTATTCTATTCTATTCTATTCTATTCTATTCTATTCTATTCTATTCTATTCTATTCTATTCTATTCTATTCTCTTCTCTGCACTCTTTCTAGAGTCTCAGCATTGTTTTTACATCGTGGCAACCAAAACTGGATGCAGTATTCCAAGTGTGGCCTTACCAAGGCATTATAAAGTGGTCCTAACACTGTATATATGATCTTGATTCTATCCCTCTGTTAATGCAACCCAGAACTGTGTTGGCTTTTTTGGGGGCATCTATAGCACACCATTTATAAAAGACCATCATGACATCGCCCAACCAATTGTGATCAGAGCTTACCGAAAATGCCTTGCTGCACATGCAGAATTCCACGAAAGTTCAGATTAACATCCTCACTTGCACCCCTATATTTTTCTGCCATTTTTCTGAACGTTTTTTTAAAATTTTCTTTCCTCCAATTGGTTGGGGGGATGGGGTGAAGACGGGGAGTGTGTTAAGGAGAAATGATAAAAACGCCAAGGGAAATATAACAGGATGGAACAGCTATCCAGTAGTTCAGTTTCAAAGTGCCAAACTATGGTACATACTCACTTTGTGAATTGCGCAATCAGGTTTAATATATAGTATTTTCTGCTAAGGCAGGGAAAGACTTTACACTGTGACCTTGGGAAGCTGTCGACGGCCTGACAGTGGATCGCAGATCTTACTTGCTAAACAACTTCCTATGTCTGGGGGATTGCAGCATTCACAATTATGCTGTATTAAAATCTGGCCTTGCCGTTTCTAAAAGGAGTATTAGTTTTGTTTTGTTTTTCTCCCCATCTTATTCTCCAAACCGTGAGAACTTTTTTTACAGTTTTCCCAGAGGAAGCTGCCTTGAATGTCTTTTTCTTGCTGGAAAGGGGCGTGAAATGTTGTGCAGACCCAGCTACTTTCTGTGATTCTCCTTTCTAATCCATCTGAAACTGGTCCAGCTGCCCTCAAAGAAAGCCAAGCAGCTTATGGGAGCAATTGGTAGATTTCTCTTATCAAAAAAAAGGGGGGAAAAAAGGTTTGTGCAAGATGCTTTTTAAAAAAAGTCTAAAACAGGACATTTGACCTCCTCCTTCCTATTCTGTCTTGATTTCTTTCCGTTTGGAATGATTAGCTGGTTCTTGGGATGGAAGGGGAGTAGAAATTAAAAAGGGGGGAGGGAAGTCCCTTTCAAGCCAACTTCTGGTCACTTCACAGCCATAATCTTGAAGAACGGTTTCAAAAGAGAGAGAGAGAGAGAGAGAGAGAGAGAGAGAGAGAGAGAGAGAGAGAGAGACCTGCTTCTGGGATGTGGCTCAGCTTCCCCGTTTAGGATACAGACCTGAAGTTTCCTAGTTGGTCTCCAAAGCAGATGTGACTTTGCTTAGTGAGATCCAGATGCCCAACGAGGTCAGTCAAATGCTTGCCACCAGCTAAGATGGGATAGAGGATGTTGGGAGGAAGGATGATGAAGGATGTTATCCATCGAATTGAGTCCGGCTCTAGGCGATTCTGTGAGCCAGGTCTCTCCACATCTTTTGATTTTACTTCTTTGAGTTTTTTCTGTGCTGTAGCTGGTGTCATTTTTGATGGTGTCCAGCTATAGTTTTCTTTGATGGCCTTTTTACTAGCAACTCTTCCAAAACATAATGGCTTTTTCCAGTGAATCCTCCTGCATAGCATGGCCAAAGTAAGTGAGACAGGGAAGATGGAATAAACAATTTTTAAAAAAGAGAGGAGCAACCTAGAATGAAGGAGTGAGGCCAATGAACCAGTGGAACAGAAGTTGCCTTCAGAAATCGTGGGTGCTCCATCACTCGAAGTTTTTAAGAAGAGACTGGACAGCCACTTGTCTAAAATGGTGTAGGTTCTCCTGCTTGAGTAGGGGGCTGGACTAGAAGGCCTCCAAGGTCCCTTCCAGCTCTATTTCTATTCTAAATATTCTAAATAAAATAAGTAGTCAGTGGGCCCCATGATGGGATCCTAGCCTGCTACAAAACCCAGGCACCAGTGGTGAAATCCACATTTTTTACTACCGGTTCTGTGGGAATGGCTTGATGGGCATGGCAGGGGAAGGATCCTGCAAAATCCCCATTCCCTTCCCACTCCTGGGGGAAGGATCCTGCAAAATCTCCATTCCCACCCCACTCCAGGGGAAGGATACTTCAAAATCCCCATTCCATCCCCACTCCAGGGGAAGGATCCTGCAAAATCTCCATTCCCACCTGACTCCAGGGGAAGGATACTGCAAAATCCCCATTCCTACCCCACTCTTGGGCCAGTCAGAGGTGGTATTTGCCGGTTCTCTGAACTACTCAAAATTTCCACTACCGGTTTTCCAGAACCTGTCAGGCCCTGCTGGATTTCACCCCTGCCACAGAACCATATTTTAACAGGTGCATCCTCCGTTGTGTGAATTGGGTCCGAAACTATGAGGATCCCAGCTGTGAAGGAGGGGTGGCAAGTGGGGAGGTGGGTGGCAAGAGGTCCTAGCAGAGTCCCAGACAAATGATCGCCTTCCCGTTTGCGGCTACTGAGTTAAACGAGGGAGAGTCTAGCTAGCTTGATAGAAGCAGCTTCCCGTCTTGTCTCCAGTTGATGGGAATGAAATTGCACAATATTACTTCATCTGGGAAACAATCTATCAATCTGGGATCTGGAATAATCGCTGAGTTCCCACCCTCAAGCCTCCAGACGTTAAAGCAAGATAAACGGCCCTCCAGCTCCACCCAAGAAGGAAGCATCGCTGCCAGCAGCCCCTTTTCTAACACGTAGATAGGTCGCGGGGGAACCGTTCTCTTCTCCCCCAATCCCCCGTGGGTTAACCCAAAGCCAACTTTTAAAGCCCACCAGAGTTCCCGGGAAACGAACTGTAAATAAGGCTGAGGCGTCGCCCCCTCCCCCTCCGCCGGTTGAGGTGGTACAATCCAGAACGCGTCCATTCACTTCTCTCCCCCCCCACCCCGCACCACTCTCTTTTC
Organism: Arizona elegans; assembly: GCA_022577455.1. Taxonomy (NCBI): domain Eukaryota; kingdom Metazoa; phylum Chordata; class Lepidosauria; order Squamata; family Colubridae; genus Arizona; species Arizona elegans. The sequence continues at coordinate 12,959,441 of JAKOOJ010000016.1, forward strand.
TCCACTGGTGGGAAGTTGGGGGGTGGGTGGGAATTCCTTCGGTATCTTTTTTGGTGCTGGAGAACTCGGTCTCCGTCCCAAGTTCGCATTTGTATTAGATACAGATTAACAGAGTTGGAAGAGACCTTAGAGGTCATCTAGACCAACCCCCCCCCCGCCCAAGCAGGAGACACCCCCCCCCCCCAGACCGTTTCTGACAGATGGCAGTCCAGTCTCTTCTTGAAAGCCTCCAGTGATGAAGCTGCCACAACTTCCGAAGGCAACTTCTCTTCCATGGGTTGATTGTTCTCACTGTCAGGAAATTTCTCCTTATTTCTGGGTGAAATTAAAGTAAAGCGGGTGGGGTGTAGGGGGAGAAGAGATCGCCGCCTCTGAGCCCCCTTTCGCTGGAGGTCCCGACTGTAACAAATCCAACGGATCTAACTTTCAGGAATCTTGAAGGCGTAGCTGCCAACATTCATTGGCGAACCAGGGACAATTAAAAACACAACTTGCTGATGTTTATTTATTTTTATTTTTATTTTTTTTTTAAAAAAAAACCTTCCTCGAAGCTTTCCTGGTTTTTTTCCTGCGGATCCAGAAAACGGATTGATGGAAGAAGTCAGATGGACGATCTTGAGAGCGCGCGGCTTGAGACTATCATTTATTTAAACGCCCCCCTCGTTTCGTTAAAAAAAAAAAAAAAGGCTGGGAATTAAGCGAAAGCCACGCCAGGGCTTAAAAGATTCGAGGTGCCGCTCTTCCAGGCTGGCTTTTCCCCGGACTACATATCCCATCGTACACGATTCTTAAATTAGAATGGGAGCAGAACAAAGCCTGTGAAAGGCATCCAGGTTGGGGAGGGTTGTGCAGAGGCACAAAAGACCCCTCCCAACCACCCACAACAGGACCAGGTTAAACTGAGAGCAAACCCCACTCCTTACCAGCACTGATGTTATTACCTAGTTTGGGTAATGAAACTTCTGCAAGAAAACCACCAAGCTCAGAGAGCTTCCTTCCTTCCTTCCTTCCTTCCTTCCTTCCTTCCTTCCTTCCTTCCTTCCTTCCTTCCTCCCTCCCTCCCGTTTCCTTCCCTTCTTCCTTCCTTCCTTCCTTCCTACCCTCCCACCCCTCTTCCTTCCTCCCTCCCTCCCTCTTCCTTCCTTCCCTTCCTTCTCCTTCCCTTCTTCCTTCCTTCCTTCCTTCCCTCCCTCCCTCCCTCCCTCCCTCCCACCCACCCCTCTTCCTTCCTTCCTTCCTCCCTCCTTCCCTCCCCTCTTCCTTCCTTCCTTTCCTTCCTTCCCCTTCCCTCCCTCCTTCCTTCCTTCCTTCCTTCCTTCCTTCCTTCCTTCCTTCCTTCCTTCCTTTCCCCCTCCCTCCCTCCCTCATTGGAATTAATAACCTAGGAACAGAAAAACTCAAGCTACTGAAATATTTTCACTTCCCTTTTCCTGCCTCGAATGGGATCTTTCGATCCGTTGCTAGAAACGGCAAGAGGCATATTTTTAATGGTGGGGGTCTCCTCTTCCAATCAGTTTCATTGTGCCACTCCACCCCACCCCAGCTCTTCGGGCTTGGCTCCTCCTGCCCAACGTAGCCTGAAAGGAAGGGTTTTTCCCCTCCCTACGTTCGTAACTCCCGTTTCCACAAAACCCCGACCATTCCTGAGCTACCTAAGCCAGTTGCCCCCCAACCCCTCCAAGCCGGCCGCCAATGAGAAACAGATCGCCTCTCGGCTCCACGACTAGGCGCCCCTCTTCCCAACGCGCAGTGACATCTATAAACAAAATGTTAATTCCAATGAAGGCATAACAAGTCGCCCAGGCGGAAAATTAAAGCTGACATTGAGTTTAATTAAATAAAAACAACTAGGCGAGGGATAGGAAGGAAGGAAGGAAGGAAGGAAGGAAGGAAGGAAGGAAGGAAGGAAGGAAGGAAGGAAGGAAGGAAGGAAGGATAGGAAATTTTGATTTCAGTTATGTAGAGTTATAATATTAGTTGCAAAAGGTCTGTCCCTACCTCAGTGAAGTTCACTCTACCCCTCTCCTCGTGGCCCTTCTGGCAGATTCAAATAAATATAATCTGGTGCAAACATTTTCACACACACACTCACACACAATACACACAATCTCCTCTTTACGCACCCGCGGGTTCCTTTCCTTTCCTTCCTTCCCCTTCCCTTCTCCTTCCTTCCTTCCTTCCTTCCTTCCTTCCTTCCTTCCTTCCCTCCCTCCCTCCCTCCCTCCCTCCCTCACCTCTTCCTTCCTTCCTTTCCTTTCCCTCCCTCCCTCCCTTCCTTCCTTCCTTCCTTCCTTCCTTCCTTCCTTCCTTCCTTCCTTCCACCCACAATTTCTTTAGACAGAGCTGGTGGATTGTTTTCTGTTCTATGACTTTTCATAATAAACCCCAACACACAAACCAAAAGGATCTCACATGTGCAGGTGAGTTTCCTAGTATATTGCACCTCTGAAACTCCTAAATCCGGATGAAATTGGCAAGAGATAAGAGCAGTGAAGAAGAAGGCATCTGTCAAATCGCTTCTTAACCCATCTACGTTGGGTGCTACTTAATAGTCTCGCCTCACCTACAAATGTTCGATAATTAGTGGCAATCTTCTGGCCTTGTATAAAAGGGATTCCTTGAAATATTCCAACTCCTGTTTCTTGAATATTTTCTGCACATGAACATCTAAATGGGAATATCTACTTACCTATGTGTTTTACTTTGTAAAATATAGACGAGAAGAGAGTTCTTTATTGGCCAAGTGTGATTGGACACACAAGGAATTGGTCTTAGGTGTATATGCTCTCAGTGTACATAAGGAGAATAAAATACATTCATCAAGAATAAAAAGATACAACACTTAGTGATAGTCAAGGTTACTAATAAGCTATTAAATCGTACTAGGAAACAAATAAAAACAATATAATTGAATGATACAAGCAGCATGGTTATAGTAATAAGTGGGAAGAGATAGATACTCGTAAGGAAGAGAAGAAGAATAGTAATACAGTCTTAATAAATTATTTGACAGTATGTATGCACATACAAAAAGCAGGCTAAAATTAAATGGGACCCTTTTAAACAACGAAATGAACATTAAAAGGGAACGGAAGGGAAGGAGAGAGCAAGGGAGCAAGGATGGGATGGGATGGGGGAAGGAAAGGAAAGGAAAGGAAAGGAAAGGAAAGGAAAGGAAAGGAAAGGAAAGGAAGGAGGGAGGGCGAGAGAGGGGGAGAGAAAGAGAGAGGGGGGGGAGAGGGAGAGGGAGAGAGAGAAGGAAGGGACAAATAGCTTTTTGGATCAGTTCAACAGTTTTCAAGTCCTTCCTTCTTTTTCCATTAAATCAACGGGATGGCTCTGAAAGTTTTCAGTACGGACTCAGAAGAATAGCCGTTTCGAGTTCCCGTTTCCAAATCCTACCACTTCACCTTCCTTAAAGCATTAGCACCCATTTCATGGCTGCAGCTAAGACTTCTTGTTATGATGCTCGTGGCCGTCCTGCCTCTTGTGGCAAATGATTCTATAAGTGAAGGATTATAGGCAGCGGGTTCCCCCACTTCTGTATTCTATACTCCTCCATGGCTTCCTCTTTCAAATATTGGGTCCCAAATTAAAGTTTTGTAGTATTGGGGGTGGGGGTGGGGTGGTGGGCACGGAGGGATTCTTTATTTTGAGTCAAAGTACTCCCGTTTTTTAATAATTGTTTTTTTAACATCTATTCCAGGTCCCTGCTTTCCATGAAAGAGATGTATTTTAAATACTAGTCTCCCGTGTAACCAAATAAACCATTCATATTGTACAGAATAGAATAGAATAGAATAGAATAGAATAGAATAGAATAGAATAGAATAGAATAGAATAGAATAGAATAGAAAAGAATAGAATTCTTTATTGGCCAAGTGTGATTGGTCACACAAGGAAATTGTCTTGGTGCATACGCTCTCGGAGTACATAAAAGAAAAGATACATTCGTCAAGAATCATAAGGTACAACACTTAATGACAGACATAGGGAAACAGTAAATATAAATCTTAAGGATACAAGCAACAAGGTTACAGTCATATGGTCATAAGTGGGAGGAGATGAGTGATAGGAACGATGAGAAGGTTCTGAAGATTATCCTAATGAAATAGTCTACATATAACTGGAACAACCTCGCCTATTAACAGGGCTGTGAAAAGAGATCTGGTGGTAGGATCCTCGTGACTTGATTGACAGCAGAACAGATTCCTATGGAGGCGGTCTTCACTCCATAAAACCAAAACATAAGGTTAAGTTAAACTTCTATTTTGGAAATAGCTTTGTCCAACTGGCAGACATCCAGATGCGCTCTGGACAAAAATTCTCACCGTCCCCATGGAAACTATAGCTCCACCTATGCAGAGATAGTAAGTTAAGAAAAGTTGTATGAGAATCAAGTCCACGAGGATCTCAAAAATTGAGGGAGGTTTTGGGTTTCTGCGAGGTTTTGTAAGAGGAAGTAGTTCAACAGAGACAGCTCTGGAGAAGTAGGGACCTGAAAATGGAATGGAATGGAATGGAATGGAATGGCCAAGTGCGATTGGGCACACAAGGAATTTGTCTTTGGTGCATTCAAATTCAAAAGAATTTAAAGAATGTTTAAAGGAAAATTCTTTTCCTTTACAGTACAGTGCACAGTTCTGTTTTGTGTCCCCCTTAGCCGAGATAAAACCGTGATGTTGGGGATAAAAAAATGCTTAGCTCTATTTCTTACTGAGCATTTGAAAAGAACTGTGTGTTTCATCTAAGTGAAGGAGGGAGGGAGGGAGGGAGGGGGGGAGAGAGAGAGGGGGGAGAGAGGGGGGGGAGAGAGGGGGGGGAAATAGCACAAGTAATTTGAATTATTTGAATGTGCCCAAAACTCCATTTTGCCATAGAGTTTGAAAGTTAGATTAATTAAATTCGCCCTCAGTTTTTTAAGCATCTTGGTCCACTCACTTTTAATCAGAGAGCGAAAGCAGCTTTTCTGATAAGGCGGAAATCTCCCGCTTTACGATGGCAGATGAATCGCAAATGTAGCCAAAATATTAAAAAGCCATCTTCCTTTAGCCCAATCATCTGGTCAAGCGTCGTGCTTGCATTCCTTCGTTATTTTTTTAAAAAAAGTTTTCCCACTTGAAGGTGGAGAAAATCCACCTTGTTTTAATCGGCCGATAGGAAGAGATACTGGCAAATTCTTGCCCCGCCCTAGAAGTAGGGAATGTAACCTGATGCGCTCTAAGGTATTAAAAGAAACAAATGCAATAAGAAAGAAGGAAGAGAGGAGAGGAGAAAGGAGAGGAGAGGAAAGGAAAGGAAAAGGAAAAGGAAAAGGAAAAGGAAAGGAAAGGAAAGGAAAGGAAAGGAAAGGAAAGGACGGGCGGATCGACGAGGAAGCAGCGAGACCCTCACAGACTGCAAAACTAGGGAAGTTCACTCGTTTGATCTGGCTACTAAAGTATCCCATTTGTCTGGATTCGCACAGTATCTGGAACCCTCAACTAATCAAAACGTCTGGAGTTTCGCAGCCTGCTAAACCACCGACTCGTAAAAGCCAAGGAGAACTCTGCACGCGAGGCTAGCAAAACGTTTTTTTTTCCTGATTTGTTAAAACGCCTGTTGCCCGAACTCAGCACCACCACCACCACCCCTGAGCTACCAGGCTGGCAAAGACTTTCATTAGTTCTTTTGTTTCCCACATTTACCCACGTGGCGCTTCATCCTGGCTTATTTCTGCCATTCTCTTGTGCTAATTATTTCTTTGAAACCCAGTCGGGTTCAGCAGCTGCCCCGATGAATTTACAATCCAGTTCGAAAAAGGCTGGAACAGAACTAGAGAAAAAGGGTATCCAGAGCCCGGATAATTTTTTTTTATAATGAAGGCTTATATATTAACAGAACAGTAGTGGCACTGATTTATGAAGAACAGTAGTTAAATACAAACGCACACCGGAAACGGTAGGGTTGGAGTGGGGTAGAAGGATGATTCGCACTAACGTTTACAAAATCGTTCTTAAGTCTCTGGCTTCCTAGGAAGTAAGACGCCCACACAGGAGCGAGAATATAGTTGCTTTTGTTAACACTGCATTTTTTTTTAATATATATATATATATATATTGGAAATTACAACTAGTTGGAAATAATTACAGTCCCTACATAAAACAAAATAAACTAACAGCAGTGAACAAATCAGCAGTTGTTATTTTTCAGTGATAAACATATATATTGGGTAGGAGGAGGGGGGGGGGGAAACTAATTTTAGCCTGAAAGCACATATGGTTTTGAAAGGATTGGATGTATTTTTTTGGTTTTTTTGGTTTTACAATTAAAGAAAAGGAAATACTTTGAACTACAATCAACAAAGGGAATCGTGGATTTGATTATTACTAGCAAAAACCACTTAGAGGGGCTCGGAAAATATGAATGCACGCTCCCATCACCTATAAAGAGACACAAAGTGGAGGATTTTATCCCATGCCTTCTAAAAAATAAATAAATTCCAGTCTATCTTAACACAATAAATCTGATTTGACCAAATAAGTAAAGCTGATGAATTAAAATAAATAAATAAAAGTTAGTTTTAATATGAATTTCAATAATAATAGAGCGATTATGGAGGAAGAAAGCAATGATTGTACCTACCAATAGTAATAGGAGCTGTTGGAGCAATATCCAAAAGGCTGCCTAGATACATAGAAAATTTGAACTTGTTAGACCTGAATATTCTGACTTTGAAAAAAAACAACAATCACCCTACTAGGAGCCGCCTATAGATTCAGACATTACCTTAAATTTAATTTAATTTAATTTAATTAATTCAATTTATATGCCCCACTAAAAGCTCTTAGGTCCTTGGTTAGGACTTGACCTGTTAAGGTTTTGCCAGTCCCAGACTGTGAATCGAATTGAAGATTAACCAGCAACAGCGACAACAACTATAACAACAATTGCAGAGCTTGGACTCTATATAATATAGTTCAGGAATAGGTCTGTATAGCATGATAATAATTGAACAAAAAGTGCAGAAGGAAATCTTCCAACACCGTAACCCTCTACATGTCTCCTGAGATGTAAATCCATTTGAAGGTAATAGGACTTACTCTAAAGTAAATGGGGCTAGAATCCTACCCTAGATGCCATCGGTTTCTGTTGGAGAATTAAGCATGTGCTTAAATATATCCTACTTGAAGGACAATTTTATTTCATTTTTTAAAAAACAATTTTGAATTTTCACTGAACCTTGTTCTCTTTCATGGACATCGAAAGTTAAATATAAATTATAAGATTGGGGAGTGTGAGAGACAAAAGAAGTGTGTTGGCTATTTCTTTTAAAACCAATCCCTCTCATATTATCATGGCATCAACGATAAAATGAGAAGATCAGAATCTAGTGCAAGAAAGAAAGTGCAAGAAAGGAGGGGGGGAAACAAGTGGAAATGAGAAAGAACTCTAGCTATGTGTATATGTGTCCCTGTGTCTTGGGGAGTGGGGAAAAAAAACACACACACACTTTTTTTTACTCTCTAATAATGGGGAAAAAGGCTCCCTTTTTCCCCGGTTTTTCTTTTGAAGTTAACGGTTCGCTGTTCAGAATTCGTGGTGCTGAATTCCAAAGGAGCTGAGCTCAGTGACTAAAACTTACACCTCTTTTTGTCCTAATTCTGGGCCTACATATAGCGGATAATGATCCCTTATGTTGAGGTGAGAAAGAGAGAAATGAAATAGGAAAAACAAAAGAAAGATAACAACCCGATCATGAGTATTTTCAACTATATACAGTCCAAAGGCATTCATTCCCAACGATGTGTGAATTTGTAACTCGGGTCAACTTGAAATTCAATTCAATTGTGCATAACAGAGTTTATTCAGAGGATGTGCTGTTCATGAAGCTAGAAAGAAAATGCAGTGGGAATAACTGTGAGTATCTTTAATGTAAAAGAAAGTCAGTGCGTCATATAGAATTTGGACTGTGCAGTTGTTGTTGTTTACTCTCTTCCATAGATTTATTGCGATAAATCATCATAAATCATCATCATCATCATCTCTCTTCTGGAATGAATTGATGAGATTGACCATTTCTACAGTATGGATGAGTGAGTGGGGAGCCAGTTCAACAGCGATCAAATTTGGAGTCTTCTGGATAATGCAGATTAACTTGTGGGCAATATGCCATATAGATAGATAGATAGATAGATAGATAGATCCTGTAAATAGATTTGTATCTGATGAAGGATTTTTTTTTTCTTCTTGGGAGAATTCAGCAACCTCATCATTTTCTTGGTAACCCATTAAAAAGCTAGTAACTAACCTATCGAGAAGTTGGATAGTTGACTTCAGGGTATTGACTTCCCTAGATGCTTTTCTCCCCAAGGGACTACAACCTCCACCACATCTCAGCTGGCAGGGAATCATGGTTATGGTATGCCTAGCTCCTCTGGAGAGGTGCCCAATTGGGGGATACTGTTTGAGGAGGTCATGGGTAGGAGTAAAATCAAAAAAGGAATGCATGAATACATGGTCTCAAAAAAAAAAAAAACGGTGTTATATTTTCATCTGTATAATGAGATGATGCTTTTCAGGTTCTTTCCCTCACAGATGACCTAAACTGCAAGGCATTATTTTTTTTCCCCTGCAGCCACAAGTTTTTATTATCTCCCCAAAGATTCTTGGGAGAGAGGGGGGGAGAGAGAGGGAGGAGAGAGGGAGGGAGAGAGGAGAGAGGGAGGGAGGGAGGGATAGAGAGAAGAGAGAGAGAGGGAGGAGAGAGGGAAGGAGAGAGGGAGGAGAGAGGGAGGGAGAGAGAGAGGAGGGAGGGAGGGAGGGAGAGAGAGAAGAGAGAGAGAAGAGAGAGAGAGGGAGGAGAGAGGGAGAGAGAGGGAGAGGGAGAGGGAGAGGGAAGGGACAAATAGCTTTTTTGGATCAGTCCAACATTTTTCAAGTCCAGAGAGAAAGAGGAGGATGAGAGGGTGATTCAGAAGGTGGCCATGTTGCAGCGAGAGAGAAAAAAAACAGAGAGAGAGAGACTTTGAATGCTCTCCATTAACATCAGCTCAATTCACTGTAAAGGAACGAGGCCCTGGATTTATCGTAGGCTTTTGTGAAGAGAGGAAGAGGGGAAAAAGTATGGGAGGAAGTGCTGCAAATGAAAGAAACAAATTGATGGATTGTAGAGGCATGCGTGCTAGACTTAAGAATGGTTCTTTGAATGCGGGAAGCAGGTTATAAAAGCAACCTCCATCTCACGTTTTTTTTTTTTAAATCAACAAATGAACACCATGTAGGAATAGTATTATTTCCTCTCTCTCTGACTGCTCCCGTATACATCACATGTAACCACGGGCTCTTGCTCTTTATATTTAATATTGCTAATGCCTGTTAGCTCTATTTACAAAAATACTCAGAGCATCATTATTACATTAGTGCATGTTGTCCTTGTGATAGTAATATATAGATTCCACTGGCCCCCAAGAAACTCCAGGCAGCCATGCATAGCTTTTTTCTATCTCACTAAGCCAGGAGTTGGCAACCTCAAACACTCAAAGAGTCACAAAGGTCCTAACTGGAAGCCCCCCCCACCAATTTAATTCTGAAGCCGACTGGAAGTCTGATTCCCTCACCATAGAGTCTCCTCCTAGCGCAGGGTCCTTTTTCCTCTGCTTGTCCTAACCGAAAGCCCTATCAATTGTGGAGCTGACCAACGATTAGGAGCCACAGCAGAGGGATGAAAGAGCCACATGCAGCTCCAGAGCCACAGGTTGCTGAGCTCTGCTCTAATCACCACAACAAACCATCTTCTCAACCTCACACTCTACGGAGAAGTTGGACTATAGAGCCCCTCATTTACAACTGACATTTGGAAATTTAGGCAAAGCATAGAGGAAATGGAATGGCAGAGGCTGGTCTTGTTTGACCTGTGAAGCTCATAGCTGAACAAGTCTCCACGTTCCCTGTTCATCACTTGATTGATTCCAGAAGAGAAGGCTTGACGTTGGAGGAAGACATGACATGGCCATTGAATAATTGAAAAAAAGGTTGGGGTGAGAGGTGGGTGGGAGGAAGAGGGTCTCCCTCCAATGGATATTCTTCCTCTACATACCCTACATACCCTTTATTTTTGCCAGGACAAAATAAAAATTATGCCAGAATGGGTGGGATCTGCAGATGTTGCTTCGTGTCTGAGAGGTATGGCAAGCAATTTGCTGAGAATCTCATTTCGGGAGATCTGTTGAAAGTTAATTAAAGATGGCTGGCTTGGGGTCATTACCTTGGTAACAATTAAGGATGGAAGGATGCTTCATTAATATATATATATATATATATATATATATATATATATATATATATATATAATTTATATTTGCTGATAAAGAAATAAAGGGAGACTAGTATAGATCTATTTCAAGCTATTTAGCTCTCATCAGCTAGCCGTGAATGCGATTGCTTGAGGGCTCCTGGACTGGAGCTGAAAGGCGAAAGGGAAGCAGTATGCTCCCTCCTATATTGGGGTAGACCAGGTGCTTCGACAGGAAAAACACTTTGTCTGTGTCTATGTGTCTCTGTCTATCTCTGTCTCTGTGTGTCTATGTCTGTGTCTGTGTGTGTCTTTGTGGCGTATGCATTTTTTGTCTTCTCTTTTCCCATCTAGCTTTCTTAATTACTGGAATATGGGATAACTTCCTTGTTAAAAAGAAGAAAATGTAAGAAAGGAAACTGGAATAAAAAGAGGGAATGGAGTGATCGGAACAGCAAGAATAGAGTGGGTTTAACCCTGAATATTTTTGAAGGGGCAATATAGACGGGAAGACAAACCCTTCTTTGACTTCAGTGTGACAGTGTACAGGTTACAACTTTATAAGAGAGCTCCAATAAAATTGGAATTGAAAAACATGTCTTTTAAGCAGGGTTGAGATTCAATTTGAGAAAGAAGAAAGTTGGAAGGAAACTTTATTGTTTCATAAATGTCCCTTTTCAGACTTTTAGATTTACTCTTGTCTGAATTTGAAGTAGAGGTGTACCCATCAGGAAGTGTGAGGATTTGAACCCTCACCTGGTTGTGCATTGAGAACAAGAAAGTGATAGACTAAAAACTATTCGAAATTGCAAAAAACAAAAAAAACCACCCCTCCGTTTTCTAAGAGAGTTACTGACTCTTTGTCCTTATTTTGAGAGAAATTGATTTCTTTTCCAACCTGACCTTAAAGGTAAAGGTAAAGGTTCCCCTCGCACATATGTGCTAGTCGTTCCCGACTCTACGGGGCAGTGCTCATCTCTGTTTCAAAGCCAAAGAGCCAGCGCTGTCCGAAGACATCTCTGTGGTCATGTGGCCAGCATGACTAAATGCCAGAGGCGCACGGAACGCTGTTACCTTCCCACCAAAGGTGGTCCCTATTTTTCTACTTGCATTTTTTTACGTGCTTTCGAACTGCTAGGTTGGCAGAAGCTGGGACAAGTAACGGGAGCTCACCCCATTATGTGGCACCGGGGATTCAAACCGCTGAACTGCCGACCTTTCAATCAACAAGCTCAGCATCTTAGCTACTGAGCCCTCTCCTCCCAGTAACCTATCCTTATCTGTTGGCAAAATAGTCATCTCAGTGTCCTGAACATGGAGAGTGATGCCTGAATTTTAGGTCAGCCCTGAATCTTTCCTTGGTTCCCATCCCTTCTTTGCTCATCTCTGCTTCAGGATCTCAAAGAATGGCTTTCTTGGACTGATGTTTCTCCCCTAACAACAGAGGGCATCTTGTGGGCAGAATATCCTTCTCTCCCAGGAAGAAAAATCAGCTCTTGACAGGGCCACCAGTGTGAGGAAGTTGGCAGTAGTAACAATGGGCCAGAAAGTGTTTTCATTTTATGAACTCCAGAAGGAAACGCTCATCTGGGCATGCTAATTTTGTCCCTACTAAGCTTACAATGGAGAAATATCCACACATTTCCACCCAGATTTCAGCGACTGCCAAGAAAGCTATTTTGCAGAGTCCTTCGGAGGAAAGGCAGGCCTCGCCGTTGCTTAGCAACCGCCAGGCTCGAGTACATCCAGGTCATTCCAAAGGGCTTGATGACTATATTGTAATGATTGCTGGGGCAACCTCTTCATCATGTTCTTCCCCCTGCTTCTTGGCCAAACGGCTGCCATTTCATGGAGCCTCAAACAAGGCAGGCTTTTGACACCCAGTTCTGCTGCATTGAGAGGAAAAGGATTCTGGAGGAAGAACATGGACTCAAAGGAGGACATGGAAACTGGGAACTCGGGCCAGGAGGAAACATTTCTCTTGGATCCCCCTAGCAGCCCTCATACCGTTGAATGAAAGAGACTTTGCTTTGGAAATCCCTTTCCAAGAGAAGAAGGTGTGGTTGAACGCCTTCTCCTATGTTTTATGTCACAATCCTTTCTTCTATTGTACAGCTTCACTGGTTTCCTATCTTTCAAATAACGCTTGAAGACAGAACAGTGGAGAAACCCCTATTGTCAGGCCTGGAAGCCATCTTTTGTGTTGGATCTTCAGGCCTGCCACATTTACTACTGTGGGAAACTGGGAGGGGGGATTGTATGGAGCATGGGTGATATATAGTCATAATAACATTCCTTTCTCAGAGGGTCAAGGACATCTTGCCCTGCACCTGGAAGGCTGTAACTGGGAGGCATCTCCAGTTGGGATGGTGCTTGGTTTGGACCATGTCATGGACATGTGGGTGTTGGGCAGGGATTTGAACTTTTTCTTGGATGGGGAAAACCTGGAAGCTTTGAGATTCGGGTTTTCCCAGATGTGCCAATATGACATCTCTAATAAAATGGAACTTTGAGGAACTTCAAGCCTCAGAGTCTTCTTTCATTGGGGGTGTTACTTGGAACTTTGACACCTATGCTTTGTCTTCCCAGTAGAGAAGGTTTCAGAGGTGGAAAGAGATGAAAGCCCAGCAAATTTGGAAGGGCTCCAAAAATAAGGTGGAGAAAGAGAATCTCCATTCATAGGGGAAGAACATTTTTGACACTCCAAAGCAGATTTTGGCATCCCTTTGGTCAAGGTTGTTTGGTGGACTTGGGACTCCCAAGCTAGCTAACCTGTACATTTGATTTGGAAGCAAAAGTGAAAAGATGAAGCAAAATCTTTCCTCGATAGAAAGAGATGGGTCAGATGCCCAATGCTTCTTGACTTATAAGAACTGGCATTTGTGTGAAATATTATTTTGGGGTGTCGTTTGTACCTACCCCAGAGGAAATGAAACACCAGCAATACATGTGGTAGTAGAAAGCTTGGGCATATATTTTAGGCATAAACCAAAGAGTTAATAAGTAGCCTGTGAAAAACTAAGATCATGGCACCTGGCTCTCTCAATTCATGGCAAATAGTTGGGGAAGAAATGGAGGTAGTGACAGATTTTATTTTCCTGGGCTCCAAGATCACCGCAGATGGGGACTACAGCCAAGAAATTAAAAGACGCTTGCTCCTAGGGAGGAAAGCTATGGCAAACCTAGACAGCATATTAAAAAAGCAGAGACATCACCCTGCCAACAAAAGTGCGTATAGTCAAGGCTATGGTTTTCCCAGTTGCAATGTATGGCTGTGAAAGTTGGACCATAAGGAAGGCTGAGCGCCAAAGAATTAAAACCTTCGAACTCTGGTGCTGGAGAAAACTCCTGCAAGTCCCTTGGACTGCAAGGCGATCAAACCAGTCAGTCCTAGAGGAGATCAACCCTGACTGGTCTTTAGAAGGCCAGATCCTGAAGATGAAACTCAAATACTTTGGCCACCTAATGAGAAGGAAGGACTCCCTGGAGAAGAGCCTAATGCTGGGAACGATTGAGGGCAAAAGAAGAAAGGGATGACAGAGAATGAGGTAGTTGGATGGAGTCACTGAAGCAGTAGGTGTGAACTTAAATGGACTCCAGAGGATGGTAGAGGACAGGAAGACCTGGAGTAACATTGTCCATGAGGTTGTGATGGGTCAGACATGACTTTGCAACTAACAACAACAACAATGCAGCCTGTCCTAAGCTCTGAAGGATGATGTTTGCCATCTTGCAATGGAATATCCTATTGGAGACCTACAAAAGATGTAGGATTTGACCAGCATGCTATTTGTCTTCTGTACATGGCACAGAAGCTTGTGCAGAGTTGAATATTCTGTGCTCATTCCCACTGCATGATTCCCCCAAAAGCTGATACACAAATTTTAATTTTTAGGTTGTGGTCATTCAATGCACTTAACTTGAAACTCAAATGATCCATTGCCAATGTCCACATCTTATAATGAACAACTAAACAGCTTGGGTTCATTCAACTTGCTTAAAGCCAGAAAGGAAAGAAAAAATAAAGTTAACCAATGTTTATGCTATTCGCTACTAGGTTGTGTAAGTAACCTGGTTAAGTAAGTTGTGTGAACACACAACCTTAATTGATAGAAGGGGCAAACATTTGAATACTTGACTGGAGAGAGACTCTATTTACCTTTAATTAAATGTAAATGTCAAATCCACTGAGGGATGCGGGGGCTCAGGTTTGTTTTTTTTTTTTAAATTTGATTTATATGCCGCCCTTCTCCGGAGACTCAGGGCGGCTTACAATGTGCTCAGCAATAGCCTTCATCCTTTTGTATATTTATACAAAGTCAGCTTATTGCCCCCACAAACTGGGTCCTCAATTTACCTACCTTAGAAAGGATGGAAGGCTGAGTCAACCTTGAGCCTGGCGAGATTCGAACCTTCAGTAATTGCAGGCAGCTGGTCTTAATAACCAGCTTAATAACAGGGTGCCTTAGACCACTGTACTACCAAGGCTCTTTTCAGTGGCTAAGACATTGAGTTTGTTGATTGAAAGGTTGGCAGTTCAGCAGTTCGAATCCCTAGTGCCGGTAATGGGGTGAGCTCCTGTTACTTGTCCCGGCTTCTGCCAACCTAGCAGTTCGAAAGCATGTAAAAAATGCAAGTAGAAAAATAGGGACCACCTTTGGTGGGAAGATAACAGTGTTCCATGCACCTTTGCCATTGAGTCATGCCGGCCACATGACCACAGAGACGTCTTCGGACAGCACTGGCTCTTTGGCTTTGAAACGGAGATGAGCACCTCCCACTAGCACATATGTGTGTGGGGCACATATGTGTGAGGGGAACAACTAGCACACATGTGCGAGGGGAACTTTTACCTTTACAAATCCAGTGAAACCAAAGTTAGGTTTTATTCTGCCACTACTTGTTATATTTTGGACATGGCCTTCAGCTCATAATATAAAGCACAGCTCTTGAATCGGGGAGGGGGAGAAACAGGACCTTGTGTCCCCCTGATTTAGCCCAAAGTCTTTGGGATCCACCTGCCCCCTGTGCCCTTCCCTTTTGCAAAACCGCTGCAATCTTTTATGAACTGACCTCGTGGCAGAAGGAGGAGAGGCCGAGAACATGGTGGAAGGCTGGTCAGTTTGTTCATCCTACAATGGAGTCCTTGACCAAGCACAATTTACTCCCCTTGTCCGTCCCCCCCCCCCACCCTTAGGAGAGATGACCTTACTGGGTTTGCTTTCATTGTGGGCACTTCATAAAGATGCTGTGAGTTGGGAAGATAAAGGGGAAGGGGGGGTAATTGAAAACCAATTACGAAGCAGTAAACTGCTCCGGCCCTTACTGTTCATTAAGCAAACACAAAGCAACTTTAGTTTAGAGGTTGGAAGGATGGTGGTGTATTTCTTTTTTTTCCTTCCCTCCTCCATAGTAGATGGGGCTGGAGAGAAAACTTGTAAAAGATTGTCCTTGGCTTGGAAAACCTGGAGATGAAAAGGAGATGCAGAAGTAAAATGAAAACAACTGCTTCCATCAAGCCTAATGCTGCTGCCTCTCAATTTATTGGTATCTTTTAGTTTCAGAGATATGATCTTTTTGCATATTTACCTTCTTGGGAAAAAAAAAATAAACAACTCCAGGCCGTATTGTTTCCTTTTTTCTTTTCCCACTAGCTACTGAAGAGAAGAAAGAGAAATTTCTGTATCTTCGTTCCAAAAGAACAAACCAGCAATTAGAACTTCCAATTCCAAAGACTATGCAAAGTGTTAATTAAACATAATGTGCATTCATCTCTCCCTCTCCCTCCCCCTCCCTCTCTCTCTCTCTCTCTCTCTCTCTCTCTCCCTCCCTCCCTCCCTCCCTCCCTCTCTCGTTTAAAAGGAGTTGGTCAGAAAGAAATACTCAGCTTTGAAAAAATACAGTGTACAGTAGTGGCCAAAATTGTGAAAACCTTTTGGGAAAAGTGTATTCTCTAAAACTTAGCTAATAACACCACTTTTTGGGGGGAATAGTACTCTAAAATTATATATCAATGGAAAGATAATTTGATCAAGAATGTAATACAATAACTTTTATGAAGGATTTGCTATTAGAATAGCAGTTACACTATAAAGAAGAAAAGCGAAACACCTAGAAAAAACGAGATATACAAAAATTATCACGTCAGTTAATGCTTAGTTGGGTAACCTTTAACATGAATTACGGCCTAACAACATCTTCCCATGGAGTGAACCAAGTCTTTTAGTTCTGCAGCTGTTATAATGGGAAACCAAGATTGAATGATTGCTTCTATTAACTGGATTTTATTGCTGGGTTGTTTCTGACTAACAAGTTTCTTTAGTTGGCTCCATAGATTTTCAATTGGGTTAAGGTCTGGATTATTCCCAGGCCATTCCAGCAGTGGAATATGATTATCTTGAAAACTGCCCCCCGACCCAAAAAAAGTGGTGCAAACCTCAAAAATACCCTTTCCCAAAAGGTTTCCACAAAAAATCAAGCAGACAATGTCAATTTAAGTATGTATAAGTTGATCACCACAATCTTGTGTTGCATTCTCTATGGTGTGTGCCTTACGATACAATCATCATCATTTAATGACCCCATAATCCCTTGCGGGGTGGAGTCTGGGCAATTAAATGGAGCTAGCAGAGTGTTGATTGGCCGGATGCCCTTCTTGTCACCAATGCGGAGTTTTGTTCAGCAGATATAATCCCAGTGTGCCAGAGAGAAATATCTGTCTCTACCTAGGATTGAACTCACAGCCTCCTGATTGTGAGGAGAGAGCTCCATCTTTAGGCCACCGCACCACTCCCTGCCTAACGATACAATCGCATACGTAAATTTTAGGAATGAAATCCAGCAGGTTCTGACAGGTTCCGGAGAACCGGTAGCGGAAATTTTGAGTAGTTCAGAGAACCGGCAAATACTACCTCTGGCTGGCCCTAGAGTGGGGTGGGAATGGAGATTTTGTAACATCCTTCCCCCAGGAGTGGGGGAAGGATGTTTGCAGTATCCTTCCCTGCCAAACCCACCAAGCTATGCCCACCAAGCCACACCATGCCCACCAAGCCACGCCCACAGAACCAGTAATAAAAACATTTGGATTTCACCACTGATAGATTTCCAGTTTACAGATTTCCAGGAATTTGAACATGTGCAAAACACATGTTTATTCATGCACTCAACCACAGGCAAAGGATGGCCGAAGACATTCCCCCCCTAATAAACAGAGTTTTCTAACAATAGAGAAAATATGAGAGATATATTGAGCATCCACAATGTGGCAATAAATTCTTTCAACATCAGTCAAAATGTTATTGCCACTGATTTTTTAAAAATGAAAACGAAGGGGGAAAAGCAAGACAAAGAGAACATAAAATAAACAATCTCGGCAAGATACTAGTATCTTTTAATGCTCCAGTAGACAATATTTTGAATGGTTGTTTTAAACATCTAATTTGCCTTTCACAAAACCAAACAAAACTCCAATAATAATGGCTATATATTTATATCTCCAATATGTATGTATGTATATATATATTATAATACAGGGTTTCTGCCGTTTCAATCAGAAAGGGCCATCAAACAGCTGTCAAACCAGACAGCAAAGTTAAGATGCAGGAAAATTTATCCCTGGGGGGGAAAAAAATAAGATAAGAGTTTGCAGCGTTTAATACATTTCAAGGTTAAAATTTATCGAACGTGAATTATATCTTTGGGTGATGACGTAGGTTTTTTTAGGATGATGATTTTGATGCTCAGCTGCATCAAAAGACAAAAGAGCCACCTATATTAATAGTGGTGTAAACACAGTTAATAGCAGGGGTGAAATCCAGCAGGTTCTGACAGGTCCTAGAGAACCGGTAGTGGAAATTTTGAGTAGTTCGGAGAACCGGCAAATACCATCTCTGGCTGGCCCCAGAGTTGGGTGGGAATGGAGTTTTTGCAATATCCTTCCCCCAGGAGTGGGGAGGAAAAGGGGATTTTGCAGTATCCTTCCCCTGACCTGCCCACCAAGCCACACCGACCAAGCCACGCCCACAGAACCGGTAGTGAAAAAAATTGAATTCCACCACTGGTTAATAGACAGTTTGGCACAATGAAGGCAACAGATTAGAAACCAGGAGGCGGTAAGTTCTAGTTTCGTTTTAGAAACAAAGCAGCTGGGTGACTTTGGGCCAGCCCTTCTCTCTGAGCCTTAGGATGGAAACAATGGCAAACCTCTTCTGAAAAAAAATGTTGCCAAGAAAATTGCAGGGACTTGTCCAGGCAGTCGCCAGAAGTCAAAATTGACTTGAAATTGCGTGTGTACGCACACACCAGTGGTGGATTGCTACTGGTTCTCCCCAGTTCTTGCGAACCGGTAGTGGAAATTTTGAGTAGTTTGGAGAACCAGTAAATACCACCTCTGCGTGGCCCCGCCCCCAATCTATTCGCTGCCTCCCGAGTCCCAGCTGATCGGCTAGAAGGAAAAAATCAGGGCTCACTTGACAAAGAAGAGAGAAAAAAAACAAGACACGCAGCTTTAAATTGAGAAGCCAAGAAGCCTCCCAACTGATCGGCTAGAACCGATCCGCTCCTTGTAAACCGCTCGGTGGTGGTAGATTGGCAATTGAGGCTAAGTTGCCTGAAAGCAGTTTCCGATGCTCTCGGTGGTGGCAGAGCAGCAAAAAAACTGTTTAAACTTTTGCCACGGTGCTTCAAAGGGCCGCCCTACAGCTGATCAGCGGTAAAAGGCAGTGTGGTGGTAGACCAGTGTGCTCCAAAAACAAATGGGTAGACCGGAATGCTCCAAGAACAAATGGGTAGACAAGTACAGCTCTGCAAGCAGTTAAAAGCCTGGTAGTCCAGTACCTCTGCTAAATCCTGAAGAATTGTTTTGTCACATGACCATCAAACCACGCCCACAAAATAAGCCATGCCCACAGAACCGGTAGTAAAAAAAATTAGAACCTTCCCCTGGCACACACACAGATGCACACACATACACACTGAATGCAGAAGAGGAAGGTGACTTGGGATCTCCATGCACAAGGGGCACCACCTGGTTTGTCTGCAGTCCCACATCTTAAACAAATCTGAATGTGTGGTGATGGGTTATACCATATCTATGGTTTAGGGATGTATTTACAACTGGCAATAGCAGGCATGGATTGGGGGGGGGCAGAGTCTTTGAAGTGACTCTCAAATGTTTAACTTCTGGAATTTTTCTAGATCGAATTGGAAAATTCGCTTCTCTCATCTAGAATTTCAATTTGCCAGAATGCCTCTTACAGATGAACCAAGCTGCCCATTGCAGTTTTCAAATCTGCCATCTTTTAATTCTCCCACGTACTCTTTTTTTATGGCCATAAATTCAGCTCATCTTATTTCTGCACAGACTGAGACTTTGCTGAAGTTCACCGTGAGGTTTCTAGGTCTTGCATTGCATATTGAAGTGCATGGACCTGTGTGTACATTTTTTTTTTGGTCCTCAAATGTCCATAATATAACCATTGTGCGTCATTTTCATGAACGTTAGACCTGTTTGCGTCAACCCAAAGTAATGCTCAGGTTCAATCTGATTGGTGAACTGCATTGCAAGATTTGCAGAAGGGAATTATTCCATTTCTCTCATTCCTGGTTTGGAAGGAAAAGCAGAGTTGCAATTTTAGGATAGGATAGGATAGGATAGGATAGGATAGGATAGGATAGGATAGGATAGGATAGGATAGGATAGGACAGGACAGGACAGGACAGGACAGGACAGGACAGGACAGAACAGAACAGAACAGAACAGAACAGAACAGAACAGAACAGAATAGAATAGAATAGAATAACAGAGTTGGAAGGGACCTTGGAGATCTTCTAGTCCAACCCCCTGCTCTGGCAGGAAACCCTACACCACTTCAGACAAATGGTTATCCAACCTCTTCTTAAAAACTTCCAGTGTTGGAGCATTCACAACTTCTGGAGGCAAGTTGTTCTACTGGTTAATTGTTCTAACTGTCAGGAAATTTCTCCTTAGTTCTAGGTTGCTTCTCTCCTTGATCAGTTTCCACCCATTGCTTCTTGTCCTACCCTCAGGTGCTTTGGAGAATAGTTTGACTCCCTCTTCTTTGTGGCAACCCCTGAGATATTGGAAGACTGCTATCATGTCACCCCTAGTCCTTCTTTTCACCAGACTAGAGACATACCCAGTTCCAGCAATTTCCTCTTTTTACCCTATGAAATTGCTCTTGTGCAGCAAATGAAAGCAATGGTTTTTGCTTTTTTTAGGTGACTCACCTCCTTTTTTACTTTTTGGAGTTTCCTTCTCTCTCTTTTGCCACTCTCTCTCTCTCTCTCTCTCTTTTTAACTCAGCTGTACAGTTCACATATGAATTTTCCCTCCTTAAATGCATGCACATAGCCAGGGGAATGGGTAATTTATTCGGGGTTGAAAGTGATTTTTAATTGCACAGAAACAATAAACCTATTCAAAACACCAAAATCAATAAATGAACCCAAAGTAGGAACTGATTCTATAATATACAATGGTCAGGTAATTGCTGATTATACAGTGTCAACCAAGCCAATACTTAGTAGCCAAGGGAGGTAAATAAACCTGTCCTTTCTAAACACAGATTGTCAAATTAAAATTTCATATCATGCGCACGTGGCACTCCGAAGCAGTGAAGTTTGAAATAAGAGCTGATTGTGGTGTTCTTAGGAATAATGAAGCTCTAGGAAAAGACGTTAGCTAGAAGTATTTATTTACTGCCATGGAGAGAAAAAAATTAATAATACCAACAACAACAACAAAACACAACCAAATATTATAAAATATTAAAAGGGAAAATATACAGCAGGTTCTTTATGACATGGTAAATAATCTATCAAATTTTATTGATAGCCAAAGTTTCTTTACAGCCACGATGACCAAACAATATTTTCCAAGCTTCTTTTCCAATTAGACTATTGTAGATTTATTTATTTATTTAGATATTTTGAAAGAATTGTCATATGGCCAGGGCTGTGTATAGAAGACAAGATTTTATTATTTGGGATGAAAATGTACTCTTCCCTTCTTCCCTCCTTCCTTCCCTCCTTCCTTCCTTCGTTCCTTCGTTTCTTCCTTCCTTCCTTCCCTCCCTCCCTCTCTCCCTCCCTCCCTCCTTCCTTCCTTCCTTCTTTTTCTATTCATCATACTTGTTTCTATCTCCTGGATATATCGTTGAGTCATCAAATTTAATCAATCCATTTCAGGAAAATGAATTGAATTGGAACAGTTGAATTTATTGTTGATGTCACTTTTTCCCAAAAAGCCCAAACAAAAGGAGTCTCACAGTTCGTGATGTACAAAAGGGGTTGGAATTGCTCAGGGGTGAAATCCAACAGATTCTGACAAGTTCTGGAGAACCGGTAGCGGACATTTTGAGTAGTTCGGAGAACCGGCAAGTAGCATTTCTGGCTGGCTCCAGAGTGGGGTGGGAATGAGGATTTTGCAATATCCTTCCCCTGGAGTGGGGAGGGAATGGGGATTTTGCAATATCCTTCCCCCAGGAGTGGGGAGGGAATAGGGATTTTGCAGTATCCTTCCCCTGAAGTGGGTTGGGAATGGAGATTTTGCAATATCCTTCCCCCAGGAGTGGGGAAGGAATGGGGATTTTGCAATATCCTTCCCCCAGGAGTGGGGAGGGAATAGGGATTTTGCAGTATCCTTCCCCTGAAGTGGGTTGGGAATGGAGATTTTGCAATATCCTTCCCCCAGGAGTGGGGAAGGAATGGGGATTTTGCAATATCCTTCCCTCAAGTGTGGAGAGGGAATGGGGATTTTGCAATATCCTTCCCCCAGGAGTGAGGGAAGGGGGATTTTGCAGTATCCTTCCACCAGCAGTGGGGTGGGAATGGGAATTTTGCAAAGAGACAGCACAACTTTCAAAGGTACAAGAGCAGGACTCACCCAGGACAGTTGGTGGTCTAAGATGCAGCACTAAATATTGACTTCTCAAACCAAGTTCTCAAGTTCCCCAGCCCAGACCTTGAGGTAAGACATTCTGTCAGTGTTGTGCTCTCTGACTTTGTCTTCCTCTGGAATGAACACCCAGAAACAACAAATTTATGCTGCTCACTCTTTGTACCTCAGATTAATGACTTGAGGAAGCGGTTGATGGAAGGGCCAACCATGGATAGCACAGGTATCTGCTCTTGCAGAAGGTGTGCAATCCTACTTCCTGGTATTCTTTTAGAACTTCTAAGCCTACTTGTACAACAGAATTAGAGGACTATGGCAACATGAACCATATAATCGGTTTACCCAATTCAGCAATGAGGTACTTACGATCCTTCAAATATTGCTGAATGACAATTGCTCACCATTGACCATGCTGGCCAAGAGATGCTGGGAGTATATCATTCAACAATCCCAGAAGAATCTCTGCTTCTCCACCTCTTGATGGCAACTCCCCAGGCTTCTAAACCATAGATTTATCTCCCCCCTCCCCCATCCCAATCTTGGAGAAGCTGAGAACAGAGCTGGAGCTCTTCTGCATGAAAAGCAGATGCTTTCTGACTTGGTTATGGCTGTTTCCCAACCAGACCTTTTGAAACTGGATGCTTTGTCCCAGCCTTAGCATAAGAATGGTGTCTGAATCTGTGTAATCTGTCACATACACTGTAACGGCCAAACAGGTCCAGGCAAGCATGCCTCTTGATTTGTCTTTTGTATTAATTTCCTTTTTTCAAGTAAGCATTCTGCTGTACCACCATCTAGCGGTGAACATTCAGCCTTGCTAAGGACCTTCTTACAGAAGTGTCTCTAAAAGCCACCATAGAGAAAAACAGATTAGCAGATTAACAGAGTTGGAAGGGACTTTGCAGGTCATCTAGTCCAACCTTCCCGCCCAAGCAGGAGACCCTACACCAGGAGTCTGAAACCTTAAACACTCAAAGAGCCATTTGGACCCGTTTCCCACAGAAAAGAAAACTCCGGGAGCCACAAAACCTTTCCCGTGCCTGACTATTTTTTGAGCGGCCACAAAACTAGCATATGTAGTTAAAGTAAATATTTTGTTTTCTTCTGAAACTTTTCTTTTCTTGGATTTATCCATGGTTGGCCTACCGGAGGTTGAAAAGCTCAATAAATTGTGTGCCAGCGGGTGTCGCACATTGGCAATTGCGATGCATATTTTGAGTGACAGGGAGCTGCAGCAGAGGGGTGAAAGAGCCACATGTGGCTCCAGAGCCGTAGGTTGCTGACCCCTGCCCTAAACCATTTCTGACAAATGGCAGTCCAATCTCTTCTTGAAAGTCTCAAGTGATGAAGCACCCACAACTTCCAAAGGCAACTTGCTTTGGAAAATAGCTTGATCCCCTCCTCTCTCTGGCAGCCCCTCAAATATTGGGACCCTGCTATCATGTCTCCCCTGGTCCTTCTCTTCACTAGACTAGCCATGCCCAGATCCTGCAACCGTTCATTGTATCTTTTAACCTCCAGTCTCCTAACCATCCTGGTTGCTCTTCTCTGCACTCTTTCCAGAGTCTCAACATCTTTTTTATAGTGTGGTGACCAAAACTGGATGCAGTATTCTAGGTGTTGTCTTACTAAGGCTTTATAGAGTATTATTAGTACCTCACTTGATCTTGATCTGTTAATGCAATTTAGGATTGCAATTTAGGATTGCATTGGCTCTTTTGGCTGCCACTGCACACTACTGGCTCATATTTAGCTGGTTGTCCATAAGATCAATAAGAAAGCCAGAGAGATCAATCAGAATAGAGCTGGAAGGGATCTTGGAGGTCTTTAGTCCAACCTCCTGCTCAAGCAGGAGACCCCAAACCATTTCAGGCAGGTGGCTGTTCAGTCTCTTCTTAAAAACCTCCAGTGATGAAGCCCTTACACCTACAGCTTCTGAAGGCAAGCTGTTTCACTGGTTAATTGTTCTCACTGTTAGTAAGTTTCTCCTTAATTCCAGATTGCTTCTTTCCTTGATTAGTTTCCATCCATTCTTTCTTGTCTTGTCTTCAGGTGCTTTGGGAAACAAGTTGTGTTTTCCACAACTCCTTTGTGACAGCCCCTCAAATGCTGGAACACTGCTATCATGTCACCTCCTAGTCCTTCTTTTTCTCTAGACTAGCCAAACCCAAATCCTGCAACCGTTCTTCATATGTTTTTGTCTCCAAGCCTTTAATCGTCTTAGTTGCTCTTCTCTTCACTTTTTCCAAAGTCTGTTTTGTAACGTAGTGACCAAAACTGAATGCAGAATTCCAAGTCTGGTTTTACTGGTGATGGATTTGGATGACTCTTTGCTCAACGATGGAGCTTGCTGGATGAGTTTTGACTTGTCACTCCTCTCTTTAGAGAGATGATCTTCATACGCTGTACTTTTCCACGAGTTCTCAGGAAAAACAGAATCTTAAACGCAAATGATGGTGACGCTAGTGATAGTGACGATACAGTGCATCAAGCTATTAGTTCCATCTCACCAGGTATCCTCCTGAACTTCACCTTTCATATTTCCAGCTCACCTGATCATTAGAGTCAGTCTAATGAATTTGGAGCACAGATAGTTGGGAGAATGCTGCCTTGTGCAATCCTTCACTGCAGCCACCTATTCTTATGCAAGCCTGATTCTCTTGAACCAGCCAGCATATCTGTCAGGGTTCCAAGTAATACACCCATAGCAAGCAAGATTCCGAGGCAGGTGGATTCCTCAAAGAATAGCTTTATTGAGTATATCATATTGGCATAGATCTAATGAAAATCAACTCTGAAGGTTCCCATGGCTTTCACCTAATTAAAAGCAAAAGTTTCCCTCCAACCCCAAACAGTCACATGGTCCAATCAAGATGCTGCCTGGTTGCCTGGTGACCTCACTCCTCCTTCCTCAGGCCAGATGTGAAAATGTCCTTGGTTCCCAAGAGAAAGTATTTTATTGTGGCTACAAAACCCCAGCTATTCTAATTCCTTCCCCCCTATCCCTCAGCTCCAGTGTGGCAACGCTGAAGCTCCAAGATGGTATCAGTCAGGCCAGCTTCAGGGTAGACAATATCAGTCAATTGTTTAATTTGTTGGAACCCTCCAAATCGTGGTAAGTTCCAGGGGACACTTATTAGTGTTTTATCTCTCCTTAGGAATAAAGCCCCAAGAATATTTGTATTTATTTACAAATGTACTAGTTGAGGATGAAGAAGGAATTGAGTTTACAGTTAGGCGAAAGTCAGCTTTCCCCTAACTGCAAACCCAGTTCCTTCTTCATCAATGCTAGAATGATTATTGATATATTAATTTACAAATATAGCAATAGCACTTAGACTTATATACCGCTTCATAGTGCTTTTACAGCCCTCTCTAAGCGGCTTACAGAGTCAGCTTATCGTCCCCAACAATCTGGGTCCTCATTTGACACACCTTGAAAAGATGGAAGGCTGAGTCAACCTTGAGCCTGGTGAGATTTGAACTGCCAAACTGCAGGCAGCAGGCAGTCAGCAGAAGTAGCCTGCAGTACTGCCCTTTAACCACTGCGCCACCGTGGCTCATAATATTCTGTAATGAATATTCATTCATTACAACCAAGGGACACGTTTGTAATGGTTGGTAGTACCCCTTCTGAAGGCAAGAAATGCTACAGTACATTATGTATGTTTGTATATATATATATGTATATGTGTGTGGGGGGATGTAGGTTCTATTTTAAAGCCATGTTGTTATTTTTTACTGAAACAGTTTTATTATTATCTTTCTGTTTCTATCTTATTTGTTTTTATGGGATTTTATAAACCATTTGGAAATAAATTTAAAATGCTCCTGAATTCCAATCTTATTCCCGTCCTCCTCAGAACCACCAGTGCTGTTATTCCAGTATTTTGGCAAGTCTGAAAAAAAATTGATATATTTTGGGAAACCTCCACTCCTCCACTCCTCTGCTCGCAACAAAATACCTTATGCCACCAGACTTAAAATTTTGGGCTTAGACAACTTAGAACTTCACCGTCTTCGATCTGACCTAAGCATAGTACATAAAATCATCTGCTACAATATCCTACCAGCCAATGAATACTTCCGCTTCAACCAAAACAATACAAGAGCACACAATAGATACAAACTCATGGTAAACCGATCCAAACTAGACTGCAGAAAATAGGACTTCAGCAAAAGAGTGGTCAATGCCTGGAATGCACTAACCTGACTCTGTGGTTTCTTCCCCAAATCCCCAAAACTTTAACCTTAGACTGTCTACTGTCGACCTCACCCCATTCCTAAGAGGTCTGTAAGGGGCGTGCATAAGCGCACCAGCGTGCCTACCGTCCCTGTCCTAATGTTTTCTTTTATTCGTATCCTTTTCATGTATTTATAATTATGTTTACACTTGTATCTGTCATAAAATACATGCTTGACGAAAATAAAAATAAATAAGATAAATAAACGAAGTACGTGCCTGGAATTCGTTTGCATTTCCAACACTTTGGGGACGTATTACCATGTTTCCCCGAAAATAAGACCCTGTCTTATATTTTTTCTGAACTCTGAAATAAGTGCTTGGCCTTATTGCCATGCGCTCAAAAGCCCAATTGGGCTTATCATCAGGGGATGTCTTATTTTGGGGCAAACAGGGTACTAAACATTTTAGCCAATCTTGCCAGGGGGGAGATGCCACCTATAGAACATTTTATAAAGATTCTCTTTAATATGATGCGCCCAATACATTTCTATAAGAGGCAAAGAACCGTCAGGAAAATCAAAGCGTTGAGATGTGCCCAACCAGAAGGGAATCCACAAGCACCCACAAATTTCTGTTTGCCCTTCTGATGTTGTGGATGGCTATGTTGCATGACAACCATTCACAGCTTTTCTTTTATTAAAAAAAATAAGAAGGGGAGGAGTGGGGGAAACCACTCTCTTTGATGCTCACAACCACCCCATGCCATGTTACCAGCCTCATTTTTCTCATGCTACGACAGGTCAGTGGGCGCCTATGTGTAGAGGTGCCAGCTGGTATACGCAACCATGATTATCGTGGCTGGTGATTGCAAAGATTTCCCTCTCTGGAGGGCAGAGAGAGTTGACACAGTGAGTCCTTTGTTTGTCCCGGCTGCCTGCCTGTCACTGCGCTAGTTGTTGGCGTTCCTAGCCATCATTCACAGAACAGAGGGACTTTGTCGGGAGCTGCCTCGGAATTTTAATGCGCTGGGGGTTTTTTTTGTGTGTGTTCTCTTCCTACCAATCTGGTAGCTCATGACCACGCAGAGTTTGCGTCCTTTAATGAGCGGGGTAAACAAATAAATGGCACAATCTTTTCTCAATGCAAAAGGGAAAGAGGGAAGAGGAGGAGGAGGAGGAGGAGGAAGGGGTGGTGGTGGAAGCTCAGGAGCTCTCAATAAACAGAAGGGCTTTGTGTACCCAAATTCAAGTTTGTTTTTTAACACGCTGCATGCCCCTTCATGCCAGAGAAAGGGAAGACTCCGGGAAGGGAGGGAAGGTTAGTACATCGGGAAGAAGGAAATGAACGAATGAGGCCCTTCTCTTCATTAAGGAAAGCATTTTTGATAGATCTAGTGTAGATCAGGAAGGGGGAATGTACAAATGTGTCCCTTCTCTTCATTAAGAAAAGTATTTTTGATAGATCTAGTGTAGATCAGGAAGGGGGAATGTACAAATGTGTCCCTTCTCTTCATTAAGAAAAGTATTTTTGATAGATCTAGTGTAGATCAAGAAGAGGGAATGTACAAATGTGTCCCTTCTCTTCATTAAGAAAAGTATTTTCGATAGATCTGCTGTAGATCTTAGTTGCTTCACAAAAGGAAAATAAGTAAGAGAGGGTGAACTGGGATAATGTTATTGTTAGGAGGCATCAATCCTACCTACATCCACACTCACACCCTACCTTATCACATTGCTTTGTTTTTCATTTAGTTCTATGCCCAATCTTCAGACAATCTTAGATATCCCAAATATCTAGGTATCTTGACAGGAATTCATCCTTTTGGAACTGAGGGGGCTTTTTAAAAAGAATGATTTATCTCAATGTCTCCGTTTATTTAATTCACTCATCAGCGGCAGGTTGGGTGTGTGCTTGCGCAGCCAGCACGTGGACCAGAGTGGCTCATTCAAGAAGGAGAGTGAGCGACTCCGGTACCTTTCGGGCGCTTGCCTTCCCTGACAGCCAGCTGCGGGAGAAAGGTGAACAGTAGGAGTCGGGGAATGGTGCATTCCCCAACTCCAGGGAATGGGGCAGGTGGGCTGAGCCTCCAGCTTCCATTGCTACTGGTTCTCCGAACCACCGGCGGTCATTGCTACCTACTCGCCCGAGCCAGTCCAAACCGGGAGCATTTCACCCCTGGTCCTGCTTGAGAAAGGGGATGGACAAGAAGACCAGCCAGGTCCCTTGCGACTCTATGATTCTGTTATTCTGTCAGACCTTTCTAAAATCCGAAGGAATTCCTACTAGTTGAAACCGGACAGCTTGACACAATGGTCAGATATGGGAGATTCCATTCTATACCTTACACTAAATGACTCTGCATTTGTGGATCGGCAGAGATAGAAGATCTGGCTTACATCCTATTTGATTGTTGCTTGTATAAACGGGCGAGAGACAGATATCTTGGTCTATATACCAAACGAAGGACCCATTGGGATCCCCATATCAAAACAACTTACTTTATGTCCGGCCAGAACCTGAAAATAACATTTAACACAGCACAGTAGTTAAACAAAATGGTTCAGTTGAGATCTGCATACGTGGGACTGATTGGGATAGATTATAAGGGTGACCCCGAAATATAATTTTATGTCATTTTATTCTATTTTATGTATTTATGTATTAAATTATATTGTATCTTATCTACAGAGGAATTATTGAGTCTGTCATCAGCACTTCTATAACTGTCTGGTTTGGTTCTGCAACCCAACAAGACAGACATAGACTTCAGAGGATAATTAGAACTGCAGAAAACAACAATGGCTACCAACCTGCCTTCCATTGAGGACCTGTATACTGCACGAGTCAGAAAGAGGGCTGTGAAAATATTTACAGACCCCTCGCATCCTGGACATAAATTATTTCAACTCCTACCCTCAAAACGATGCTATGGAGTACTGCACACCAGAACAACTAGACACAAGGACAGTTTTTCCCCAAATGCCATCACTCTGCTAAACAAATAATTCCCTCAACACTGTCAAACTATTTACTAAATCTGCACTACTATTAGTCTTCTTATCGTTCCCATCACCCATCTCCTTCCACTTATGACTGTATGACTGTAACTTTGTTGTTTGTATCCTTATGATTTATATTGATATTGATTGTTTCCTGATTGCTTATTTGTACCCTATGACTATCATTGGGTGTTGTACCTCATGATTCTTGATGAACGTACTGTATCTTTTCTTTTATGTACACTGAGAGCATACGCACCAAAGACAAATTCCTTGTGTGTCCAATCACACTTGGCCAATAAAATAAATTCTAAAATAAATTCTCTTCTCTTCTCTTCTCTTCTCTTCTCTTCTCTTCTCTTCTCTTCTCTTCTCTTCTCTTCTCTTCTCTTCTCTCCTCTCCTCTCCTCTCCTATCCTATCCTATCCTATCCTACTCTACTCTACTCTACTCTATTCTATTAACTATCGTATTTTACCCTACTCTTATTTTAAATTGTTTTTGTAAGATTGTATTGGTGATACGTGTTTGAACATTGTGCTTTGATATGGCCTATAAAGCTATCTATACAAATCTAGTTGAAACCAACAATATGGAGCAAGACCTGATCAAAAATAGATACCAATGCTCCTTTAACCGCCTCATTTCAGTGAGATAATTTTCGAGAGCCCGATAACCATTTTTAGAGCCATCAGACAGTTGCTGGTAGAACACAGCATACTGAGTTTCTATTTTCCCATCAACTCTTAGTGCATTTTCATGGTTTCAGCCTTGTTTGGCCAACATTCTTCTCATTTTATAACAGCCATCCACAGCTTGAGGCTATAAAATCACAGATACACTAGTTTTTCCAAGCCTAGGATGTTGTGGCCTCAGAAGTCCTTGACAAATTGCAACACTGAATGTGCCACACGGAGGGGGGCAAAAAGGAAAGCAAAGCGCTCTCCACACTGTTGCCAGGAAAACCACAAAGCTGTGTCCCTGAATTCTTGAGTTAAGCTCAACTCAAAGGAGATTTTCTTTTAGTAACGTGCCAGAAGAGGAAGCTTATTCAGTACACGGTGGAATAGTCCTATTGGCTTTGTTTCATTAATTTAATTTAATTGTGCTTCTATTTTCATTAAGTGAAATCCAATGCAGTTCTTCTTGATGTATTCACTTCTCTGCGGGGCCTGTACTCTTTGAGAGGACAACCGGTTGAACCAAATCAAAATCAGTTTTGGCTTCTAGTCCAGAAGTATTTTGTCATCTTCAATATAAGATTTAATCTTTTAAGTAGCTTCCCCAGATTTCTCGTTACTTGATTGAATCTGATTGGTTTAAAATTCTGGGATGGATAATGGGCCTGGCATGAATGTTATTATTATTTTTTTGTCATCCAAACCAAGAATTATTTTTTTTTATTGAAAAGTTTTATAGAAGGTACAAACATTTTCTCCCCCTCCCACCCCTCCACCCTCACCCCCTCCCACCCCCCTTACCCCCCCCACACACCCTTTCCCCCTCCCCCTTCCCCCCATCCCCCTCCCTTGACTTCCCAGAACAAGCACAGGGTATAGCATTCACAAACATAAAACTAAAATATGCTAACAATTTGTTGACTTCAAATTCTTCCTAGGTCTTTAACTCCTTATAACTCAAAACACTGTAAACATAAACTAAACTAAAGATTAAAAATGTTTCATTCATAAGCTATATGAAACTTCTTAGTCTGATACTTATTTTGAATATAGTCAATCCATCTTCTCCATTCCGATATATATCTTTCGTTTGAGTGATCTTTAAGATATGATGAAATTTTCGCCATCTCTGCCAAATGCGCGACTTTTAGTGTCCATTCCTCAATAGTAGGTGGATCTTCTTTCTCCCAATACTGTGCCACCAGTATTGGAAGATACAAATCACCAAACCAAGAATTATTATGAGACAAGGCATGCTTCCCCTGCATATATATTCTACAAGAATTAGCAGGCAAACTACATCATCTTTACACCAGCTCAGATACTGGTAGGTGTAACCCTTAGTTTTCTGAATTAAATAGAAAACAATAAATTGTTTTCAGTGTGAAAATGAATAGGAAGCAACTCTATTTGATCCCTATAGTTGTTCTTTGCCAATTAATTTTTTTCTTTCAATCCTATTTTGGAAACAGCCACAGGTTTGGTTCTACTTTGGATTCCATGTAGATCTAATATTGTAAACAAGGTTCATGTGGTAACAACCAATCAGAAAAGGCCCATGATGTCATTCAAAGAAAGCATTTGAACACAGTGGCTTTATATTTGCTATCGGTCCCATACAATGCAACTGGGCAATACGTGGGCTCCAAAATCCAAGAAATTGCAGAAAAATGCGAAGATACTGCAAAGAACAGACATCCTTTCTCTGAGTGTATAATCTTTTTTTGTAATTCAGTGAGCAAATTAGGAATTAGGATTAGATCAAATCAGTTAAAGCAGATCACCCATCAGGAATAAGACTGAGCTTTTAATTTCAGGTTAAAACGTGCTTCAAAACATAAAAAGAGTGGGCTAGCAAAAAAAAAAAAAAAAAAAACAAAACAAAACAAAACGAAAACAAAGAAACAGCAGGAAGATCGTTCAAATCTTGAGACTTACTCAGACTGATTTTTCATTTTCCTAATGAACAATATGGAGATCTTTCAGAAACGGGTCAAAACTGCTTCTAAGAAACATCTTGAGTCTATAATCCGAATTTCCGTATATAAAAGGATTTCAAGAACTGCGTTGGGCACATTGTAAATCAGAAAAGACTGAACTAAATGCTCTAATATTAAGTGTTATTTGGGGAGAGAGAGGTGGAATCAGGAGGCAGGTGTCAAATTTCCTAAATCTGCTTTGCTTTTTATTAGAAATTGAAGGTCCACAACTATAACCAGATGTCAATTAGTCTGAATGTACAGTGTTTTCACACGTATGTACAAACACACACAAATTCACTCCTGGTTCTCTTTCCCAACCATTACTAATTAGAGCATGCTAATTAGTTGTTGCTAGGATTAAACAATTGGGAGAAACTAAGGAAACACAAAAGCTTGTGTATCGTTCAGACATTTACAGACAGATTCCAACCCACCACCTGCCTTTCTTTCTTCTATTCCTAAATTTAAAGCAATTGTCTTTAAATTTTATCTTTAAAAGAGTGAGAGGACTGGCTTTATGAATACTGCATATTAGCAATAATATTCATTGTTATTTATTAATCACTCATCATAAAATATTGAATAGATTTGAAATTATGTTATTGTAAATCAACGGAAGAAAAGAGTCAGTTGAATGTTTGCATTTCCAAAATAGTGTTAAGGTTTTTTTTTTAAGGAGCATACTGTATTAATCATGAATTAAAAGTACTTAAGCCAATTGGAAGTCATTTTTATCAAATGCTATCTCTATGTATATCTATTTAGCATTTCTGAATCAAGCAGGCTGGAGTTAACGGCCATCTTTCTCCCAATACAAATTGGCTTAAACAACATTCCACTTTCCTACAGCCTACATTATGTGAATGTCCCACTTCTCAGAATGCCTTGATTAGTAGGAAGATATTTGGGGAGAAAAAATACCACACATACAAACCAAAAGTGACTAAATGAAATAAAAATTTTGTTCAGGAAATAGCAGAGAACCTAATGCACATTTTCCCCATCAATGAAAAGGCAGCATAAAATAGCATTCCAGCTAAATTTATCAATTTGATCTGTATTCTAAATTGTAATCCCTTATGTTATCGTTTAGAAACAATTCAGCACAATTACCTGAATGATATTTTTACGCAGGTTTTTGGTGATACATGTAAAATTATGTAAAACCAGGATCAGCTCAATTTATATTGTAGAAAAGAAATACCACTGCTCCTCTTACTTTAGAAAGAGAGAAAAAAATAATATTGCATTATACCAAGTTTAATCTTATATTTACCTTTGTTTTCCAGTACCAGTATTTCAAAATCAGAGAACACGATTAAGAGGCTGACCTAATGAATTTGCAGAATAATTCTGGATTCAGATCTGAGAAAATATATCTTTTTTTTAAAAAAAAAGGATTTAAATTGGTCCTGAATTATTTCACTTTCGATTATTTTCAATGGAATACAAAATGCAGGTTAGATAGATTTTTAATAATTTCTAGCATCGTAGAATTTATTCAGTAAGCGTTTCATAACAAAATATGAGTTTAATTTAATGTGCATTTCAATCCTGCTAAAATTAATGAATTACAGTTATTATGATTATCCTGCTCTACTTTTTGACTGAAAGACATTTGAAATTTGGTAATAACTTTGGGAGGAGTTTTGAAAATCACCTGCAAGGCTTTATGGAACTATATCTGGGTCCGTGCCCTTAAAGCATGCCTTTTTCTTTGAGTAGCAATTCATATTTCTTTAATATGAAATATGAAATATATAAAATAAATAATTGTATTTTATCAAATAAAACTTATGTGTGATAAGAAATACGATAACAGCAAAGAGAGAAGATTTGGAAGGATGAACAAAATAATAAATCAAGTGCGGAAAAGAAAAGAAAACAAGGAAGGTGGAATGATAACTGAAGCAAAGAAGAAAGGGGGAAGAAATTAATGTGAATCCACACACACACCCCATTGCACTCAAGAAAAAGGAAGAAGAAACCAGCAAAAGAATTTTAAAAAGCAAAAAATAAAAGCAGTGATGGCTATGTGAAAAGGGGGTGGGGGGGAAGGTTTAAACTAGGAGCTAAAAATTTAATAAATCCATTCTTCCAAGTTAGGGAAGAGAGAAGCTGAGGGAGACAGATTCTCCTAGGAGAAAACAGCAAGTTGAAATAAATCAACTCCATGTTGTAAAAAAAAGGGGGATGTGTGTGGGAACTCAGAACAGCTCCTCCCAGATCTTGGAGGAATTGGCTTCCTAAAACCTCCCTCCAGAAGACAGAGGACAAGCTGGTCTTTGGCCAATGAATTCAGGGATGGTGAAATGAGATCAAAACTACGGAAGTCAGCATGCAGGGAGATTAACTGGAAAACCTTTCTCACTATTTTGCAACCCAGGAACATGAAGTACACGAAGTGTCTTTGGATGGAGAAGGGGAGGGCAAGCGATGGGATGTGGATCATGTTGTCCTCACATATAAACTTTCCCCATGACATGTGGTGGGTCATAGTAGCTTCCACTAGATACTTATGTTCGAGTTGAATTCTTAAACAAATAGAAATAATAGCTTCAGAAATAGCTAATTCCCCTAGCATTTGGCAGCCTGTAAATGAATAGCACCCAGTCATGATGAAGCTTACACATAACACTAAGCTATGCTTGAGAATGGATTTTTTAAAAAAATTTGATTTATATGCCGCCCTTCTCCGGAGACTCAGGGCGGCTTACAATGCGTTAAGCAATAGCCTTCATACTTTTGTATATTTATACAAAGTCACCTTATTGCCCCCACAAACTGGGTCCTCATTTCACCTACCTTAGAAAGGATGGAAGGCTGAGTCAACCTTGAGCCTTGGAGAGATTCGAACCAGCAGTAATTGCAGGCAGCTGTGTTAATAACAGGGTGCGTAGACCACTGTACTATCAAGGCTCTTGATAGTTTGACCTCATGTTTTCTGTGAACCCACCCATTGGATTATGTCAATGTTAGCCAAAGGCTCCATAGGATCCACAAATGGAGCCAATTGTGGTTTAATCAGTTAGAGTTAGGTAGGGCATGGCTTAGTGCCATGATGGCGAACCTATGGCCTGCGTGCCTGAAGTGGCACATGGAGCCATGTTGGCTGGCATGTATGGCATTGCCTGTTCCTCTTCCAGGTCTAAGGTGCACATGCGCCACGATGATCAGCTGTTTTTCACGTGTGCGGCAGTGCAGCTCTTCCAGTTTCCTTTGTGTGCCTGTGCATCGGCCAGCTGCATCGCCCAACATGTGGGCCAGTAACCAGAAGAAAAGCTGGCCAGTGTGCATGCACGCACCAGAACCTGGAAGTTCATTTCCCGGCACGCGCATGCCCACTTGGTAGCTTCTCTTCCAGGGCGTGTCCCTGACGAGTGTGCGCACTCCCTTTTCGGCACTCGGTGCGGAAAAGGTTCGCCATCACTGGCTTAGTGTGATGAGTAAATGAAGTCAATATGTTACAATAGGTATTGTGCAGAATATATAGAACATAGAATAACAGAGTTGGAAGGGACCATGGAGGTCTTCTAGTCCAATGCCCTGCTTAAGCAGGAGATCCTGGCCCAGTAGTGGGATTCAAGTAATTTAACAACCGGTTCTCTTCCCTAATGATTTCTTCCAACAACCAGTTTTCCAAACTGCTCAGAAAGTTAACAACCGGTTCTCCCGAAGTGGTGCAAACTGGCTGACTCCCACCACTTCCCTGGCCTATACTATTTCAAATAAATGGTTGTCCAGTCTCTTTTTGAAAGCCTCCAGTGGTGGACCACCCAGAACTTCTGAAGGCAAGACATACACACACACACACACACACACACACACACACACACACACACACGCGCAATCTGAGAAAAACTACATGTACGTTTTGGATTAGCGAAGATGAGCAGTTGAAGTTCCAGTTTGCTTAGAACCTGTGATTTTGTAGATATTTTGGGGAGGCTGAAATTAGAACTGCAATTTCGACGTGAATATTTAACTAAACTTTGCAAGATTAATTAGCCCAAGCAATTTTAATAAAGATAGGAAGGCATTGTAATGATGCATGCATTTTTATGATCTATGCATTTATTTATCCATTTAAAATGTTGATTCTGCTATTCAGTGACAAACAAATCCAGGGTGAGGATTTGTGTGTGTGTGTGTGTGTGTATTTGCTTAATTTTGAAGACACATGGTCTGGCATATTGTTGCCATATGCTTGCGCTGATACTATGAGGAGATACTAACTCAACTCCAAAAGACACCTATGCAGAGGTTTTGGCTCCATTGTGTAAATTCCATTTCAAGGCAATCATTTAATGAGCCAATTAAGTACTTCCAAAGCAACTGATTAATCAGCTACAAGCTTTTTAACTGGCTGATAGCCCAGATTGAGTCCAGTTTCTTCACTTGATGTTAGTGTCTCTAAAGAAGAAGAGAAAGCACGAGCAAGGAAAGTTACCAAGATTGTCCTGAACTCAACATCTGGGTTGACAGATAATTTGTTGGGATGGGATGAAAGAAAACAGATTTTATTTTATACCCCCATCCCAAGAAGATACAACTAGGAACTGATAGAAAAAAAACCAAGATCAGGAAGTAAAAACTGAACTGGGACCAAACTGGTCATGTGGCCAGCATGACTCAACACTAAAGGCACACAGAACGCTGTTACCTTCCCACCAAAGCTATAATGTGTCCCTTATAATGGGGGCATTAAAATATGCCAAAAAGAATAGGAATTGGCAAATGACTCCCAAGGAACAAAACAAGATCCCTCCAAAGAATATTTTTTATTGTATGTTGATCTTTTGCAGAGAGTTGAACTCAGTGAGTTACTTAGAAGTTATTTTACGGGGATTGAAAGAAAACGAGGAAGAAGCATATACGAGAAATGCCATGTGCAATTAGCTGGCATCTCTCTGTTTCACAAGCAAAGTGAGTCTTCAGGGCAGAAGACTTTGGTCACTGCTTAAGAAACATCCTATAGGGATGCAGTGGCTCAGTGACTAAGACACTGAGCTTGTCAATGGAAAGGTCCACAGTTCAGCAGTTCGAATCCCTAGTCCCGGATAATGGGGTGAGCTCCTGTTATTTGTCCCAGCTTCTGCCAACCTAGCAGTTCAAAAGCACGTAAAAAATGCAAGTAGAAAAATAGGGACCACCTTTGGTGGGAAGGTAACAGCGTTCCATGCGCCTTTGGTGTTTAGTCATGTTGGCCACATGACCACGGAGACGTCTTCGGACAGCGCTGGCTCTTCGGCTTTGAAACGGAGATGAGCACCACCCCCTAGAGTCGGGAACGGCTAGCACATATGTGCGAGGGGAACCTTTGCCTTTAAGAAACATCCCAGCTCTTTCTAAGCCTCTCTTGCTCCCTGCCTCTCTAGGGAGACCACAGAGCTTTGGCACTGAGGCGCTGGAGGAAGAGGGGGCTCGCTGTCTTTCTGTTTGGGCAGGAAGCTTTGGGGAAGGAGGGGGGTGTTATTCCAGGCCTTTAGGATAGAGGGCCAAAGATGATCCAAGAAAGACTTCATTGTGTTCACTGGCTTTGAGCCACCACAAACACACTGGCAAGAAAGACTTTCTCACCAAGCCCAACACCCCCTTGGACTGCTTGTAACATTCTCAGCACCTGCCATGGGCACCGATTTTTGTAAGATTTCGGGTAAACAAAGGGGTGGATTTTTCCATACAGCCCTGGAAGGAAAAAGACCATTAAAAAAAACCCAAAAACCTACTGCCTAAGGACCGCCACAGGAGCAAGTGGGATTGAATGTAGGAGAATATATCCTCTTGAGGATGGGGAAGGAAAAGGCAGTGTTTGAATGTGTATGTGTGTAAAAGTCTGTTTTGTTTTGTTTTGTATGGTTTTGGGTCAATGTGAGTTGACTTGGCAAAAGCCTTTGTGTGCAAAGTCTTTTGGAACTGTCGCTGATCTGAACAGGGGCAGTTTGATGCAGCTGCAAAAATGGCCACATCAAAATAATTTCCACATCTCTGAAATAATTTGTTCCACTCAGTGGTGAAATCCAACTTTTTTTACTACCGGTTCTGCGGACATGATGTGGCTTGGTGGGCGTGGTGTGGCTTGGTGGGCGTGGCAAGGGAAGGATACTGCAAAATCTCCATTCCCACCCCACTCTAGGGGAAGGATACTGCAAAATCCCCATTCCCTCCCCACTCCTGGGGGAAGGATATTGCAAAAACTCCATTCCCACCCAACTCTTGGGCCAGCCAGAGGTGGTATTTGCCGGTTCTCCAAACTACTCAAAATTTCTGCTACCAGTTCTCCAGAACCTGCTGGATTTCACCCCTGGTTCCACTCCATACTATCTCGATCAGACCAACCCTTGAGACTTGTGTCCAGTTGCTGGAATGGCTAAATAATGAAAAAAAAAATGACTAAGTTACTGAACATCACTCGGAGCTTTCCCAAAACAGGCAGAGCTACCTTCTTTCCCCTAAATATCAAAGGGATAATGCAGAGGTGATATTCAGCAGGTTCTGACCAGTTATAGAGAACCGGTAGCGGAAATTTTGAGTAGTTCGGAGAACCGGTAAATATCACCTCTGACTGGCCCCGCCCCCACCTATTCTCTGCCTCCCGAGTCCCAGCTGATTGGGAGGAAATGGGGATTTTGCAGTAACCTTCTCCTGGAGTGGGGAGGGAATGGAGATTTTACAGTATCCTTCCCCTGCTACGCCCACCAAGCCACCCCCACAGAACCGGTAGTAAAGAATTTTGAAACCCACCACTGGTTGAGATCACAGGTTCTCAAAACTTCTGTTCATAGTTCTTTGGCTAAGAGGCATGGTATTGGGCTCAGTCTTAGCATCCATCCTTTCCAGCCAAACTGATCTTCTTTACCTAGTCTGAAAATAGTTTCTGGGCTCCTGATCCAAATGTAGCTTTCGAACTGCTAGGTTGGCAGAAGCTGGGACAAGTAACGGGAGCTCACCCCATCACGCGGCACTAGGGATTCGAACCGCCGAACTGCCGACCTTTCTGATCGACAAGCTCAGCGTCTTAGCCACTGAGCCACCGAGTCCCTTGTTCTTGTTCCTTGAGGTCACCCTAAATATCCTTCCTGATCGAGTCAGATAAACGAGGACATTTTTCCAGCTTCTTGCATTGTTGCCCATCCAAACCATGTCAGAAATGTACTGTACGTGGGAGGAGAGGGAGCTGATCTGACAACCATTTTTTAAAAAAATATGCCGCACCATTTGGCAGGTTTAAGTGGTGCTTTAAATATAGGCTGTGATAGAACATACAAAAATAGCACTGCGAAAAAAAAATACCTTGTCATGTTCCATATTGCGAAGAACAGAAAAGCTGACCAGCCGTAGGAAGTTTCCTATTTTCCCAAGAATACACGTACAGAAAATGTCTTTCGAAATGAATATTAGATGGCTCTGTAGAAATCCCATTGTTTTTTGCTAGGTAATGTCTTTTTCTTCAGCTTGTTCTGAATTTGTGCCCCGAGGTATACCATTTCTGGGGTGGGAAAGTCTCTGTATATGTCATCATTTGTCGAGATTTATTCTAGTATGTATCTGAAGACGAAATAATGAGCTAGGTGGAGAAGAAACAGCCTCCTCTGACCTGATATGACCCTCAGCCTGTCAGTTTGCTCCAGAACATCTAGTTAGAAAAGACAAAATTAGAGTTACGATCACAACTACATCCTTCAAATTCAAGATGGTACACAGGGAAATGCAGGGGGGAAATCAGTGGTGGGTTCTACTTACCTTTACTACCAGTTCACATCGCACCCATGGGCACACGCTTGATTCGCTCACGCCCGCGCACGCTCTTCTGCATATGTGCAGATCACCTAGATGATGTCCGGGTCAGTGGGCGGAGCCTCCTGCTGCTTTTACTACCGGTTTTTGCAAACCGGTCCGAACCGGGGGCAACCCACCACTGGGTGAAATTCACTTACCTTTCTCTACCGGCTTGCAAATCTGAGCATTTGCGCTCGCGGGCTCGCTACCCTTGCTACACTCGCTATGCTCACGCCTGCCCGCTATGCTTGTGCATGCCTTGTGCACACATGCGCAGAACCTTCTGCACATGCGCAGAGGGTAAAAAACAGGATGTGATGACATCCGGGCCAGTGGGCGGAGCCTCCCACTGCCGGCGTAACCAGATTGCACGATCCGGATAGATCCGGCTGAATTTCACCACTGGGGAAATGTAGTTCATTTTATCCATACAACCGTATGACAGTTCTCTCCCTTCCCTCTCTCTTTATGTGTGTGTGTGTGTGGGGGAGAGATATTGAGAAAGACATTGGTGAACTGCACTGCATTTAATTTCGTTGTTCGAGGTGCCATGACAATAAAGTAAACTTTACTGTAATTTTTAGAGACCTGTGCGTTTTTCAAGGATA
The DNA here is from genome assembly GCA_022577455.1 of Arizona elegans. Classification (NCBI taxonomy): domain Eukaryota; kingdom Metazoa; phylum Chordata; class Lepidosauria; order Squamata; family Colubridae; genus Arizona; species Arizona elegans. The sequence goes on from JAKOOJ010000016.1 coordinate 12,999,865, forward strand.
GTTTTCAAGCATCAAAGAAATCAAGAGTTCCAGGCAGTTCAAATGCGTACAAAGATTTATTGTAAGCTAAAGGCCTTTACAAGAAATCTGAATTACTAACGGTCAAAGGAAATTATCTAATGGTCAAGGGAAAATATCGGGAGTTAAAAATACAAAGGAATTGAAGGTGGACTGGACTTGCATTTCTTGTGATCACAAAGGACTCATGACTGATGGTGCATTTGACTCCCCTCTTGCTCAGCGTAGTCATCTCCTACAATAACTCAATTTGGCTTTGCACATAGGTTTAAAAATGCAAACTTAGATGCCCTGGAATTCAAATAAAACTTCTTCCTCTATCTGCCCACAGGTTTGTTTTTTTTTTACAATATATGAAAATCCTAAGCAGCCCATACTCCTAACCGAGTAACCAAATGTCCAAAGATATCTTGGAATTTTACAGATTCACGGCAATGGATGTGGCAAACATTCTACAGTACTTTGTCTTCCTCCCAAACAACAGTGGTTTTTGAAAATGGACAAGATATCTGTAAAGGCACATTTTAGTTTTCTTAGTTAAGAATTGGTTTTTCTGTTTGAAATCATATTTTTGTGCTGGTGATAGAAATGTAACCATGGGAAGAAGAAAAAAAAAGATCATAGCAAGACCAAAAAGAGCACCAAAAGGCAAGGCAAGAAACAATGGATGGAAACTAATTAAGGAGAGAAGCAACCTGTTGTGTTTGGATTATAGTCATTAACTGAGGCGAGGATGTCAACGTAACATCGGTTTATTTCAGGCAACAGCAAAAACAGTAGAACACTGAACTGTCAGTCTATCTGACAGTTGGCCTTTTTATACTTGGCAAACAGAACAGTATTAACCAATCAGGAAACGAGTAACTCCCGCACTTAGCATAACCCCGTCCCAACCAATCAGGTGCAGGCATTTCCATTGCTATGGTAACGCACCGACACAACACAACCTAGAACTAAGGAGAAAATACCTAATGGTTAGAGCAAACAACCAATCGAATAGCTTGCCTTCAGACAATGTGGGTGCTCCATCACTGGAGGCTTTCAAAAAGAGACTGGACGTTTGTCTGAAACGGTACAGGGTCTCCTGCTTGAGCAGTGGGTTGGACTACAAGACCTCCAAGGCCCCTTTCAACTCTATTATTCTATATTCTAAGACCCGGGTACCTTTTGGCATTGTAGATGTCAGACTTCGGTGCTATCTCAAAATAAATGAATTTCCAAACTGCCAATCTTTAAGGAAATCTTTTCTTTATTCGAGCACAGCAACCGGATCATGACTCGATGTGGACAAGACTGACCTTTTGCCCCCCCAATCCCTCCCTTTCCGATCCCCAATTCTCTGCTTCTCATTGGCTATCTTCCAAATCACTCCCCAGACTTCTTGTCTCGTCATATCACAGGAATGTCTCCCCCCTCCTCATTTCCACGACGACTGGGCTTCAAAGGGATTTAGCAGGCAAAAGTTCAGAGCTTATCTCTCCTCTCTATGCCAGCGCTGAAGCGCTGACAGTAGGTTGGTCTAGAACAGGGATCAGCAACCTTAAGCGCTCAAAGAGCCATTTGGACCCATTTCCCAAAGAAAAGAAAACACCGGGAGTCACAAAACCCTTCCTGTGCCTGACTATTTCCTGAGCGGCCACAAAACTAGAATATGGAGTTGAATTAAACATTCTGTGTTCTTCTGAAACTTTCCTTTTCTTAGCTTTATCCATGGTTGGCCTACCGGGAGTCGAAAAGCTCAATAAATCGCATGCCGGCGGGTGTCGCACATTGGCGGTTGGTGACGCATATTTTGAGCAACAGGGAGCCACAGCAGAGGGGTGAAAGAGCCACATGTGGCTCCAGAGTCACAGGTTGCTGACCCCTGGCCTAGAGAATGAGAACAGCAGCCAGCTAATGCCTAAAATGGCAGGCTGGTGTAAAAAGGGGCCATTTTCATAAAACTCATAACAATGAACGAATAGTTTAGAGGTAAAAGTACCACCGTGGTGCCAACCTCAATGTTTAAATTTGGATGGTGAGTTTATTGCCGAGAGAGGGGCTTTTCCTGCTTGTGCAAATGTAATTAGTTATTGATGATTGATAGTAATTACCTATTATCCTTTGCAAATCTGGGGCTCTGGATCTGGTTGGCTGGGAGCCCGGTGATCACTATTTTAAGATATTGCACTTTAAAAAAAAAACATATTAACTGGGATCTCCATTGCTTTGGTTCATATTATCACATCGCTTTTTTTATTTTATTTTTTTGCACCCCAAGACACCATAAAGATTCTTCTTAGCATAATATTTGAAGACAGAAGAAAGGGAAATGTTAGGTGCATATCTTCTTTCTCCACTTCACTGTAACTAACTGCGAGCTCTGCTAGGCTGGCCTTCCCATTATTTGTTTAGTACCAAATTCATCAGGCAAGTCACGGAAGGCGCGTGACACTCAGTTCCTGCTGTCCCATTGCTCTCTCTCTCTCTCTGTGTGTGTGTGTGTTTGTACGTTTGTGTGTCCCTCCCTCCTCGCTGATCCCCTTCTGCCCTCCATTGCAATGCTTGAGTGGGGATTTCTCTATTTGCCCAACTAACAATGTACATTCCCAGGGCCTGGGATTATGATGACATCACTGTAGGGATGGGGGAGAGGGAGGGGGAATGGGTAGAAGGAGAATGGGGAAAGGAGCAGTGGGGAGGGGGGCATTGGAAATCGCATAATGCAGAGGCAGGCGTGGGAAAGGAAAGCATCTGGGGGAGAAGCCCCTGCCAAGGGCTTTCATTCCCCTCTCAAAGCAATCCCGGACAAGTAGATTGGGAGGACAAGTTGAAGAGGCCATATGGTTGACCAGCAATGCCACCAAGGTCCTATCCCTTTGAGGCAGGGGAAGGGACCTTTTGCAAGCCAAGGCCCACACCTGCCACCTTTGGAAGACACACTCCCCAAAGTAGGCAGGGACAACAGAGAGAGAGAGACAGAGAGAGACAAACACAGAGAGAGACAGAGAGACACAGAGAGAGAGACAGAGAGACAGAGACAGAGAGTGACAGAGAGAGAGACAGAGAGACAGAGACAGAGAGACATACATACACAGAGACAGAGAGAGCCAGGGACACAGAGACAGAGAGACACAGAGACACAGAGAGAGACAGAGAGACACACAGAGAGAGTGACAGAGAGAGAGACAGAGAGAGAGACACACACAGAGAGACAGAAAGAGAGAGGGACAGAGAGAGAGACAGAGAGACAGAGAAAGACACACACACACACACACAGAGACAGACAGAGACAGAGAGACAGAGACAGAGACAGAGAGTGACAGAGAGACAGAGAGACAGAGAGACAGAGAGACAGAGACAGAGAGACAGAGACAGAGAGTGACAGAGAGACACAGAGACACAGAGAGAGACAGAGAGACACACAGAGAGAGTGACAGAGACAGAGAGACAGACACACACACACACACAGACAGAAAGAGAGAGGGACAGAGAGAGAGACAGACACACACACACACAGAGAGAGAGAGACAGGGACAGAGAGTGACAGAGAGAGAGACAGAGAGACAGACAGACAGACAGACACACACACACACACAGAGAGAGAGAGAGAGAGACAGAGAGAGAGAGACAGAGAGTGACAGAGAGACAGAGACAGAGAGTGACAGAGAGACAGAAAGACAGAGAGACAGAGATAGAGAGACAGAGACAGAGAGTGACAGAGAGACAGAGACAGAGAGACACACACACAGAGAGACAGAAAGAGAGAGGGACAGAGAGAGAGAGAGAGAGAGAGACAGACAGACAGACACACACACACACACACACAGGGGGGGACAGAGAGACAGAGAGAAATATACAGACAGAAAGGGAGAGAGGGGGAGGGAGGGAGGGAGAGAACCTAAATTTAATTTCACCTTAGTGTAAATTAGATGAATGAATGACATGCAGTTCATGGGGTGACTTCATAAAATCACAGAATACAAGCATGAGACAGGAACTTGGAAATGAACCCCAACCTGGTGAATGAATCCATAATTACTACCTGGCTTAATCAGGTCAGGAGAACATCCAGCAGCTGCTTGTACTAAGCTTGGATTGTGTGCCAAACATGAAACCCAGAAAGTTGTACGTTTAATTGTGGTTCAGTGCCCTGTACAAGTTTTTTTCCAGGGACCAGGTGAAACGGTTTGCATGGTGGCTGCTTCTATGCGGTTAATTGTTAACATCTTCCATGTGGTTAATTATTAATCTTGAAACCACCTAAATATTAAAAATTGGGGTGGGGTGGGGGAAACTTGGGCAAGGTTTCTTAGGGCAAAAATCCAAGGTTTTGAGGTTCCATATTTGTCACTCTGGAGTCTGGTTCGTGCATCTCTGCCTAAGACACCCATCCATTTGGTCCATTTCAGAGACCAAGCATGCATCGGATGTGAATGGTGGAATGAATTAAAAGTTCTGCAAAAAATTTAGAGCTGACCTGGAAAAAAGTGTGAGAAAGCTGATAAGAGGAAAAGGAAGCGATGAACTGTTAATGTCAAATGCAGAAAATTAGGAGTCCAGGCAGTTCAGATGAATATATAGGTTTAATGTATGCTAAAGATATATGGCTGTGAAGGTTGGACCATAAGAAAGGCTGAGTGCCAAAGAATGGAGGCCTTTGAACTCTGGTGCTGGAGAAGACTCCTGCGAGTCCCTTGGACTGCAAGGCGATCCAACCGGTCAGTCCTAGAGGAGATCAACCTGACTGCTCTCTAGAAGGCCAGATCCTGAAGAGGAAACTCAAATACTTTGGCCATCTAATGAGAAGGAAGGACTCCCTGGAGAAGAGCCTAATGCTGGGAATGATTAAGGGCAAAAGAAGAAGGGGACAACAGAAAACGAGGTGGCTGGATGGAGTCACCGAAGCAGTCGGCGTGAGCTTAAATGGTCTCCGGGGGATGGTAGAGGACAGGAAGGCCTGGAGGAATGTTGTCGATGGAGTCACGATGGGTTGGACATGACTTTGCAACTAACAACAACAACAACAAAGATCTCTACAAGAATCTGAACTACTAACAGTCAAGGCAAACTGGTGGTAGATATGAGTCAACGGAATTCAAGGTGGGCTGGATTTAGTTCTTTTCTGGGCTCAAAGGGAACTCGAAACTGATGATGCATTTGATCCCTCCCTCAGACTCAGCCTAATCATCTCCTACAATTAAAAGGAGGTTAGATCACAAATTCACCCAGTCCAGTCCAGACTTTCAAAGAAATCCCATCTCCCCCAAACCCCCAAAAAACTTGCTAAAACTTTTGTTTAGTGTCTGGCAGGCCTGGGCTGTTGATCTCATTATAGTGCTCTTGCGAGACCCGGCCACAAATTAGAGTGCATGTGTTTTAACGTTTTAACGTTTTAATGTTTTAATGTCTTCTTTTCACTTTTGTATAGGATATTGTTGCATTGTTTTATTCTCTGTTGTAAGCCGCCCAGAGTCCCTTGGGAGTGGGGCAGCATAGAAATGCGACAAAATAAATAAATAAATAAGATGGACAGAAACAAACTTGAACAAGTCGGCTTTACAAATTTTGCTGTTCTACCTTACTGCAACAAAGAGAATTCCCGAATTCTTTCTGAATGTGTTTCTTGGCCAAGCTCAAAGGACTTGAAAGACAGTCCTAGTTTCTCTCCTATTCTCTGCATTGCTTCTGAAACTCAGAAGTCATCTGTTACAAGATATTGCATTGTAGATCTCCCTGTTGTTCAGAGTGCCATCCAGAGGCGGGTTTCAGCCGGTTCTGACCAGTTCTGGAGAACCGGTAGCGGAAATTTTGAGTAGTTCGGAGAACCGGTAGTAAAAATTCTGACTAGCCCCGCCCCCATCTATTCTCTGCCTCCCAAATCCCAGTTGATCGGGAGGAAATGGGGATTTAGCAGTAATCTTCCCCTGGAGTGGGGAGGGAATGGAGATTTTACAGTATCCTTCCCCTGCCATGCCCACCAAGCCACGCCCACCTGAGGCAGACCAAATTCTGATATTTTCCAAACGTCAAATATTAAAGGCCCAAAACTTTAGCCAAGGCTGACTTTCCTCTTCTGTGCAGATAAAAGGTTGCTGGATTGACGAAGCTTTTGACGAAGGTACTTAGCCATGCCACGCCCAATTGAAATTTGAAATTTTTACAAATTTGTAAAAAAATTTGAAACCCACCACTGGCCCCCATGCATGCATACATGCCCCCTGCACGTGCCCATCCCCCACTCTTGTGCGTGCGACCCCACCACAGGTGCCCCGCCCCCCCGCACATGCACGGCAGAGACCCAAAGACCAGCTGGCCAGTGGGAGGCACACACGCATGTGCAGCAGAGCTGAACTGGGGCAACAACTCATATGCCATCAGAGAGGGCGCTGCGTGCCACCTCTGGCATATGTGCCATAGGTTCGCCATCACATTCGCCATATAGATACCCAGACAGTTAGGAAGAGTGCTGCTGCTAGAGCTGGTGGCAGAGTCCCAGAGCTCAGAGCTCCCCAAATTCAATACCATCTATGTTTCTCAGAAAAAGATCATTGGAAATCCTTTCCAGCTCCCTCCCTTGAGCTGGCTCTATCTCGCCTATAATGCTCCGATGTCCGTGAATCAGCCTCCCTCCTTACAAAACCAACACTTACTAATTGCTCCCTTACCTTGATCCCAGCATGTGGCTGGAGCAGAGGGTCCCTGCCTCCACCAGCAGCCTCAGGCTTGTACACCAGATGTTCGAAACTGAAAGGCCCCCCCTTGCTGTTCTAATAAGGTGTTAATCAGGTCGCCAGCAAGGCTTTGAAAAGGTGCAATCCATGGGGCCTCCACCTGAGCTGATGGGGCTGAGAAAAGTACAAACCATAATAACAAGAAGAAGACGAAGAAGAAGGGCTACAATAGACCAGTAAGACATCTGCGCAAATGCACTTCTCTCATGATTATGGATTGGGGATTGAATTGCGTTTCCACCAGTGGTGAAATCTGAACTGGTTTACTACTGGTCTGCAGGCTGCACATGCGCAGTGCACACCACGCACCAAATGCGAGGTGCACATCCGCAGTGCATGCCAAAAGGAGACATGCGGCTTTTTTTTTTTTTTTTACCTTTTAAAAGCATTTTTTCTACAACCTCGAAGAAGTTGTACAAAAAATGTTTTTAAAAGGCTCTGACGATCCCAGCTGAGTTGCCTGATCATCGGAGGCTTTTTTTTTTTTTACTTTACTTTACTTTTTTTACTTTTACTTTTACTTTTAAAAGCATTTTTTCTACAACCTTAAACGGCTTCCGCCGTGCCCTTAAAACTTTCTTTTTTCAGCAAGTCGGGCTGGCTTAATATATTTTTTAAATATTTTTAATTGGTTTGTTATTTTAAATTGGGGCCAAATTAATATATATATATATTTTAATTGTTTTTAATGTTTGTATTGTATGTTTTTATCTGGTTGTATACTGCCCTGAGTCCCTCGGGAGAAGGTGCGGTATATAAATTCGAAATAAAATAAAAAATAAAAATAAACCTCTTCAGAGGTTGTAGAAAAAATGCTTTTAAAAGGTTAAAAAAAAAAAAGCCTCTGATGATCGCGCAGCTCAGCTGGGCATGGGGTGGGGGCAGGGATTTTTGCTACCGGTTCTCCAAACCACTCTCTGCCATCGCTACCGGATCGGGCAATCCGGTCTGAACCGGGAGCATTTCACCCCTGGTTTCCACCTTGAGCTTCTGTTGACATTCAACTTCGAAAGCGGACCTCAAAGAATGTAGAACAGCACAGGTTTGTCTGTACTCTTTGCTTTAAATAGTTCTCATCAGCTGCCCAAGGACCAGATCAGGGCCAAGTATGGTATGGTTATATGAAGAAACATTTTTTAAAAAATCGGACACTTTATGCTAAACTGAAAGCTCAGCTTCAGACATTACACTAAGCCTGAAACATTACCATTTATCTTTTATTGATTGATTGGTTGATTGAGTAACCCTTTTCTCATCGTTTGAAAATGTTTCGTTTTTAAAGAAGCTACCATTATGGTGTATTTAACTGTGATTAGGAGACAAAGCTGGCTTGATCTGTTTTTACTTAACTGTAGTAAAAGCATGGTTCCCCTAAGCTTAAATGCAGTAGGACATTATGATTTATTCCAAAAGTGACAGCTTTCCATTTGTTCCTTTTATTCACGATGGCAAAAAAGTGGGAAGTTTGAAGGCTGCAGACTCCTGCAGGCTCAACCTTCCGTCGCAAATCATGTTCCTGTTATGCAATCAACTTCCTGTATTAGATAGCACGGCTGTTTTCCTTAAATGATCTGTTAGTTTTAAATTGGAAGAAATATTTTTTTTCAAAAGGAGGAGGAGGAGGAGGGGGAGGAGATTTGTTCAAGCTGAGCTTGAATCCTGGTGACTACCGTGTTTCCCCAAAAATAAGACCCTGTCTTATATTTTTTTTGAACCCCGAAATAAGCGCTTGGCCTTATTTTCGGGGAGGTCTTATTATTTCAGGGCGCATGGAGCAAGATGGGGCTCCTCTTGCCATCTTATCTGATTTTCAGCTCTGCGTTTAAATATTTTCTGGGAGGGCTTATTTTTTGGGGGAAAGCTTATTTTAGCACATGCGCTCAAAAGCACGCCAGAAATCCAGAAGACGAGCTGGTTGGCGCGCATGTTTGTGCCGGAAATCAGAAGTTCATTTTTGGGTGCATGCATGCGTCCTGGGCAGCTCCTCTTCCAGGTTGCAGCCCTGACGAGTGCGTGCACGTGTGCTTCCTTTTTGGCACTCGGCGCAAAAGTTCGCCATTACTGTCCTAGGTCCTTGGGAAGGATTTAATGCATGGGAAGGCCAACAGCAACTAAACTGGCAGCTGTGATTTCCCATTTTTATATATCATCACAGTGGTGAAATCCATTTTTTTTTTTACTACCGGTTCTGTGGGCATGGCTTGGTGGGCGTGGCAGGGGAAGGATACTGCAAAATCTCCACTCCCACCCCACTCCAAGGGAAGGATATTTATTTATTTATTATTGAATTTCTATACCGCCCTTCTCCCTGAGGACTCAGGGCGGTGTACAGCCAGAATTAAAAAGACATGCAAGACAAATATTAAAAAACAATTAAAAGATATATAAATTTGGCCCAATTAAAACTCATTACCAATTAAAACGTTTAAAACATTTAAAACAGTTAAAAATTTCATCTTAAGCCAGCCCGGCTTGTTTAAATAAATGGGTTTTAAGGGCACGACGGAAGGCACTGAGGTCCTGGATTCTCCTTATCTCTGGGGGGAGCTGATTCCAGAGGGTAGGTGCCCCCACAGAGAAGGCCCTCCCCCTGGGGGTCACCAGCCTACACTGTCTGGCTGATGGCACCCTGAGGAGGCCCTCTCTGTGGGAGCGCACGGGTCGATGGGAGGTCGTCGGTAGCAGCAGGCAGTCTCAAAGATAGCTAGGCCCTATGCTATCACCGCTTTGAAGGTGATAACCAGTACCTTGAAGCGCACCCGGAAGACCACCGGGAGCCAGTGCAGCTCGCGCAGGAGCGGTGTTACATGGGAGCGCCATGTTGCTCCCATCACTACCCGCGCTGCTGCGTTCTGGACCAGCTGGAGCCTCCTTGCAAAAGGAGCCTTGTTAGTACAGTGGTTTAAAGCACCCTGTTATTAACACAGCTGCCTGCAATTACAGCAGGTTCGAATCTTACCAGGCTCAAGGTTGACTCAGCCTTCCATCCTTTCTAAGGTAGGTGAAATGAGGACCCAGTTTGTGGGGGCAATAAACTGACTTTGTATAAAATATACAAAAGAATGAAGGCTATTGCTTAACGCATTGTAAGCCGCCCTGAGTCTCCGGAGAAGGGCGGCATATAAATCAAATTAAAAAAAAAGAAATCCCCATTCCCACCCGACTCTGCGGCCAGCCAAAGGTGGTATTTGCCAGTTCTCCGAACTGCTCAAAATTGCTGCTACCGGTTCTCCAGAACCTGTCAGAACCTGCTGGATTTCACTCCTGCATCATCATCATCATCATCATCATCATCATATGACCACCTCTTTTTATACTGGCTGAAAATAGAAAGATTCCAGGAAATAAATATTTCATTTTAGAAGGAAAATGTTATATAAAACGTCCTCTCCCCACCCCCCCTCTCTCCTGCTTTCCAGCATTTGAAAAATAACTAATTCCAATCTTTCTACAGCCTCCCTCTTGGGGAGGGTGGGGGAGAGGAAGGAAAATACATGCAAAGCCCTCAAACCCCGATAATAAAGTTCTTATTTCCAGCACATTTGCCATTTCCTGGTCTAAATAAAGAGTGTCATAAGAGTGACAAGCTAAAAGCCACTGATTACTGTGGATTCTTGGCATTTATTCTCCCAGTTAAAAGAGCAAACATCAGAAATAATGTGGTCCAGCCTAGCATCGGAGTCTAACCCTGCAATTAATCAGCATTCATGTGAAGAAGGTGCAATATGCATCTGATATGTATGGAGAGGAAAAGAGAGAGAGAGAAGAGAGAGTAATTAAAGGCAGATGCAAGGGAGAAAGCAAAGGAGAACTGGGGGGGAGGGGCTACCCCAGCATCTTTTAAACACACAGAGATGTTCCAGAGGCAGCTGTGCAGCTGCCTTTCCTAGTAATTTCAATCAGTCCTACCTCCTCTCAGCACAGCCGTACTGCAAATGGGGGTCTTGAGGGGGCTGGAATGGCCTTGTGGCTTTGCCTAAGGAGAAGATCCTTGGAGACCTGAAGGAAAGTGAATAAGGAGGACAAAAGGTTGGACGCTGGATAGATGAATGAATCTTGAAAGTGCCACCAGAGATTCCACCTCTTGGCCGAGGACTCTTGGCCAAGGAGTCTTGGCCAAGGAATCTTAGCCAAGGAGTCTTGACCAAGGAGTCTTAGCCAAGGAGTCTTGACCAAGGAGTCTTCGTCAAGGAGTCTTAGCCGAGGAATCTTGGTCAAGGAGTCTTGTCCAAGGAGTCTTGGTCAAGGGGTCATGGCCAAGGAGTCTTCGTCAAGGAGTCTTGGCCGAGGAGTCTTGTCCAAGGAGTTTTGTCCAAGGAGTCTTGGCCAAGGAGTGGTAAAATTCAAAATGGTCCAATGACGATGACATGTGCTAATAGGCCACTGAATCTTGATGGAGAGGACAAACCAGAATGGAAAATCCTAGGAAATGGCAGATTTGATGGGTAGGCAATCGTCTCGATCATTTTTTGAATTTTCAAATATTACATATATTCTCACACACCCCTTTGAGCATTAATTTCTTCGTTCACTTACTTTGTTGATTTTTTAGCCTGCTGGAATCTATCAACTCTTGGCAGGGAACAATCAAGAACTAATGTTAAAATATCCCCCATGCAATAATCCAAAGGTAAAGGTTCCCCTTGCACATATGTGCTAGTCATTCCCGACTCTAGGGGGTGGTGCTCATCTCCGTTTCAAAGCCGAAGAGCCAGCGCTGTCTGAAGACGTCTCCATGGTCATATGGCCGGCATGACTAAATGCCAAAGGCACACAGAATGTTGTTACCTACCCATCAAAGGCGGTCCCTATTTTTCTACTTGCATTTTTTTACGTGCTTTTGAACTGCTAGGTTGGCAGAAGCTGGACAAGTAACGGGAGCTCACGCTATTACGCGGCACTAGGGATTCGAACCGCTGAACTGCCTACCTTTCGATCGACAAGCTCAGCGTCATAGCCACTGAGCCACCGTATCCCTAATAATCCTAAAGAAACCATTATTATAAAAATTTAGAGCTACACAATAGGTCCTTTGGGGTTTCCTAAGATTGAGAGAGAACCAAATAAAAACCTTAAAACTCTTCCTCCTATGGTCCTCCTTCCCATTCTTCCTTTAATCCCCATGTATGAATTTCAGCTCAAGGATCAACTCCCGAAGGGATTCCCTTGAAGCAGGGGTGAAATCTACTTACTTTCCCTACCGGTTCGAAAGTGTGTGGACTCTCTGCGCATGTGCAAACCCTTCTGCACATGCACAGATGGTAAAAAACAGGTTACTCCCTAGTTAAAACCAGGAAGTAATGACAACCGGGTGGGTGGGTGGAGCCTCACACTGTCATCACTACCGGTTCTCCAAACCACCAGCTGCCATTGCTACCGGTTCGGTTGAACCGGTTCGAACCGATAGCATTTCACCCCTGCCTGTAAGAGATTCTTCCCATGATGCACAGGGTTGCAGAACGCTCGACACGACAAACTAAGGTGCCACCAGGAAGTCTGGGTGTCTCATTTTATAGCGCCTGTTCTTCTCCTTCCGGTCTGTCCAGTTCCCCCTTCCCACCTTAAGGGAAACACGCTGTTTGTTTTGTCAAGGGGAAGAAGACCATTTGAGAAAAGTGCCCTTTGATTCCACTTTTGAATCGATGATGTGAACCCTGACACAGCTCAACAATGCCAAAAAAAAAGAGGAATGGGGAGTGAACATCTCAGGGGTAGAAATCGCTGCTTCCTCCTCATCAGGCCAGCCCTGACCTATGGCTGGTGCATTTCTAGATGTCCTGGAGAGCCCCACGGAGACCTTTAATCCACAGGGATCAGTAAATTAAGCCACTAAGGCGTGAAGAGCCTGGGCTGTGTTTAATCACCCTCTTTTGTGTATGGCAATGGCTAAATGACTGTACAAAGAGATAAATCCACAGTGAGGTCAAAGAGGGAGGCATTGGGCGATTAACCCTCATCACCTTTTACTTGGGGAGGGCAAAGGGTCGGATTGGAACCAAAGGCATCGGCAGGCTCTCTCCAGCAACGGCACCATGGAAGATAAATCGAGAGATAATAATCATCACAACCATCACAACACCTCGTGAAATCGGGAATCAATGGCATCACGGGCGACTACAAAAAAAACAGCATCTTGGTCGTTAACGTTAACTATTTTAAGGGTGGGTTTCCATGCAGCTCAAACAGCATCCTCACAGAAGGGAAACCAATCCCAGGTTTCCTGTATGCATCTAATGTATGTATCTCAAAGACGGGAGAATCCACCCATCCTCCCCGCAAATAGAGCAAGGAAAATTGCTGTATGGCCATGAAATGGAAGCACAAAATGTAAGAAGAAGGGGCTGGGGACATAATACTTAGTGGATTTTTTTTTTTTTTTTTAGCAGTAATGGCTGTATTTTTGTTTTAGTTTTTATTATTATTACCTCTTTTATTCATTAAACATGAAATTCAGTCAACTGAACATTTAAAATCTTGTGGCTGTTCACCGCCCTGAGTCCTTCGGGAGAAGGGCGGTATAGAAATTTAATAAAATAAAATAAATAATAAATAAAAATGCATCACAAAGACCATTGACTGGTGCTAATGATTGATATGGGTTGCTGCCAGCGTCCTAGGTATCAACTAAGTACCTTCTTAAAATATATGATGTTCCGAGTAGCACAGGTTTTTTTGCAGTCCCGCTGGTGTTATTGCAGGAAGCTGCAATTTCTTGATGTGTTTTGTAAAATTCTTGGACATGGTACCAAGTGCCCCGATGACAATGGGTATCATGGTTACATGTTTCTTCCATAGCTGTGTAGTTTCAATGGCCAGGTCGCGATATTTCGTGATTTTTTTCCAGCTCTTTTTTCTTCGACTCTGGCGTCTCCTGGTACAGCGATATCAATAAACTGTACGCTTCAGCCCTCGATAACCATGATATCTGGCGTATTATGTTCCGAATGACGATCGGTCTGTATTCACAAGTATTATTATTATTATTGGTTAATCTTTAGTGAAATTCACAGCCTTTGAGGCTGGTTAATAGCTCGGCAGCTTGAGTCCTAACCAAGGACCTAGGAACTGTTAAGGTATTGTCGGAGGATGTAAGCTGTTCCGAGTAAGGTGGTTTTTTGTAGAGTCAAAATGTTCAAGTCCAGCAAATTTAGAATTTCTAAATAGCGGGGTAGCCCTTTGGATATTGCTCCAAGGGCTCCAATTACAATCGGGACAACACACGATTTCTTTTTCCACAGTTGTAGTTGTTGTTGTTGTTGTTGTTGTTGTTAATACATTTTCCTTTATTATACATCATGTTTCCATTTCTGCAACGACAGTGTACTGTCTGTATCAAGTCTCTCTTAAGTATACATATTATTATACACCCTGATTATTATCATTGTTCTCATAATTATACAATGTAGTCTCTTAAATATACATAATCTTGTACGTCCTAGTTATAACCGTTATTCTTATAGTTATACCATAATACACTATACACTTGTCACTCTATACACTTTAATTTATAGTCAAGCACAGTCCAATGGTAATATTACTTATAGTATATATGTTTATATATATCTATATATATGTATTTATTTCTATTTTGTTAATCTTCTTTAGTTTTTAAATTACTAATCTCTGCATCTAATCCATGGCATCGGGCCTAGCTATCTTCGAGACCGCCTGCTGCTACCGACGACCTCCCATCGTCCCTTGCGCTCCCACAGAGAGGGCTTCCTCAGGGTGCCATCAGCCAATCAATGTAGGCTGGTGACCCCCAGGGGGAGGGCCTTCTCTGTGGGGGCACCTACCCTCTGGAATCAGTTGCCCCCAGAGATAAGGAGAATCCAAGACCTCGGTGCCTTCCGCCATGCCCTTAAAAACCATTTTTTCCAGCAAGCCGGGCTGGTTTAAGAAGAAATTTTAAATGTTTTAATTGGTTTGTGATTTTTAATTTTTGGGCCAAATTTATATATATTTTAATTGTTTTTTTAATATTTGTATTTTATGTTTTTTAATTCTGGCTGTACACCGCCCTGAGTCCTCGGGGAGAAGGGCGGTATATAAATTTAAAATAAAATAAAATAAAAATAAATCTGTTATCTAACCATTTGTACAATAAGTCCCATGTTAAGTAATACTCTGTTTCCTTTTTATCCTTAATGTCCATTTTGAACTGCAACATTTTATATATCATTTGGTGTCCGATCTCACTTTGAATCATCATTCTTCTATTCACCCTCTCTTAGATGTTCAAGAGTATGATATTTAATACTATATGTCTGAGATGTGCATCTATGTTTGAATGAAGTCATAATTTCCCTTAACCGTGGCTTGCTGAATAACCACCACTTGAGACAATGGTCAATTTAAACCATTTTTGCAAGTTGAAAGGCTGGGGTCATCGCAAGCACTGGACTTTTTAGCGTTTAGTGCAGGATGGCTGCTTTCGCACAGCATATTAAGATAAGATCTGGGTTTTTCATATCATGTTTTCAAAGAGATCTCTTTGGCAAAATGGAAAGTGGCGTGCTAATTGACAATTTTGCCACCTTCTCCTTTTCGATAACAGAATATTTTTTAACTCAGGGTTGAACAGAGAGGTCCTTGGTGTGCTCTGAGTTTGTGTGCTTGTTTGTTTATATTTCTTCTTTCTAAACTGCCCATCTCCCTCTGTGTACTGATGCTGTTACCTAGTTCGGTAATGAAACCTCGGCAAGGAAAACAACCAAGCTCAGAAAATACCAAAGACCCCATCCTCCTTTCCATTCTTTCTCTCCACACAGGGACAGAACTGAGCTCCTTCCTTCCATCCATCCATCCATCCTTCCTTTCTTTCTTCCTTCCTTCCTTCCTTCCTTCTTTCTTTCTTTCTTTCTTTCTTTCTTTCTTTCTTTCTTTCTTTCTTTCTTCATAAAAAGCTGAGAAAGTCAGTTGCACGGCACAAAGTTTACTCCTTCCTTGCAAACAGGTCAATAATGCCACCCAATTCTCCCCCCATTCAGCTCTACTATCCCTTGGAGCTTAGAACCAGATGGCTGTGTGCCTACAACTGATTTTGACCACTGCTTTTTCAGGGAGACCCAGAGAAATTCTCCAGAGTGTTGTCCGTCTATCTATCTATCTATCTATCTATCTATCTATCTATCTATCTATCTACCTACCTACCTACCTATCTATCTATCTATCTATCTATCTATCTATCTACCTACCTATCTATCTATCTATCTATCTATCTATCTATCTATCTATCTATCTATCTATCTATCTACCTATCTATCTATCTATCTATCTATCTATCTATCTATCTATCTATCTACCTATCTATCTATCTATCTATCTATCTATCCAATTAATGTGGCTGCCAATTTTGAACCGGTAATTTTGGGTTGCTAACAAAGAACCCAATACAGGAAAAACTCAATATTATAAAGCTGAAATAAAACTAAACGAGGGGAAAATAACAATAAAAACACCACATAAGTAACTCACAATGTCAAAGGACAGCTATAAGATTCCATTAGTATCCTGGCCTTAATGTCTAAGCACAATGCCAGATATTCATGACTTTACAGAAAACCCCTGGGGTTAGGTGAGTGGACATGCAGACAGCTAAGGAAAAATGTTCTCCTGAGCAATAGTGGATAAAATATTGCCTGATTTGGCTAAATCAGTGAGCCTTGGTGGCACAGCAGACTAAAGCAGACTAAACTCCTGTTAAGTAACACCAGCTGCCTGCAATTACTGCAAGTTCAAATCTCACCAAGCTCAAGGTTGACTCAGCCTTCCATCCTTTTGAGGTAGGTAAAATGAGGACCCGGTTTGTGGGAGCAATAAGCTGACTTTGTATAAAAAAGGACACCGCTTGAGGGGGGGCGAAAGCCCTATTAAGCAGGTATATACAAAAAGTATGAAGGCTATTGCTTAATGCATTGTAAGCCGCCCTGAGTCTCCGGAGAAGGGCAGCATATAAATCGAACCAATAAATAAATAAATAAATAAATAAATAAATAATAAATAAATGTCAGTGCCAGTGCAATGAGGAACCCCTGACTGGTTGGCATGAAAATCCCTACCCTATATAGAATTGGGGGTTGCAATCTTTGCTCAATTTGACATGCCCATTTGGCTAGCTTTGTTGCTACTTTAGCAAATGTAGAGTAGCGCAGGTATGAAATCATAGAAGATTCACAAATAGAAGATGATCAGATTTAGTTAATTGATTTGACTCAGATTTGTGATCTCAATCTGGTTTTCAATGTCCAGCTATCTCCAGGCCTTGAATCCAATCAATTGGATTCAAATTTTCTAAATATGTTCAAGACAAATGCTGCCATCTGCAGAAGACACCCTGATCTTTCAAACCAATTGGATGCAGTGATTCTAATAAATTAGTCTATTGAAGGAATCTGATTTCAGGGTTTGAAATGCCATCAAAAGTCCCGTTTAAGAACTCATACAGCCCTAGAGTGACAGTCCTCTCTAAATATCCCATTTCTCTGTGTTTGATCTACTGTATGAATGTATATTTAATAAATTAAACTTTGTGCAAGGGAGGGAGGGAGGGAGGGAGGGAGGGAGGGGGGGGAAGGAAGGAAGGAAGGAAGGAAGGAAGGAAGGAAGGAAGGAAGGAAGGAAGGAAGGAAGGCCTATTCCTTTTGAAAAACAACAGCATATCTGTTAAGGAATAAAACCAGGACTGTAAAAGAAAATGAACATCATCTATTGGGACTTTTGAGAGAGAAAAAGAGAAGAAGCCAGACATTGGAATTCCACGCCTATATGCTTAACAATTTTAATGGGTTGGTTTTCTTGTCTTAATTCAGCATTGTTTTTCTTTACTGTAAGTGGCCATTGATATAATCTGCCTTTGCTATAAGAAAAACTAAAAAGCATTTTTAAAAACCAGGAGGTGGAGAACAGGATGGTTTAATGGGTGGATTTTGGCTCAGTCTCTAAACGCTAGGGAAAAGCTGCCATCTCCTGTTGACTGGTGGTAGTTTTAAGTTCAGCGTTCTTTTTTTTTTCTCCACTGGGCTGTATCCATCTCACAATTTATCATCAATTTCAAGTCTGCTTCCTCATGAGCAGATTCATCCTGAAATTAATTCCTTTCGTTGGCGATGGATTCCGCTTCCCTACTTCTAGAGACCAATTGACCATTTTGCTCTTCTCATTTTTACCCTCTAATCCATGGCAAAAACAGTAAAAAAAAAAAATAGAATTCAGAAGAAAACATTCATATTCATATCCGGAAAACTCAAAGGAATATATCCTCACTATGAATCTATCCGTTCACTAAAATAAGGAGTACATTCACACATGAGATCAAACCCATCATCCTGGTTTGATATCACGCATCGTGTTTTTCATCATGACTTGCTGAACAAAGTATGGTTTATGTGGAATAGAACAACAGAGTTGGAAGGGACCTTGGAGGTCATCTAGTCCAACCCCCTGCTTGACTTAGTGTGCGTAGAACTCCGATAAACCACTTTATTGATTGTATTCCTAGCCTTCATAGTAAACCCTGAGTTTGAATATATAAAACTTGCCAGTATGGAATAGGTTTTTACCTAAGAGCAGAGCTATGTTTTGCCATAATTAGGACAGTACCACCTCAACAACCCTACATAACCTTTGGAACTCCTTGCCTCAGCATTCTTGCTCAATGTCCTATCAACCGTTTGGCTTCTCTGAAGCCCTTCCATTTCTGCTAGGCCTTCAGCCAGTTGTAATGGATTATTATTCTAAAAGATTCCCAAAGAAAGAATTTTCGGTGTAGTTTTTCCTGTGGTCTTTTCAATGAAACAGGGAAGTTATTACTTCTCCACCCCCCAAAATTTCTACACCGCCTACCTCATTGTAAGTAATTCTGGGCAATTTGCAAAGTTATGCACACAGATGGCTAAAAACGCCATAGAGCCTGCTTTTTGTTAGATTAGGATTTATGTTACATGATCATACAGTAGAACCAGTTGTGGGTTGTCCTCGGTTCAGACCGGTTTGCAAGAACCGGTAGTAAAACCAGCGGGAAGCTCCACCCACTGACCGGACATCATCATAGGTGATCTGTGCATGTGCAGCAGAGCGCGCGTGGGCACCAGTGGTGGGTTGCCCCCCGTTCGCACCGGTTCTATAGAACTGGTAGTAAAACCGTCGGGAGGCTCCGCCCACTGACCCTGATGTCATCAAAACGCTTCTGCACATGCGCAGAAGAGCGTGCAAGCGCATGGCCCCACTGCAAACCAGTAGTAAAGGTAAGTAAAACCCATCCCTGAGTAGAACCTCTGGTCACGACCATAATTCGTTCCATAACTTTGGTCACAACTCGATTTGGTCATGACCCGAACCTAATTTTGGAAATTTGGCACTTACAAAAAAACCAAAAAAGAATGGCGCAGAAGGGGAAATCAGCCGCGGGAAAAAAATTTGTGAATTTTTTGGTTGGAACCCGATTTGGTCATGGTCAGAAGCGTTCGTGATCAGAGGTTCTACTGTACTTTGGGAAGTGTGACGCTCATTGGGTTAGATCACATGTCAATGATTTCAATTTCAGGGACTTCAAAAAAGAGAAACCTTCTAAATCAGGGGTCTCCAACCTTGGCAACTTTAGGACTTGTGGAGTTCAACTCCAAGAATTCCTCAGCCAGCATGTGCTGGCTGAGGAATTCTGGGAGTTGAAGTCCAAAAGTCGTAAAGTTGCCAAGGTTGGAGACCCCTGTTCTAAACTACAGTACTACCATTCCAAATAATATTGAGCTAGGTAGTCTGCTGTATGTAGCTTTCTTCTCTTCTATGTAGATCCCTTGGACTGCAAGGCGATCAAACCAGTCAGTCCTAGAGGAGATCAACCCTGACTGCTCTTTAGAAGGCCAGATCCTGAAGATGAAACTGAAATACTTTGGCCACCTAATGAGAAGGAAGGACTCACTGGAGAAGAGATGAATGCTGGGAAAGACTCAGGGCAAAAGAAGAAGGAGATGACAGAGAATGAGGTGGCTGGATGGAGACATGGAAGCAGTCGGCATGAGCTTAAATGGACTCCAAAGGATGGTAGAGGACAGGAAGGCCTGGAAGAATGTTGTCCATGGGGTTGTGATGGGTCGGACATGACTTCACAACTAACAACAACAACAAATGTAGATCTTGGCATATGGAGGTATTCATTCATAAGGAATCATTCAGAAAGAAAATGATCCCATGTTTAGGTTTTATTTATTTTTTTTAATATATGTTTTATTAATACATTTTTTTGATAAACATAAAAAGTTCTGAACAGCGTGTTGTCTGGGCACAGTTAGTTTTAAGTAGAAATACAGCAACAATAATAATAATTATAATAAACATGTCAATATTAATTACAAAGTAATAATACAATTAGTTGATCCATCTTGCAAAATTTTCAATACAATTTTTTTTTAAATTATCTTTTTAATAATTTCTAACTTCTGTTTCTGTTAGTTAGCCATTGGTAAAACAGTCCCATGTTAAAAAAGTATTCTGTTTCTTCCTTATCTTTTATTTTAAATGTTCATCTATCTATCTCAGCACATTATAATATTTATGTCTAGGTTTTCATGAGATCTGGTGCATTAAAAGACCATTCCATCTTTTCAAAAAATAACGTCCCCCCTTTTTTTTTTAACAGAAAGGCTATAAAATAATGCATTTTAATAACAGGAGAACTGTGCAGGTCTTAATGATAAAAGCTAGCATTTAACCCTTAAAAGTCTTCAGTTGTTTAGAAGATTGGCTGAAAAATGGCCAAGAACCATGCAGTTCTGTTCTAATTTTGAAATCAAGGGTGAAATCCAGCCGGTTCTGACAGGTTCTGGAGAACCGGTAGCGGAAATTTTGAGCAGTTCGGAGAATGGCAAATACCACCTCTGGCTGGCCCCAGAGTCGGGTGGGAATGGGGATTTTGCAATATCCTTACCCTGGAGTGGGGTGGGAGTGGAGATTTTGCAGTATCCTTCCCCTGCCACATCCACCAAGCCACGCCCACCAAGCCACACCACACCCACCAAGCCACGCCCACAGAACCAGTCATAAAAAAAAATTAGATTTGACCACTGCTTGAAATCCCTGTCCATTTTCAGATGGCACAGAAACTACGATTTGCCTTAAACCACAAAGGCATGACTAACAAACCATACACATACATTTTGTTTGCTTACTTGGTGGTGTGTTTTCTGGTTTGTTCCTAGAGGTGTTTGATTATTATTATTATTATTTTTTTGAGTCCCCAGTCTGAAGAACATAACTAAGCAAACATGAATCTGTCTATGGTAGGTTAGCTACATCCATTCACACGAGGGCTCCATAGGGACAGTTGAAGCAGTGTCTTCTCGCACTTAAGAATTTACCCAGACACTAAAATATTAACTTGTGCGATTAAAATATTAACTTGTGCAGAAATGGACAGATTGACTCTGGAACTCAAGGATAAGAGCGAAACAGAGTATTATGAAATCTGGAATAAATTATTGGATGGAGAGGAGGAGGAATGCTGGGATAAAGGATTATTGATGAGTTGAATGTTTAGAAATTTCTGTGTTGGTTTTCTATGATATATAGAAATGAACTTGGTATTGATGTAACCTTCACAGACAAAAGCACTTTCGTGTTTGAAATGTGATAAATAGTATAAATATGTATAGCGATAAGGAAGTGTATCTGTTGCAAGGTGAAACTTGATGAAAATGTTTAAACTGGAGAAGTCAAACCATGCCCAATGTTTTTAATTTGTATTATTGTACAAATTATTATTTAATTAATTTGTATTAATTTGTATTATTAATAAAGAAAAGTTTTTTTAAAAAAAGAATTTACCCAGATTGTGGCTTGCCATGTTATTCAAACACACCTGCTATCAGAAATGGCACACTGTTTAACAACAGGGAGTTGCATATGCGAGATGGTGTTTTTCTGTGAAAACACTGAAGTTGGAGAATGAAAAAAGATTGCCTAAGGTGCACATGAGGTATTATTTTGGGGTTGTTGTGGAGTTTTTGTTGTTGTTGTTGTTGTTGTTGTTTTGCACTCCCAAAATATTGACATGCCTTTACAAGTTTTCTTTTTAAATAGATTTTGAATTTTATGTTACAAAACTGTTTAGAAAAAATGTATTTATATGTACATCCTCCAGCTTCTTTCGATTATGGGGGAAGAAGCATCAGACATCTCCAAGGAATCTGTAAATCAACACACACACACACATACATTTAGAGTCTGGAATATTTAGCTAGCTTTTTTTTTTTGTAACCGGTTCATCAAATGTTGAGGTTTTGACAGGGGGTTCCAAATCATAGCAGCTTAAAATGCACCCTTCATATTTCTCTTTTTTCCTTACCTGAAACACCATTAGCTCATCCCTCTGGATCCCTCCTCTATCTCCCCACCCCCATTCTCCCTTCTTTCCCTTCTTCCATTTCTTCAAAAGGAGAATAACCTGTGGTATTCCCCCCCTCTTTTTTTTTCCTAAGAAACTAATGGACTCCTTAAATAGCAAAAATTGCACCCTGTAATTAAGATCTTGCTTTTTAAATGATTAATCATTCTAACCCCTTTGAGCAGCTTCCCACTTACTTCTCCTCACCCATTGAAATGCAGATCAGAGGAGTGGGGAAGGGAGGGGATTGTTGCTAGAGAGTGGGGGAGCACTTAAATCCCTCACAGCTGTCCTTCTGTTTGGTGATCTCTCCAGCTGCCCAGTTATCTGAAGGCCTGATGGATATGACTACCTCACCAGAGCTGTATCTCATCTGAGCTTCTGTTTTTTTGTGTGTTTTTTTTAAATGTGATCCACCAATCCAGGCCTCCTTTTTCTCACCTAGGAAGGTTTTTTATACAGGTACATCATCAATGGCATGAGGAAAGGATGAACAGAATACCATGTGTGTGTGTGTGTGTGTTAACTTAAGCGTTGCTTTGCTAGGAGCGTTCAAATTTTTTTCCCCCCTGTTACCCTGAAATAAGAGAAGGCAATATGTTGTCTGTGGACACCTCAGTTGACATCTGTCAGGCTCCCTGCCCCCTGACATTATTTTAATTAAAAGAGTCTTTTAATTAAAAATAATAATTATTGAGAAGCTGGCGAAGTGCCAGTTTCTGGCATCATCTTTATTTACCCGATTATCTCTGGGTTTCACACAGGACTGATTGGCATATTTAGAACATTAACATGGAGGGTGGGAGGAGGGGATTTGTTTGGAAGTGTGCCCAGCTGCCTCCCTCTCCCTCCTCACAGAAAAAAAACAACACCAAAGAGCATCATGGGAGCTAGCGAGAATAATTGCCTGGAGAATGGACAAGCCCAGGTGACCGTTTGCTCCAACTAAAACTCCATTTGTTCATCTCTGCTCAAGAAGAGAGACCCAAATTCATCTCAAACAATCTAAGCGCCAGAGCTCACTGTAACAGCATTGTCAAAAAGGCATTAAGAGTTGTTAACCTAATCTTGCGAAGCTTCATCTCTGGTATCATTGTACCTCAAACTAGGGCATACAAGACCTTTGCTAGACCAATTCTGAAATACAACTCATCTGTCTGGAACCCTCACTGCTTATTGAGCGAGTCCTGAGATATTTCAGAAGAAGAGTCCTCCACTCCTCTGCTCACAACAGAATACCTTATGCCACCAGACTTGAAATTTTGGGATTAGACAATTTAGAACTATGCCGCCTAAGCATTGTACATAAAATTATCTGCTACAATGTCCTACCTGTCAATGACTACTTGAGTTTCAACCGCAATAATACACGAGCACACAATAGGTACAAACTTAAGGTAAACTGCTCCAAACTCGATTGCAGAAAATACAACTTCAGCAACAGAGTGGTCAATGCCTGGAATGCACTACCTGACTCTGGGGTTTCTTCCCCAAACCCCCAAAACTTTAACCTTAGACTGTCTACTGTTGACCTCACCCCATTCCTAAGAGGTTTGTAAGGGGCGTGCATAAGTGCACCAGCATTCCTTCCATTCCTGTCCTACTGTCCCCATTTATTTGTATCCATTTCCTGTATTCATAATCATGTTTATACTTATACGTGCTTCACAAAATAAAATAAATAAATAAAATAAAAAATAAATTAAAAAAGAGGGAATGTGACCTAATGTAAGGAGGCATTTTTCCCACTCTTGTGTTAACCTGTTGTATGATATTGGGCTTTTGGCCTTTGGATAGTTATATAGAAAAAGATGTTTCAGATAGTCTGGATATTTTTAATCTTGTGTGGAAGTATTCTTTGTTGGCATGCAGTTTAATGACTTGCAGGTTTGCAGTGGTTGGCTTCACAGACTTTGGTTAAGCCCTGAGGAGAGTACATCTTTCTCCTTCTGTCCCGACCACTTTTTACAAAGGCACGATTGAGAGGGTCTTAACAAACTACATCCCTGTTTGGTTTGGTGGCAGCAGTTCCTCAGATAGAAAGTCCATACAGAGAGTGGTGAGGACAGTAGAGAAGATTATAGGAAGCTCGCTTCCAGTTATTCAGGATACTGCTTATAAGCGCTATGTGCTTAGAGCTCAAAGCATTTTTAGAGACCCCACACACCCACTTCATGGTCTGTTTTTGTTGCTCCCTTCTGGGAGGAGGTTTCAAAGTATTTCTAGCAGGACTACCAGATTCTGTAATGTCTTTGTCCTCTAGGCCATCCATCTGATAAACTTGCAAGATTTGTTTTTCTCGCCATGTACAGATGGCATTCATCCAAACGAGACTGTGTTGTTTCTCTGTGTCATATAATATATGTGGGTTTGAGCATAATTTTGTATTTATTTATTTTGTCATGTTTATGTAGTGTATATTGGAGGTGGTGACCCTTTGAGAGCTGTACGCCGATTAGTGTACATTTAAAGTGATGATAAAAGTCATTCTAAGTTCTACATGCCTGCATATGAACCCTAAGTATGTCATTGATCAAATATTTATCATTTGCCTCTTTTTTCATTAGTGTCTCTTTTCAACATCTGCTTTCCAGTTTTCTTCTCCATTGCTTGCTGGGTCTTCAAAGATCAAGCACGACATAAAACCTCTTCTCCCAATTCATTATTTTGAGGAGATCCCCTTGAACAGGAGAAACAAAATGGGCAGAGGTGCTGCAATGTAAGATCAACCATCTCCAATAATGCCTGAATAAGACAGGAGCCCCAGTCCTGAACATGTCAAAAATACCAATGGTGCAAAACCCAACTTACTGTGTTTTTTGTTTTCGTCTTCATTGGCGGGCAGTCAACCCATCTGTGGGAATCCTTTCCTCGTGGTGGAATTTTACACCGGAATCCTCTTGTCTTCCTTTTTTTCTAGCTAATGTCCATGCCTTTCAGTTCCATTGTGACTTGACCAAAGAGGGCAGGGTTGGCTCTACCCCCACCCCCACCACACCCCACACCCCTTATGTGGTCCGAATGATGATTCTTATGGGATGTGGGAAGAAAGGAGCGGGACTTTGTCTTTCTCTCCAGCCCTGACAAAACAACATAGTTGTCCTTTTCTATTCAGGATCTTCACACGGTTCAAGCCCCAGACAACATACACCCTGATCTAGACTGAATCAATGCCAAATCAGTATGCAGAGGTAGAATCCACTTGGTAGTGGATTAGCATAAACACTCTAGGAGGCAAATAGAGATACAAACAGCCACTGTATGCCATGTGGAGATGCCTCTTTGTTACTTGGGTCTTTTCTCTCCCCCACCCCCTTTTAAGTACAAAGTTGCAGACGTCTGTTAAATGTCAATTATGGGTGGAAAAAAAAAAGATGTCTGCTTAAGGCTTAGTTATGGGCTTCTTTTTGCCACAGAGACCTTTAAAAAAAAAAATGAGCGAGAGACTTAGGCTACCCAACAATGCATCCCGCTACCAAATGTGAAGGTTGTAACTCTATAAACAGAGTCTTAATGGAGGCTGGCGGGAATGCAAATGAATAAGAGGAGAAGTTTTCAACAGACTACCCATCTTCTCTTTTCTTTTTTTTTTTTTTTTGAACTTGGGAGGAATGGAAAGGAAGAAAGAATAAAATTAAATTAAATTAAAGGAAGTCCAAGGGTAAAAAAAAAAAAATTAGGCTTGCTTCAAGGGTGAAAAACAATTGCTTATACATTGGGATGCTTTCACTGATAACGGTTGTCATGCCTTGGAAATCTAGGAATGAATGGGAATGAATGGGAATAAATCCAGGGGGCATTGGAATATTTGGATATGAGCATTATGTTCTCATTATGTTGAAGTCCAAGAGGACATTCATTGAGACTTCAAGATGGTCCGGTAAAAAGACAAGCTTGGTGGAACAATTCTTAACCACATGTCCTGTTTCAAATATAGAAATGAATGCAATTCCTTTATTCTTGGTGGGGTTTCCTCTGATCGGAATAATTCAGGGTTTCATAGGATTTTATCAAAGCAAACAAAATAGACAAATATACATCACCAGTGGCAATCTTGTTCTAAAAAAACAAAAACAAAACACGGTTGTCTGGTAATGACCGAAACCAAGCTCACAAGTTGGAGACTAGAGAATGCTTTATTTGGGCGAGGTTTGAAATAATTATTCTTAGACTACAATATTTCCATAACTTTCTACTGAGTTTTGCATTCAGGAAACATGCAGGCAGGGGTGAAACCCAGCAGGTTCTGACAGGTTCTGGAGAACCGGTAGCGGAAATTTTGAGCAGTTCGGAGAACCGGCAAATATCACCTCTGGCTGGCCCCACAGTGGAGTGGGAATGGAGATTTTGCAATATCCTTCCCGCAGGAGTGGGGTTGGAATGGAGAGTTTACAATATCCTTCCCCTGCCATGCCCACCAAGCCACGCCCACCAAGCCACACCACGCCCCCCCCAAGCCATGCCCACAGAACCAGTAGAAATAAAAAAAAAATGGATTTCACCACTGCACCCAGGTGAGATCCTGTATCTTCCTACCTGACTTTCAGTGGAGGATATAGGTCCCTCATTTCACCCAAGTGATTTCTAAATGTGATCAAACAAGTAGCTATTTAATAATTGTATATTCATAACACAAAAAAGATGGGCAGAGAGCATATCTCCTATCTAGTGACCTACTGAAAAATGTAGTAACCGTGCACTTAGTGGAGAGTGATAGAAGTATGTCCTATATTTCACAAGACAATCCATTCTTGGTGGTGCCTACAGCAAGTGATGATGTCAGAATGACGAGTGCAAGGTGATGTCATCACCTCCGGTATATGCTACAATTATGAACTTACATCCTGATAACTGATACAAGAACTTTAAATCACAGCTATTGTATGATGAGATAAGTCTCACCCCTTGCCTCCACTTTAACCCCTGTCTCTTTCATGTCTATTCCAATAAATCTCAAGGTAAGAAAGCAGAATGGACTCCATCCCTGTTCATCATCATCTTCTTTTAATGACCCCATAATCCTTTGCGGGGTGAAGTCTGGGCAACTGATAGGAGTTGGCAGAGTGTTTACTGGCCAGATGCCCTTCCTGTCACCAATGTGGAGTTCAAAGCAGATATATTCTCATTGTACCCAGACAGAGAAATATCTGCCTCTACCTAGGATTGAACTCACAGCCTCCTGATTGTGAGGTGAGAACTCTACCTCTAGGCCACTGCACCACTCCAATGGAATCCATCCCTGTTGGCTTTATCAAAATCATTGATTGATTGGTTGGTTCGTTGGTTTGTTCATTCGTTCCCTATCTTGCCATCATCAAAATTGATTCCCCCCCCTTTTTTTTTTGAATACCTACAGTAGAAGATTGGATGAGAAAATTGATGAAGAAGCTGGCAAAGTTGATCTGTTTAGTTAGGGAAAAGACAATAAAAATATTTTTAAAAGACTGGACTTTTTGTTGCAAGTGGAAAAGACTGAATAGATAATTTTACGAATTTGGAGATTAAAAAGGGTTAAAGAGGGAGGGAAATGAGTAAAATGGCAACTGATCAACAGAAAGAAGGACAGGAGTCATAATTCTATTTTATTTCTTTTTTCAATTTTTTCCCTTTTTTTTCCATTTAATTTTTAATACTTTTATTGTATTGAAAAATTCTAATTAACAAAAAAGAAAGAAAGAAAGAAACAGTTCAAAAAAAAAAAGCAAGTACAAATTTGGTAGAAAGACGTGTAGTGTTTGGGGACTAAGATGGAAAAGAATAAATACCTGTTTTCCAGAGAAATAAAACTACGAAATTGCAGGGGAGATTTTTGCAGCACAGTAGGCTTGAGCCCAATCCCTGTCCTCCCCCATTTTGTTACTTCAGATATGACATTTCCCTCCCCCCCCCATTGCACATAAAACGTTGAATGTAGCTTTTGTCTTCCAGAGGTTCCCCAGAGCTCACCTTGTCATACGTTTTCAATCTGAATTGTCACTTGGATATGGTTTGCAGTGCTAATCTGGGTTTTTATTTTCAAAGGAAGGATTCATGGGAGATGATGGATGGAGTTCAAACTGCTCACTTATCCATAATTAGCCAAGAATATGCAAATCGCATTAATCCAGGTCCGACAATTTTACTAAATTATGTGAAGTTAAGGAACGAACGGTTGGTTCATTTATTGTCCTCATTTTTAGCCTTGTCTTCTGTGAACTGTTATGGCAACTTTTGCAAGGGGATAGATAGGGGGAAAGAATTTAAGTTGATGCATACATACACCAAAAAATAAAAATAAAAATGAAGCATTTTTGTTCTGTTCTGTTCTGATTTGCTATTTCTGAATTACTATTATTATTATCTCTTTTATTCATTAAACATGAAACTCAGTAAACTGAACTTTTAAAAATGTATCACAGATATCATTGACTGGTGCTGATGGTTGATACGGGTTGCTGCCAGCATCCTAGGTATCAATCAAGTATCTTCTTAAAATGTACAATTTTTTTTTAATATTATTGTTGTTGTTGCTGCTGTTCATTACACAGATGTGTATATTGGATGTGTATATTGGATATGGCATTTTTATTCACTTATTCAGTGGACATGTGATATGCAGATGTTGTTTGATGGACCAGCACTGATGATGTTTCCTAATTTGGGTAATGAAACATCTGCAAGAAAACAACCAAGCTCAGAGAACACCAAGGAACCCTCATTTCAACCCTGAGCTGCAAATATTCTCTTTTATTGATGGTATTAAAGGCATTGTGGAAGGATGTAAGCTCTTCCAGGTGAAGTTGCCTTTTGCAATTGACTGATGGCGATTTTGTCAATGTCAACGATATTCAAGCGGTGCCCCATTGTTATTATTAATTTTAATTTCACTTTTATATATTACGGTCAACTCAAGGTGGCAAACATGCCTAATCCCACTGCCTGCTAATTTATGCCATTGAAATGATCCTGGTGTCTTAAAAAGAATGAGAAAAGCATTTGCTTTTCATTTTCACTATAGTGATTATAATCACTATTCCCCACCACCACCCTAAATAAGAAACTGTCATACTTCAAAGCAGGTTTTTTTTCCCCCTCTTAAAAACAAAGATCCTTTCTTTCATTGTTAATTCCAGGAAGATACTAAGGTTTCAAATATTCCTGAGAGTTAGGGAACTAGTTATATCTTTACAGCCAGCAGCAGGCATGCAATATTTAAAACTCTGTGAAAAAGTTTTCCCCAGTGATGCTTTATGCCTTTCCTCATTATGGCTGATCCCTAAGTCCCTATAACAATACCCTGAGTTTGTTATGCAGTGGGAAACTCCATGTTTGTTTGAATGGGACTGGGACAAAACAGGTGTCCTGTAGTGGGACATTTATCACCGAATCCAGCAGAACTGTGAGACAGGCAGCCAGCATGTTTTATGACCACTGAAGAAGGGTAAATGGAAGGACCTACCCTTGTCTCCTTATGCAAATCCTTGCGTCCCTCTTCTCGACACCCCACAACTCAGAGACAGTCCCAGAAAGAAGTTGCAGTTATTTGGGTTGGAATTTGAGAAGAGGTGTTATCTGCCAATCAAATGCCATTGAAGGAGGAGAAAGGGGGTTGGGGGAAAAGCACCCTATAAAACAAGTTGTTTGGTCTGAATCTCCTTATCCTGTTAACCTGAGGCCGGCTAGTCTAGGCCCCGGCCTCCAAGTGTGGGCCTCACGCCACTTTGCCTAGCAACAAGGCAAAGACCAGTGCAGAAGAAAAGGCCCATTCTTGTCTGTGAAAGATTCATCGTTTGGGGCTGAAAGTGGTCCCTCCCCTCTTTCAAATACTTGTCAGCAGGGAGAATACAGCTTAGATACGAAGCTGATCAGATCATAGCTAAGCTGTACTCCGTGGCCACTAAAACTGCCAGCAGACTTTCAAACAACTTCACAGAGCGTCTGCGTCTTGTTATGTCTGGAAGGGTGGTGGAGAGAGGCGCGGAAGACAATAACGTCTGCTGGAGACATGTTCCAATTCTTATTTATTCCCCTCGGTGTCTGCATGTCCAGATTTCTGGGCCTTGGGTGAAAGACAGGGGTGCAGCTGAGTCATTTGACACTTTTGGACATAATGAGCTGATGAGAATGACCTCTGGGGGTGTGTAGCATTGCAGAGGTGAAGCAAACAACGTACAGAGACATAAACAGCATTTTGTCATAGAATGCACACACACAAACACACACACACACAATCTATGACAAAATGCTGTTTATGTCCCCATGAGTTGTTTGCTTCACCACTGCAATTCTCTCTGTGTGTGTGTGTGTGTACATGTGTATGCACATATCGTGTTTCCCCAAAAATAAGACCGGGTCTTATATTAATTTTTGCTCCAAAATATGCATTAGGGCCTTCTGGTTAGGTCTTATTTTGGGGAAAATACGGTACTACAGTAAATGCACCCATCTGGCTGAGATTCCTAACTGGGGCTTATTTTGGGGGTAAGGCTTATATTACAAGCATCCTGAAAAATCATGCTAGGGCTTATTTTTGGGTTGGGTCTTATTTTCAGGGAAACAGGGTATGTATATGTATATATGTGTGTTGTGGCCCACCAGAGGCCTGCACGGATCGTGTCTGATCCCGATGAAGAGGAGGCTGGTGTGATGTTGCGCCGGCAGCCTGCACAGCCAGCGCTCGCGTCGGACAGCAAGGAGGCTGAAGAGGATGTGATGCCAGAGGCAGAGACTCAGCCAGGGCCTTCAGAACCTCCAGAGGCTCCTTCAAGTGGAGAGAGTGAAGTGGAGGAGCCTCTCCTCAATGCTCGGGCACACAGGGCTGCCAAAAGGCAGGAGTGGCTACTCAGGAGGAGGAGGTCTACTCGAGAGTAGGATTTGAGGATAATTGGCCATTCCCTTAGCCTATTTAAGTCGCACGCAGCTAGTGCATTCTTGCTGGAAACAACTCATATTATTATCAGAGTATTTTGGTTTATCATATCTTGTTTTCTGGGCTGGTTGCCAACCTTTGCCAGTCTTGTTTATTCTTGCTACTTAATAAATTTGATAAGGACCGTTGGTGTGTGTCAATATCCTTGGAAATCCGGAGCTGGGGCAGAATATGTATATACACACACACATCATGTGTGCATCCATAACTACATCTGTGTCACATGAGCCAATCGAATAAAAAAAATTGTTAGAAAAAGGAAAAATGCAGGAAGCAGCTAATGAAATAGTTTTACAGTGGCCTTTTACATCTAGGTCATTTTGCACCTTTTGACCTTAAGCAATCCTAAGCACTACAGTATAAACGAACTGATTAGATGCCACCAAAAAAATATACAGTAGATCGGACCTGTTTCAGAAATCGCCGGTGATAAAATTACATTCTAGATCCCATTTTATGGATCTAGAATTTGGAGACAACGTTGAGATACTATAGCTGTGATGGCGAACCTATGGCACGCGTGCCCGAAGTAGCACACAGAGCAATGTCGCCTGGCACGCAGGGCGGTGCCCGTTCCTCTTCTGGGTTTCTGGCGTGCATGTGACGATGACTTGGTCCTTGTGCTTACATCAGAGCTGGACTTCCATTTTCCGGCATGAGCATGTGCACTGGTCAGCTGTTTGGCACGTGCACATGCGTGGCAGTAACCTGAAGACTTGCCGTCCGGAGCGCATGTACGCACCAGAAACTGGAAGTACATTTTCCAGCATGCACTTGCCAGCTGATTGCCATGTGCACATGTGCGGCAGTAATCTGAAGACTTGCCTGCACTAAAGAAGAAGAAACCTGAAGAAACAGCAAGTACATTCTCTGGTGTGTGCATGCTCCTGGGCAACTCCTATTCCTGGTCTCGGCCCAGACGAGTGTGCAAAGTGCTCTCTTTTTGACACTTGGTGCCATGTGCACATGTACGCGCTCCTTTTTCAGCACTCGGTGCCGAAAAGGTTTGCCATCACTGTACTATAATAATAATAACTTTATAGTTGTTGTACGTGTATACACCGTATACCCATACAACGAAATTCACTTAACACCCAAAGACCAGGTACTATACTATAGCATCATCTGCAAGGATACTCAGAGCAGCTGGTGACAAAACTTAATATGGGATCCAGCTGCAAAAATGGTCAATGTAATTTTAGACTGCCCCAACAGTAGCATCGTGTCTAAATCACAGCATTGGTCGTGCTTCATTCTGAATCTGGATTTTTGAGTATGAAGAAATCCAATGGAAACCAACCTGGTCTTGTAAATAAATGCACAGGATTTTTCTAACCCTCCGTTAGCTTTTTAGTAGCTTGTCTCTACATAGAACAGGATACGTAAGAATCCATAAGCTGATAATTATGAAACAAAATGCAAGTAACTGTGCATGAGGCTAAGAGGAATTGCTAGGATCTTCGGGGAAAATGTTGTTGTTTTTTTTTAAAAAAAACAGCAAATGCAGATTTGCTTGTTTGTTTAGGGATTTAAATCTCCATAGTCAGGATATCTAATATTTAATGCTATGTAAATCCAGTCATAGAGAAGGATGTCTCGTGAGTTCTTATGGCATTGAGAGTTGAATCAACAATTCATGTGGAAAATTGCCCAGTAGACATATATGTCAACTCACCTGAATAGCAGGGACATTGACATTTCTCTTGAAGTTGCAGTTTGTGATACCTGTTTTACCTTCAAAGAGAAAGAAAACCCACAGGTGGAACATCCACAGAAATTCTAAGTCATCCAATCAGGTCATAGTTAACCCAAAAGTGCTTTTTTTAAAAGGTAATTATTTATCCTTGAATGTGTTTTCCTTCCTTTGTTTTTCCTTGAAGATGTTTCGCTTATCATCCAAAGGAGCATTCTCAGTTCTTCAGCCAGAATTGAAGAAGCTTCTTGGATGAGAAGTAAAATGTCTTCAAGGAAAATCAAAGAAAGTCCAGTTGCCTTTTGAAAAAGCATTTTTGGGACAACCATGAGTGGAAGAGGCTGAAAGGAATATTGGTAACCGGGGAAAATATTTCCATGACTTTCCCAAGCTGTGCTTGACATGTTTGTGATCATAGCCACAAGTAAACAAGTGAAGAATCATGCTGATTCACCCTCAGGCCACTAAAGATGACATTTGCCAAACTATACTAAATGTTACTCCGGTATCATTCCTGCTGCTCCCTGAGTTCAAACAGTTGTCAAACAGGACCATGGACAGCACACGATGGAGTTTTTCTTTAGGACATTGTTTTGCAAGCTGGTTGAGGAATTCTGCAAATGGAAGGCTTAAATTTGCTGAGGTTGAGAAACATTGGTGTAATAAGCGAATTCTCTCCTTCCCAAACAGACAAGCCGGGACATTGCTCTAGCAAGCATGTGGAGATGGGTGGATAAACTCAGTTTCTGTTCTGACCTACGTGTTCCCAAACCACGAAGCAGACTCCTTGTCCCGACAAAAATCCCTTTTTATTAAGTTACTGTGAATTTCTCTCATTCACATTCAGCAAAGTCACTCAAGGATGAATTTACAGTCACAGACCTTATCTGGCTTGGGGAGCTGCCAGGCTGATATCTTCAAAAACTTGGCAAGGAGTCTCGGAGAGTCACGAACCAATTAAGCGAACTAATTGACTCCTGCAAACTCCACTCCCCTTTCGCTCCTCTTTTATTCCTTCTGGAAGGGGCCATTCATTGTCCACCTGTGGCTTTACTCCTGAGTCGACCCTTGTTCTTTAGCTGTTCCCTTCGTCTGGCAACTCTGCGCATGCACACACTGGGAACAGGCTCCAGCTCTTCTTCTGCCCCACTGATGTCTGACTCCGAAGGCAGCTGACAACTGTCAGACGGTCCTGGCCCCATCTCTGCCTCCAATGCAGAGCCCTCATCAGAGCCTTCCCCAGGCTCCAGGACTGGCCCATGTTCCTCCCCAACCTCCTCACTGTCTGAATCTGTTACCAGCTCCTCTGGCTGCTGGCAGGCCACAACAGTTTCCCCAACCCATGTCCTTCTGATTTAGCCATGAAACCCAAATCCTTCCTTCCCGCCCCCCCCCCCCAGCCCACATGAAACTACAGTATCACTCTGTAGAAGGTGGCTGCTTATCTTTACCTTGCGAGAGGATCACCTCTGGAAAACAATTATAAATAAATATAAATAAATAAATAAATAAATAAATAAATAAATAAATGCTCCATGTGTTATAGAGGTGGGGGAAAAAAAACCAACCCTCACAATTCCTTTGGTTGTGTTTTTGCAGCAAAGTAATATCACCACAGGGACATGGTGGCCCAGTGGCTAAGACGCTGAGCTTGTCGGTCGAAAGGTCGGCAGTTCAGCGGTTCGAATCCCTAGTGCTGCGTAACGGGGTGAGCTCCCGTTACTTGTCCCAGCTTGGAGACGTCTTCGGACAGCGTGGCTCTTCGGCTTTGAAACGGAGATGAGCACCACCCCCTAGAGTCAGGAACGACTAGCACATATGTGCGAAGGGAACCTTTACCTTTGCCTTTAACATCACCGTATCTCCAAAGACCAGCCACATTCCCAGAACTGAGAAGACCATGCTTCTCTTCTATTACCACATGAATAAGGCCAGTTGAGAGAAGAATGGATGAATCCCAGCGTCCACTCAAGCAGACAATTTGGCTAGTAAACTGACATAATTACAAGGGACGGAGAGGAGGGGGGAAAAGCAGGCCTCTCTTGCTTGTGCTTCAGAGGGCTTGACTCCTGCTGGTTTACTTGGACATTGGGGCTAGGCGCTGATTAGAAACCGTATGTCCTTTTCAAGAGCTCAACATGATTGGCCACGTTAATCTGATTACAATTTTTTTCCCTCCTAGAGTTCTTTCAGAAAATCCGGGAGTGCTTCACATACGCAAGGAGATCGGCAAGCACACACACACACACAGACATGGTGACAGGTATGCTGACTAATGTGTCCATAGGAATGCATCTTCTACTTTCAAGGATGAGTACAAAGCAAATCTGACCTATGCAGGGCACATAACCATGTGAAAATATGAAGAATGGTTGCAGGAATTGGGTATATCTAGTTTAATGAAGAGAAGGACTAGGGAAGATATGATAACAGTCTTCTAATATTTCAGGGGCTGCCACAAAGAAGAGGGAGTCAAGCTATTCTCCAAAGCACCTGAGGGCAGGACAATAAGCAATGAGTAAAAACTAATCAAGGAGAGAAGCAACTTAGAACTAAGGAGAAATTTCTGACAGTGAGAACAATTAACCAGTGGAACAACTTGCCTCCAGAAGTTGTGGTTGCTCCAACATTGGAGGTTTTTAAGAAGAGATTGGACAACCATCTATCTGAAATAGTATAGGGTTTCCTGCTTGAGCAGGGATTTGGACTAGAAGACCTCCAAGGTCCCTTCCAACCAGGGGTGAAATCCAGCAGGTTCTAACAGGTTCTGGAGAACTGGTAGCAGAAACTTTGAGTAGTTTGGAGAACCGGCAAATGCCACCTCTGGCATTTGGGTGGGAATGGAGATTTTGTAATATCCTTCCCCCAGGAGTGGGGAGGGAATGGGGATTTTGCAGTATCCTTCCCCTGCCATGCCCACCAAGCCACGCTCACCAAGCCATGCCCACAGAACCAGTAGTAAAAAAATTTGGATTTCACCATACTTGGATTCAAGGACTATACTGCATTTTACATGGGTTGGCCTTTAAAGCGCATTGGTGGCACAGCAGATTAAAGTGGTGTTAAGTGACACCAGCTGCCTTCAATTACTGCAAGTTCGAATCTCACCAGGCTCAAGGTTGACTCAGCCTTCCATTCTTCCGAGGTAGGTAAAATGAGGACCCGGTTTGTGCGGCAATAAGCTGACTTTGTATAAAAAAGAACACCGCTTGGGGGAGGGGGGCGAAAGCCCTACTAAGCAGGTATATACAAAAGTATGAAGGCTATTGCTTAACTCATTGTAAGCCGCCCTGAGTCTCTGGAGAAGGGCGGAATATAAATTGAACCAATAATAATAAAGATGGATTCTTCAGCTATGTGGGGAAGCAAAGCAATTGGAATAGGGCCCATCCATTCCAATTTGTCAGAGTGTTTACAGCGTGACTGCTATTTTGAGGCAACCCAGGAGCAAAATACAGGACACAGAGGTTTGTCTTACAAACAGTGGTTTATATACAAGACTTCTATATACATACACACACATGGTAGGCACATACCAGGCAAGCAAGCGATCTTCAACTCTACACGGAGATCTACAATGCAGATAGAACACGATGAGGAGAGTGATACACGAGGAGAGAGATAATACACAGAGGGAGAGATTGCCCTCCCATGGCCTCCCTTATATGGGCATTTTCTTAAAGTGGCAATAACTCTGCTGACTCATCCTCAGTCTTAAAGCCGCAATAACCCTGCTGACTCATCCTGGTCCACAGCCTTACAGTGGCTGGTCAGCTTTAAATCATCATTAAAAAGGTAAAGGTTCCCCTGGCACATATGGACTAGTCGTTCCTGACTCTAGGGCGCGGTGCTCATCTCCATTTCTAAACCGAAGAGCCAGCACTGTCCGAAGACATCTCCGTGGTCATGTGGCCAGCATGACTAAATGCCAAAGGCGCATGGAACGCTGTTACCTTCCCACCAAAGGTGGTCCCTATTTTTCTACTTGCATTTTTTACCTGCTTTCGAACTGCTAAGTAGGCAGAAACTGGGACAAGGAATGGGAGCTCACCCCGTTACGCGGCACTAGGGATTCGAACCGCTGAACTGTCAACCTTTTGATCGACAAGCTCAGTTTTTTAGCCACTGAGCCACCACATCCCCATAAATCATCCTTACCCTGAAACAATTGAATTTTTGGACCCAGATTAAACTATGGGGTATCATAGCCTTACCAAAGTTCAATAAATAAATACTATCAATATTCAGTTGGAAACAATGATGGTTTTCCCCACAACTCTCTTGATGCAAAGTTGGCCAGAGAAGCTTGTGGGGGAAATAAAAGGGTGGAGATCAAAACTTCTCTTTTTTAAAAAAAAAAAATAATAGTTGGATGCTTTCACTATCCTATGAAGCATATCTTCTCCAAGAACTTTGGATGTGATTCCTCTATGTGATAAAAATCCTAGATGAACATTTTACCAAGGGCTCCTTCAAACTGCCTTTGGCTTCCTTAAAACCATTTAGCTGCCATCCTTCAGTCATTTCCCTGAGATTAAGCCCTCCTGAAAAAGGATGGGGCAATACGTTTGGCTGCTTAAGGCAAAGAAAAAGATGAAGATGAAGAAGAAAAAGAAGAAGAAGAAGAGGAAGAGGAGGAAGAAGAAGAAGAAGGAGGAGGAGGAGGAGGAGGAGGAGGAGGAGAAGAGGAAGGAGAAGAGGAAGAGGAAGAAGAAGAAGAAGAGGAGGAGGAGGAGGAGGAGGAGGAGGAGGAGGAAGAAGAAGAAGAAGAAGAAGAAGAAGAAGAAGAAGAAGAAGAAGAAGAAGAAGAAGAAGAAGAAGAAGATCATATTTGAATGAGGCTGCCACTGCACCTGCTCTAATGTGTGTGTGTGTGTGTGTGTGTGTGTAGTGCTCGACTTACAACCATTGTTTAGTGACTGTTCAAAGTTGACACCAAAAAAGTGACATATAACTGGTCCTTGCACTGCTGACTATCACAGGCTAACTGACCAAAATTCAGACACTTGGCACAATTGAGGGTGACTCACTTAACAACTGTCCTGCTTAGCAATGGAAATTTTGGTTCCGATTGTGATCATAAATTGAGGATTACATCCATCTATTCATCCATCCATCTATCTATAAAATATCTATCTATCTATCTATCTATCTATCTATCTATCTATCTATCTATCATCTATCTATCTATCTAACATCTATCTAATTATCTATTTATTTATCATCTATCTATCTATCTAACATCTATCTATCTATTTATCTATTTATATCTATCTATCTATCTATCTATCTATCTATCTATCTATCTATCCACCTACCTACCTGAGAGAGAGAGAGAGAGAGAGAGAGAGAGAGAGAGAGAGAGAGAGAGAGGGACAGAGAGAGAGAGACAGAGAGAGACAGAGAGAGACAGAGAGGGAGAGAGTCCTACATGTTCCAAAGCAGTTACCAAAGCAAGATGTAACTAAGAACTGATGAATCCTTCAGCAAACAATTTTTCTACCCTCTACCACTACTTCTGCATCAACCTTGACAAAGAACCTAGGAGAAAAAAAATAATATCTGTTGACCAAGACTTCTGGTCATTGTTCCTGCTCTCTCTCTCTTTCTCTCTTTCTCTCTTTCCTCACCCCTTCTTTAAATCAAAGTGATTGCGGATCAAGCCAAGCCAAATCCTCACTTATCTTGACAGACGGATCTCCTTCATCCCACCTCCCCATGCCACACAGAGGGGACACTCCTAGCTCTGGAGCCTCTGCCTTTGTTGCTTTCCACTCCCTCCCCATTTCCACAATGCCAACAGTCCAATTAGAACCGTGTCTCATGTGCTTCCATCTTTGCCGACAGTTAATTAAGATGCTGCTGCTGGCAGCTGCTGACAAATTCCAGGAACATGTGATAAAGAGAGACAGGTTTAGGGCGGGGGGTGCACGGGCCCCTCTTTCTCCAGCATAGAAAATGAGGGTGTTGTATCCCAAGGGCACACAAATGGCTTACATCCAATTCGTTCCTTGGGTGTGAGAATATAAGCAGACACCGTGGAGAGCAGCCCCTAAGAAAAAAAGAAAGAAAGAAAGAAAGAAAGAAAGAAAGAAAGAAAGAAAGAGAAAGAGGAAGGAAGGAGGGGGAGAGAGAGAAAGGAAGGAAGAAATGAAGGAAGGAAGGAAGAGAGAGAGAGAGGAAGTAAGGAAGGGTAGAAAGGACGGAAGGAAGAGGAAGAAAGGAAGGAAGGAAAGGAAGAGGGGGAGAGAAAGAAAGGAAGGAAGGAAGGAAGGAAGGAAGGAAGGAAGAAAGAAAGAAAGAAAGAAAGAAAGAAAGAAAGAAAGAAAGAAAGAAAAGGAGGGAGGGAGGGAGAGAGAGAAAGGAAGGTAGGAGGGAAGGAAGAAAGAAAGAAAGAAAAGAAGGGAGGGAGGGAGGGGGAGAAAGGAAAGAAGAAAGAAAGAAAGAAAAGAAGGAGGGGGAGAGAGAGAGAAAGAAAGAAAGAAAAAAGAAAGAGAGAGAGAGGAGCTTCTCTTCTTCCCAGCTTCAATACCCAGTTATGCATGCAAAATGTGCAAGCAAGCCCCAATATGGGAGAAAATAGGAAAATGTGTGCAATTGAGAAACGTTAAGCCATAAGCATCACTTGAAAAGTGAACATTTGGGTTCCAGTTTTGGTCACCACATTATAAAAAAAGGTGTTTGGAGACCTTGGAAAAAGGGCAGAGAAGAGCAACAAAGACGATTAGGGCTAAATCCTATGAAGGCTAAAACATATGAAGAACAATTGCAGAAATTGGGTATAGCTAGTCTAGAGAAAAGAAGGACCAAGAATGACATGATAGCAGCGTTTCAGTATCTCAGGGGTTGCCACAAAGAAGAGGGAGTCAAACTATTCTCCAAAGCACCTAAGGGCAGGACAAGAAGAAACGGATGGAAACTAATCAAAGAGAGATCCAGTCTAGAACTAAAGGGAAATTTCCTGGCAGTGAGAACAATCAACCAGTGCAACAACTTGCCTTCAGAAGTTCTGGGTGCTTCATCACTGGAGGCTTTTAAGAAGAGACTGAACAGCCAGTTGTCTGGATTTGTAAAGGGCAGTGATGGCTAACTTTTTGGCCATCACATGCCAGGAGCACGGGGGTGAAAGGGGGTCACGCACACGTGTTCCCACACCCATAATTTTATGTGCCCTGGCCCCACACATGCGTGCATGACCCCTCCGCTACCCCGCCGCTCCTGGCACGCGATGGCACGGTGGGCCTGGTAGGCCTGTTTTTTGCTCTCCCCAGCCTCCAGAGCTTTTCTAGGAGCCTGGGGAGGGTGAAAATGGCTTTCCCCAACCCCCAGAAGCCCTCCGGAGGCTGGAAACGACCCAGAAGGCCCGAAAAACAGCTGGCGCTGAGTTCGCGTGCCCACCGATATGGCTATGCGTGCCACCTGTGGCACGCGTGCCATAGGTTCGCCATCACGGGTATAGGGTCTCCTGCTTGAGCAGGGAGTTGGGTTACAAGACCTCCAAGGTCCCTTCCAACTCTGATATTCAATGTTCTAAGGACCAGTCTCTGTGGAAGATAAAACATGGCATACGTTGGTCACTTTTTGTAAAAATGCCTTTACTTACAACATTTACAGATTTAGGAAAGCAGAGTCGTACGTTGCAGCCTCGAGGCCTTTAACTGATTTGATGAAGCCTGGTATCCCATTGGGTGGGTCAAGATATTCCTCAGACTGTGGACAACCACCCCAAGACCTGTAACGAAACTTAGGTGACGGTTCTTCCATGCAATGAGAAGGAATCTCACTTGGGAGCCCTTTGAGGGGCTTCCCCTTCGAGGGCCGGTTGATACTTCCCCTCCATCAGGAATCATCTGCCAATTCAACCGCTTTGCTTGCTCTAGGCTGCTCATCGCTAGATCATTTTGGAACTGCTTTATTAAAATGCCCCAATTTTCCTACAGATCATATGGATGACCTTATTTTCTTGTCATCCCTCATCCCTCAAAACTCGCATTGCATTTGTTCTCTCTTTCTCGGTCTTGCAACATCTATGAAAGGAATGGTCTTCTCCCTTGATTGGTAGGTTGACTCAGGATGCCCTGATGAAGATGTTGGCTAAAGCATCCAGCTAAAAGATCAATCAGGTTGATTCCTTAAAAAAACTCTAAAAAATTTGGGGAGGTGACACTTGCCTGTCCAGAAATCATATTCATTCGTCCACAAGGCTTGTAATTTTATATTTCCTAAAGCTTTCCACAAATTTACCAAGAATGGAAGCTGAAATTTTTATTTCCTTTGCCTTCTTTCCTTATCATTTTTTTTTTTTAGAAAACTAATCTCCAGGCCTTTAAAAAAAAAAAAAAACCAGCCAATTTTAGGGAAAGTTATATGCTTTTGCTAAAACTTCAGCGATTTCATTTTAAGAGCTCTATGGGGAATGCCTGGCTCATTTTTTATTGATCAATGAGCTCTAAAATTTTATTGCTTATTACTTCTATGGGTTTTTTTTTCCATAACTTGTTTTGGTTTCAGCAATATGCTTCTGAATCCGGGGATCCACCCTTCTCAACTTCCTTATTATTTGTTTGCATAATTTTTTTGCCAGAATTCATGTTTTTTTTTTTTTAAAAAAAAGATCTTCATTTGAGTGATAATATTTTTCCCTTC
Source organism: Arizona elegans (assembly GCA_022577455.1). Taxonomy (NCBI): domain Eukaryota; kingdom Metazoa; phylum Chordata; class Lepidosauria; order Squamata; family Colubridae; genus Arizona; species Arizona elegans. Next base: position 13,041,222 of record JAKOOJ010000016.1, read on the forward strand.
TTCAGTTTCCTTGATTCTGCTGTTTTTTTTAAAAAAGGAATTTCAAATGCAGAGATTGATCACCCTACAAAAGAAAGAAAGAAATCCCATTACTTAACTGTGTCACTTGGAAATATTTCTTATTGTCTATTTATAAGTCCCCTTCTCAGCTTGGGACCTGACAAATATTTTGTATTCTATAACCCGGTGTTTCTCAACCTTAGCATTGTTAAGATGTGTGGACTTCAACTCCCAAAATCCCACGGCCAGCAATTCTCATAGTCAAAGGGTATTGTTCCAGCATTACTTCAGCTCAGGAGTGAAATCCAGCAGGTTCTGACAGGTTCTGGAGAACCGGTAGTAGAAATTTTGAGCAGTTTGGAGAACTGGTAGCAGAAATTTTGAGTAGTTCAGAGAACCGGCAAATACCACCTCTGGCTGGCCCCAGAGTGGGGAGGGAATGGGGATTTTGCAATATCCTTCCCCTGTCACGCCCACCAAACCACGCCCGCAGAACTGGTAGTAAAAAAAAAATGGATTTCACCACTGCTTTAGCTGTAAGGTCAACAAAGGTAGCATGCAAATATCTTTCTTGCTGCAAATTTTCAGACCTCGCATGCTTCCACCAAATGCTGAGACAAGGCCTTATAAGCAGATGTCTTCTATGGGGATTTTCCAGATTGGGAAACTGAAGCAGCCAGGAAAGTTGCAGAAGGGTGAAAAACATTTTACCCCTCTGAGCATAAGGGGGAAAAACAGAAGCCTTTTTAACAAGGGTGGGGAGAGGGGGGCATAAGAATATGATAGTGCATGCTGGATGTTGGATGTTGGCATTGGAGTGTTGTGGTGGCCTAGAGGTGGAGCTCTCGCCTCACAATCAGGAGGCTGTGAGTTCGATCCTAGGTAGAAGCAGATATTTCTCTCTCTGGGCACACTGAGAATATATCTGCTGAACAAAACTCCGTACTGGCAACAGGAAGGGCATCCGGCCAGTAAATACTCTGCTAGTTCCATTCAGTTGCCCAGATTCCACCCCACAATGGATTATAGTGTCGTTAAATGATGGTGATGATGATGATGGATGTTTGCATTATGAAAATCACCCAGGCACTAAAGAATATCAGGAAGTCTGCCTTATAAATAATAATAAAAAAAAAAACTCTTTTCCATTGAAAGCATATATAATTTTTGACAAGTGAGTGGTACAAGATATTTGTGCATTGGTTTCATTTGGACTTTAATGCCCATGGAGAACCTGATCGGGTCTGTGCCATACTGTAATATTAAAAAAAGAAGAAGAAGAAGAAGAAATAAGATGGCATGTGAAAGAGTTGGCTATCTTACCCTTTGGCTGTTAATGTCCCAGGTTAAGGGTTAATCACAGGCTTAGCATTGGAGTCATGCAGGCAGTAAAGGTTGCTCTCTTCATCGCCAGGGACCTTTGGAAGGATGGCAGAATGCAGGGTGAGTCAGAATCACCTCTTTTTTTTAAAAAAAAAAAAAATCCTCTTCCTGCATTGATTGCTTTTATGCACTTGAAGGTGCAGCACTGTCCAGATATCTGGATTACGGTGGTGTCTGTGGCACACAGCTAGGTGGCTGAGAGGGATGGGAGTTAGAATCCAATGCGCCTGGAGGGCATGTATGTTGGGCAAAGCTGGTAACCACCAGCTTGTTATTTGGCAGGCAACAGTGTCACCTAGTGGCAGAATATCTCTCCTCGTACAGTATATCAGATTAGAATTAGATGAACAGATGGATGGGAGAGAGAGAGGCAGGCAGGCAGGCAGATAGGGAGATGATAGATTGGATGGATGGATAGATGATAGATGATAGATAGATAGATAGATAGATAGATAGATAGATAGATAGATAGGTGATAGATAGATAGATAGATAGATAGATAGATAGATAGATGAGAGTGTTAGATAGGGATAGATGATAGATAGATAGATAGATAGATAGATAGATAGATAGATAGATGAGAGTTTGTTAGATAGGGATAGATGATAGATAGATAGATAGATAGATAGATAGATAGATAGATAGATAGGTGATAGATAGATAGATAGATAGATAGATAAATAAATAGATAGGTGATAGATAGATAGATAGATAGATAGATAGATAGATAGATAGATAGATAGATAGAAGAGAGTTTGTTAGATAGGGATAGATGATAGATAGATAGATAGATAGATAGATAGGAGATAGACAGGTAGATAGAGAGATAGGCAGATAGGCAGACAGACAGACAGGCAGACAGGCAGACCGACAGATATTAGATAGATGTAGGCAGGAGAGAAGAGAGAGAGAGAGGCATATTAGACATCCAGGCAGATAGACAGACAGACAAAAAGGAGGATGGATATGGGAAGGAGAGAAGGAAGGGAGTTAGGAAGGGAGGCAGGGAGAGAGGGAGGAAGGATATAGGAATGAGAGAAGTAAGGAAGGAAGTTAGGGAGGGAGGGAGAGAGGGAGGGAGGGAGGAAGGGAGGGAGGGAGGGAGGATGGATATGGGAATGAGAGAAGGAAGGAAGTTAGGAAGGGAGGGAGGGAGGGAGGGAGGGAAGATATGAGAAGGCGAGAAGGAAGGAAGTTAGGAAAGAAAGAAGTTAGGAAGGGAGGCAGGGAGGGAGGGAGGGAGGAAGGATATGGGAATGAGAGAAGTAAGGAAGGAAGTTAGGGAGGGAGGGAGGGAGGGAGGAAGGAAGGGAGGATGGATATGTGAATGAGAGAAGGAACGAAGTTAGGAAGTTACTTCCAGGACCACGGAATAAATCATTGGTGCAGATTCGACAGAGGGAGCTTCTTCCACAATCTGGATTAATTTAATTAATCCAAGTCTAATCCACTTACTTCCCAGTAGACATTATCTTCAAAGCAGTTTTCATCTGTAGGGTTACCAAAGAAGGGCAGTTTCAAAATGCCACCTTCGGGAAAGAAAAATCAGGAGCTAAATTCACTTACGGTGCATTTTAATTTTAAATTTTCTTTTTTTTCTTTTCAAGTGAGAAAGCACTCTGTACTATGGCACAAATCACAAAAGAAAAGAAAAAATATGTTGGGGGAAAACATCCACCAAGTTACACACAACAATTCACGAGAACTGGGGTGGGGGGAATTACTCTTTAAGTTTGACGTCCAAAATTTGAAAGAGCTGCACAACTGGAAACATGAAAGAAATATTTCCTATAATCCCAGGAAAATGGCAGGATTTTTCCATATCTGTCTACAATAGTTGAGATCAGAGGGAAGATGATTTTACTTTTCTATTTATTTATTTATTTTAACCAAACCTTAACAAGCCAGAAGATGGCAGCAGGGAAACATCAGAGACTTAGACACGGGGTTGAGTCATAGAAAATTAGAGATAGATGAATAGGCAGAGATTTCACCTCTTACTGGCATACTGTTAAGAAAAACAGCTGTTCTTCATGAGGATTTTTCACTTAGAACATAGGATAATAGGGTTGGGAGGGACCCTGGAGGTCTTCTAGCCTAACATTTTTTTATACATTGGCAAAAAAAATCAGAACACAAAATACAAGCTGGGCAGATATGATCTCGTAGACGACCCTCACTCTGTCAAGGACCTTGGAGTACTCATCTCAAATGATCTAAGTGCCAGACCTCCCTGCAACAACATTGCCAAAAAGGCATTAAGAGTAGTTAACCTAATCTTGCGTAGCTTCTTCTCCGGTAATATTGTACTGCAAACTAGGGCATACAAAACCTTTGCTAGACCAATTCTCGAATACAGCTCATCTGTCTAGAACCCGCACTGCATATCGGACATTAATATAATTGAGCGAGTCCAGAGATATTTCACGAGAAGAGTCCTATATTCCTTTGCTCGCAACAGAATACCTTATGCCACCAGGCTTGAAATTTTGGGATTAGACAATTTAGAACTATGCCGCCTTCGGTCTGACCTAAGAGTAGTACACAAAATTATCTGCTACAATGTCCTTACCTGTCAATGACTACTTCAGCTTCAACCACAACAATACAAGAGCAAATAATAGATACAAACTTAAGGTAAACCGCTCCAAACTCGATTGCAGAGAATACGACTTCAGCAACAGAGTGGTCAATGCCTGGAATGCACTACCTGACTCTGTGGTTTCATCCCCAAACCCCCAAAACTTTAACCTTAAACTGTCTACTGTTGACCTCACCCCATTCCTAAGAGGCCTGTAAGGGGCGTGCATAAGCGCACCAGCGTGCCTTCCGTCCCTGTCCTACTGTCCCCCATTCATTTGTATCCATTTCATGTATTCATAATCATCTTTATACCTATAGTTGTTACCTTATACATGCTTGACAAATAAATAAATAAAAATAAATAAATAAAACCCCTACTCAAGCAGGAGACACTACACCATTCTGGATAAATGATTATCCAATCTTTTCTTAAAGACCTCCAGTGATTGAATATCCACAATTTCTGGTGGCAAACTGTTCCATGGATTAATTGTTCTCACTGTCAGGAAAATGCTCCTTAGTTCAAGGTTGGATCTCTCCTTGGTTAGTTTTCATCTAAATTTAAATCTTGGCTTTGCCTCGAATTACGTGATCCAGAGAAAGACTCCATTTCTACCTTCAAGCAGGAGAGAAAATACAGAAAGGCTGGCATCGGAATACAGAATAGGATTTGGAAGGGATCCTGGAGATCTTTTTGTCTGACCCCCTGCTTGAGCAGGAGATCCTATATTGGCGAACCTTTTCGGCACTGAGTCTCCTTAATTCCAGGTTGCTTCTCTCCTTGATTAGTTTCCATCCATTATTTCTTGTCCTGCCCGCTGGTGCTTTGACAAACAAGCTGGCCCCCTCTTCTTTGTGTAAAGGTAAAGTAAAGGTAAAGGTTCCCCTTGCACATATATGCTAGTCATTCCCGACTCTAGGAGGCAGTGCTCATCTCCGTTTCAAAGCGGAAAAGCCAGCGCTGTCCAAAGACGTCTCCGTGGTCATGTGGCCGGCATGACTCAATGCCAAAGGCGCACGGAACACTGTTACCTTCCCACCAAAGGTGGTCCCTATTTTTCTACTTGCATTTTTTATATGCTTTCAAATTGCTAGGTTGGGAGAAGCTGGGACAAGTAAAGGGAGCTCACCCCATTACGTGGCACTAGGGATTCGAACTGCTGAACTGCCGACCTTTCGATTGACAAACTCAGCGTCTTAGCCACTGAGCCACCACATCCCATTTTTGTGACGATCCCTCAAATACTGAAATATTGCTATCATGTCACCACTTCTTCCACTGACCTACAATAGCTCCTCCTACCAAAGCCATAGCTAGTGATACTGCAATGCCAGCTGCTTGGAATCCTCCTTGGATACTGGGTGTTCGATCCCGATATTCTCCGGTGAAGCCAAACATGTTGATGAGCCTGTGAGAGTGAAGTGAAGTGGAAAAGAGAGGAACGTGAAGATTTCTCTCCATTTCAAAGACAATTGTAGTCCCAAGTTCTTTTTGGTTCATCACCATCCATCTTGCTTTCCCTCAAAGTTCTACAGAGGAATTACTGAGTCTGTCATCTGCACCTCTATAACTGTCTGGTTTGGTTCTGCAACCCAACAAGACAGACACAGACTTCAGAGGAGAATTAGAACTGCAGAAAACACAATTACTACCAACATGCCTTCCATTGAGGACCTGTACACTGCACGAGTCAAAAAGAGGGCTGTGAAAATATCTACAGACCCCTCGCATCCTGGACATAAATTGTTTCAACTCCTACCCTCAAAACGATGCTATAGAGCACTGCACACCAGAACAACTAGACACAAGAACAGTTGTGTCTGCTAAACAAATAATTCTTTCAACACTGTTGAACTATTCATTAAGTCTGCATTACTATTAGTATTAATCTTCTCATCATTCCTACCACCCATCTCCTCCCACTTATGACTGCATAACTGTAACTTTGTTGCTTGTATCGTTATCAGTGGTGGGTTGCCCCCGGTTTGGTCCGGTTCTTGCGAACCGGTAGTAAAACCGGGGGGGAAGCTCCGCCCACCCACCCATATGTCATCATAGACGACCTGCGCATGCGCAAAAGCTCGGCGCGCAATCCCATTGCAAACCGGTAGTAAAGGCAAGTAGAACCCACCCCTGATCCTTATGATTTATATTGATTGTTTCCTAGTATGATTCGATTGCTTATTTGTACTCTATGATTATCATTAAGTGTTGTACCTTATAATTCTTGACGAATGTATCTTGTCTTTTTATGTACACTGAGAGCATATGCACCAAAGACAAATTCCTTGTGTGTCCAATCACACTAGGCCAATAAAAAATGTGTTCTGTTCTGTTCTGTTCTGTTCTGTTCTATTCTATTCTATTCTATTCTATTCTATTCTATTCTATTCTATTCTATTCTATTCTATTCTATTCTATTCTATTCATTTCTACTCTACTCTACTCTACTCTACTCTACTCTACTCACTCTACTCTACTCCATTCTATTCTAAAGTGAGAGTTGCTGGGAAGGTCATTCCCATAATTTTGGGGCATAGTACTGTAACTGGTGTAAATACATGAGGGTTGCCAAACGTCCAATTTTTTCCCCAATACTTTTTTTATTTTATTTTATTCAGAAAGTTAAAATAGAAACTCCAAAGGAACAAAAAAAAAAATAAATCTTACAAACTTTTTAAAAACGTACATTAGAAAAGAAAAAAAAAAGCAACGACACATATACATATATTCTCCCACCCTAGTTGAATACCGATAGGTGTATTGTAGCAATAAAGGTCGTCCTCCACTTACGACCACAATTGAGCCCAGCATTTCTGTTGTTAAGTGAGACATTTTGTTAAGTGAGTTTTGCCCCATTTTACGACCTTTCTTGCCACGGGCCTTGTGTTTGACACCCCTGCCCTACACAGACGTCCCAAAGCACCTCACCCTTTCTTTCCATAGACTCCTTCTGTAGCAGCGGCAGCAGTGACGGCCCCCACGATGCCTCCAATTAAACCTGGCATTCCGTGAAGGTTGTGGATGCCACAGGTGTCTTGGATATGTAGCTTGGCATCTAGGAAAGGCTAGAAGAAAGGAAGGAAGGACAAAAAGTGAGCACTGCAAAGAGGAAATTGCCACAACAATGTAATGTAATGTAAAGAAGTAACATCTCCATTTTTTTGCGGCTTGGTCCTTCCATCAAAGCTCAAGAAAGCTTTGGTGCATTCAGAAATGCTCTTACTGTGATGTAGACGTATCCGATGGTCGTCACAATGCCACAGAGGAAGCCCACAATGAGGGCACCATATGGGGTGAGCATCATTTCAGCAGAGGTTCCTACGGCCACACCGCCGGCCAGGGTGGCATTTTGAATATGGACCTGTGAAGACACAGCAATTTTAATTCCTGATTTTCTACTTTATGTATTCTTTTTTTTTTTTCCTCAAGGGTCATTTTCAACTCCTTTTTGACACAATGCAATAGTCTTTTAAAAGTGCAGTCTTGGTATGATTAGCACAATGGCTTTTCTGACCTACTGTGGAGGAGGAAGGAGGAAGGAGGAAGGAAAAAGAAGGGGGAGAGAGGGGGGAAAGAAAGAAAGAAAGAAAGAAAGAAAGAAAGAAAGAAAGAAAGAAAGAAGAGAAAGAAAGAGAAAGAAGGAAAGAAAGAGAAAGAGAAAGAAAGAACAAGAGAGAGAGAGAGAGAGAAAGAAAAAGAAAGAAAGGAGGGAGGGAGAGGAAGGAAGAAAGGAAGGGAGAAAGAAAGGAAGGAGGGAAGGAAGGGAAAGAAAGAAAGAGAGAGAGAAAGAAAAAAGAAAGACAGAAGGAAGGAAAGAAAGAAAGAAAGTGAAACAAAGAAAGAGAAAGAAGGAAAGAAAGAGAAAAAGAGAAAGAAGAACAAAAGAGAGAGAGAGAAAGAAAAAGAAAGAAAGGCGAGGGAGGGAGAGGAAGGAAGGAAGGGAGAAAGAAAGGAAGGAGGGAAGGAAGGAAGGGAAAGAAAGAAAGTGAGAGAGAGAAAGAGAGAGAGAGAAAGAAAAAAGAAAGACAAGGAAGGAAGGAAGGAAGGAAGGAAGGAAGGAAGGAAGGAAGGAAGGAAGGAAGGAAGAAAGAGAGAGAGAGAGATACACGCACCCTTGTGGTGGGGTTCCATGAAACTTTGTACAAGATAACAGAAAGCCATTTTTAATGCTTGCTTGCTTGCTTGATTGATTGGTGGGCAAGCAGGTAGGTGAGTAGATACACAAGCAGCCCCCCCCACACCCCTGAAGCAGGGGTGGGTTCTAAATTTTTTTATTACTGGTTCTGTGGGCGTGGCTTGATGGTCATGTGACAATTATTTAGGATTTAGCAGAGGTACTGGTCTACCAGGCTTTGAACTGCTTGCAGAGCTGTACCGATCTACCCATTTATTTTTTACAGGCACTGGTCTACTCATCTATTTTTGCAGGCACTGGTCTACTCATTTGTTTTCTTTTAACACTGATCAGCTGTAGAGCGGCCCTTTGAAGCCCCACGGCAAGAGTTTAAACAGTTTTTTTTTCCTCTAGCCATCAGCTGGGACTCAGGAGGCAGCAATAGATTGGGGGTGGGGCCAAATAAAAGGTAAGAATAATGCAGGGGGGGAGGTGGGGGCGGGGGGCAGAACCGGTTCGGTCATGTCATATCGTCACCGCTACCGGCTCGGGAGAACCGGGCCGAACCGGGAGGAACCCACCCCTGCTCTGTAGTAAGGTATTCCATGAAACCTTGTGAAAGATAAGAGAAAGGCATGACATCTTGCCCGACTTTACTCACCATGTTCAACCTTCCCTTCTTTTGCAAGAGACTGGAGAAGGCCACAGAAGTGAGGACACAAGCAGCAAGTGAACAATAGGTGTTGATGGCAGCTCGGTGCTGTGCATCCCCGTGATTGGAAATGGCTGAGTTAAAGCTGGGCCAATACATCCATAGAAACAAGGTTCCTGCAATGGTAGTTTAAGAACTGGCTTTTTATAAGGATGGACCAGGAACTGCAGGCAGCTCACTCTTCTGGATAAAGCATGAGGGATGAACATAAGCCCCTGAGAAGCCCTCTAGGTCTTTCACCCCTCTGCTGCGGCTCCCTGTCACTCAAAATATGCATCACAACCGCCAATGGGCAACACCTGCCGGCACGCGATTTATTGAGCTTTTCAACCCCCAGTAGGTTATCCATGGATAAATCCAAGAAAAGAAAAATTTCAGAAGAAAACAGAATGTTTAATTCAACTACATATACTAGTTTTGTAACTGCTCAGGAAATAGTCAGGCACAGGAAGGGTTTAGTGGCTCCCGGTGTTTTCTTTTCTGTGGGAAACGGGTCCAAATGGCTCTTTGAGTGTTTAAGGTTGCAGACCCCTGCTCTAGAGACTGGGCAGGAAAAATAACCTTACTAATCAATCACTAATATTGATCTGTATAACAGTATATTTACTGGTTTCTTGTACAGAAATACTTCCAGGTCTATTTAGTGTGCATTTTTTAAAAAAACAACAACATCCAAAATAGGACCTTGAGGTTGAAATAGCAAAACCAGAAAACCAAGCTCCCTAATTTAATGAGATGTTTGCAGATCATTAAATGGGCAGTTTAGAACAGGGGTCACCAACGTTTCGGACCTCAGGGACTACTAAATTCATAATTTTAAATCCCGCGGACCGCTAATATGATCTGCCTAATGATCGGCTGGGTGGGCGTGATTAGGTGGTCATGTGACTAGGTGGGCGTGGCCAACTCAATATCATGTCGAGGGGCGCCTTGTTAGCCTCTACTCGCCCCTCCTCTCCCAGCCACTTCTTGCCTCCCTGCCCGGACTCCTTAGGACCCCAACAGGAGGCAGTTGTTGGAGCTAAGCAGCCACCATGAGAAAGAGTTGGCAAAACAGCTGGCTCAGTTCAAATTGGATCTGGCCGAGAAGGAGGCTCAGCAGAAGCACCTCACTGAATACTATGAGCCTAGGATTTCCAGGCAGAGTGTCACTGCGTTTTTTGTATTTACCAGCTGAGCTCATTATTTCTAGACTGTCAGACTTTCCGTAGCTTGCCAAAATTTCTTATCAGTAACTGATACTATGTATGTCCGCATTCTTTCTTTCTACTTCACCCTTTTCTTTGTTCTCCTGCCAAGAGAAGTCTGACTGCAGAGATGTAGTCGGTAAGAACTTTATCAAAATGTAAGAATTTAATTATTTTAGATCAGTAAGATGTTTTATTTTCTTCTTTACAATAAATATGAGTTTTAATTAGAAGATGTATTCAGGTTTTATTTTTCAAAGGTATACACAAGGAAAATGCCACGATCCAGGCAATTAACCCAGGAAGGTAAAGGGGCTAATTGCCTCTGACACAGAGGGAAGACCTGTGGGAATGTAAGGCCAGGTACTGGCACCTGGAGGCCCAGCGGGCTGAGATGGTCAGCCAGTTCCAGGCCATGATGCAGTCCCACTGGAACAAGGCCCTCCGGCTCTTTGCCACCAGCAGCTCTTCCCTCCAGCCTTCGCCCAAAGCCCGGCAACAGGAGGCCGAAGCAGACCCCAAGTCGGAATTTCTGCTCCCACTGACCTGGACAAAAAGACCCCGAAGGGGGAGACTATCTGCAGCAACACAAGCATTCATTGCACGTATCCATCCCAGGGGCCATAGTTTGAGGACCCCTGATTTAGTGCAATATAAAAAATGCAAATAATTTTTCTGTGGACCACCAAAATTTTCTCGCAGACCAGCAGTGGTCCACAGACCACCAGTTAGTGACCGCTGGTTTAGAAAAGATCTCATCAAGAAACTTCTACATTCCTTTCAGTGTGATCATAAGGATCGAAAGAGGTTTTAAGATTTCCAAAACAAGGACATGCCAAGCATATCTTTTCCTGCTTTTCCGAGATGTGATGAAGAGGCAGCTTTGTGCATGGTGGATTAAAGGCTCAAAGTCCTACAATCCTTTCACAATATTTTCCACTTTAAGTACCTTCACCTTGAGCACTTTAAGTACCTTGGGCTACTTTAAACAGAAATAAAGGTAAGAGAAAAGGCCTCTTCGTCAGTAGCCTGAAGCCTCTTTTTCATTATTCCTGACTATTTGTCTCAGAAAGCGAAGGATCTCCTGCCTAACAGAGAGAGAGGAGGGACCACAACTCACCAATCATGGCAAAAAGATCTGAATGGTAAACAGATTCCTGCTTGTCTTTGGTCTGCTCGAGGTTGGGCCGGTACAAAATAGAGGTCACCGTTAGGCCAAAGTAAGCACCAAATGTATGAATGGTCATGGATCCTCCAGCATCTTTGACCTGCAGTAACCGATATAAAAGAGGTTGAAGCCTACCCAGAAATAATTGTTTTATTCTACAGAGAATCAGCATATCACAAATGAAACTTGAACCCGGTTGCTTAACAAACTAAATAGAACATTTGTGCCTTTGGGCACCTCAAAATTCTATTTCTGGATGTCCCCCCCCCACAAAAAAAAATTCTTTTCAAAGCAACCGGACTCTCCTTCCCTTGGGTTTCTTAGTTGTTGTTTTTGATTCCCTTGAAAACATTTTGCTTCTCATTCAAGAAGCTCCTTCAGTGAAGTTCAGAACTGGGGAAGCTTCTTGGATAAGAAGGTACATGTTTTCAAGGAAAAAAAAAATCAAGAAAGACCAATTATCTTTTTAAAAGCACCTGTGGGACAACCATGACTTGGATGATTGAGAATCTCTAGAGACATGGTCTTCTGTATCTTCAGCCAGATGATATCTCTAATTTAACCTTCCTTCACCTGTGCTCAGGAAACGTTCTGGAACTGCTTTCACTGCTACTCATATGCAAGAAAGTGGATTCTTGACAAGGAACAAGTAGCAGACTTTTCGTGTTGCTTAGTTACACAACCCATAGCACGGACCATGGTAGTATCATAGCTTCTGTTGCAGTGGTGGGATTCAATTTTTTTTACTACCGGTTCTGTGGGCGTGGCTTGGTGGGGATGGTGTGGCTTGGTGGGCATGGCTTGGTGGGCGTGACAGGGGAAGGATACTGCAAAATCTCCATTCCCATCCCACTCCAGGGGAAGGATACTGCAAAATCTTCATTTACTCCCCCACTCTTGGGGGAAGGATCTTGTAAAATCTCCATTCCTACCCCACTCTGAAGCCAGCCAGAGGTGGTATTTGCCAGTTCTCCGAACTACTCAAAATTTCCTCTACTAGTTCTCCAGAACCTGATAGAACCTGCTGAATAGCACCTCTGTTCTGTTGGCCTTCCTCCCTTCTCCCTCCTTTTACTTTGGTGTGAGATCTTTTAAGTTGTAAGCCAGCAGGCAAGGACTATCTTATCTGAAAGATACCCTGGGAGTCCTTCTGACTGAAATTTCAAACAAACACAAAGATGAAACATTGGGGGAAAAAAATACATGCGATTGCTAGTCCCAAGAATGGAGTTGTAACTTCTTTGCCCTTCAGAGGATACAACTCTTATCTCTGGTTTTACAATGGGTGGAAGAATAATTTGGGATGTCGTATTTATTCAATCGTCTTGTCCCTCTGGCCTGAATGAGAGCAGAAGACAAACTGTATGAATTTACCAGACGAGAAGCTCCTTTGCTTGCAAAAAGAACCCGTGGAGCTGAAGTCAAGGAGCTCTCCCTTGCATTCCACAGTGCTGGTAATATTATTTTAAGTCTGCTTTTCCATTCAGACCCTCAAGCCACAATCTCATTCAATCCCCTTATCTGATGGCTAATCTGTTCCTCTCAGGGGCTTTTTATGTACGTTCAATCAAAGTGTGCCCTACTTGTGCAACCACATTCCAAGTCTTGCATCTTGTGGGTCATGGATAAGAAACCAGCAATGGGCTCTGCTCCCTTCCTAATTTGGTTCTCCTCTCACTTACATAGTGGGCAGGAGAGGAGACTGTAATATAATGGTCTCCCATAAAGTGCTACCTTGACCAGTAACATGGTAGTAACATGGTCATACTGGTTACCAGTAACCAGTAACCTCTGGGCATTAAGGAAGGCACAGTAACTTATTATCTAGTGACAATAAAATACAAGAATAATACAGTCAACACAAATCCAAGTGAAAGAACACAACACTCCATCTGTCCCCTCAAAAATAGAATATATACCCAACATCAAAAAGAACTGTTGGGATGAAATGTGAAGCGTAGCAAATAAAACGACAGCTCTTGATGTTTTAGAAGCCTGAAAGAGTGGTCTTTATCCAAGACAATGGATAAAATAACATGGAAACCAAGCAAGCTTCTCTTAACAGAGGAGCCATCACCCAGAAAGTCCTGTCTCTTTTTGCCACCCTTCTGAAAGCTGAAGAAAATCTGAACTCTGAGCAAATACTTTTCTGGTGCATGTATAATTGTTAAGATTTTCATTGGATACCTAGGAGGATCTGCAGGGGGTTTCAGCAAACGTTGCTAAATTAATCTCCCCAAATCTGGAGACCTCTCTAGATGCATTTGGACTGCAAAATTCCAACCTGCTTTCTTAAATATGCTGGTGGGAGATTTTGGGAATTGTTAAGCAATGAAACTAGAGAGCACTTACGTGGGTAAAGATGTGTTATAGCAAGGATATAAAAAAAATATAGCTAGTAAGCCACATTTATACTTAGGTTCCATTTTTGCAGTCACCAAGGACCTTGAGCAGACAGATTAATGTTTAAATTGGTGTTGGAGGTTATTTAGAAAGCAATACAGGGAGCAGTCCTGCGAGAATTGAAGGCACCTATTTCACCCCTAAGAAATTATGAATTTCTTTTCCCCATTAGACTATGGTGTCATCCATTTTTGGAACATATTTCGTGTGTAGTGTTACGGTAGGATTTTCTCCCTCAATGTTAAGAATATACCTCCAAGGCAGTGGTAGGATTCAAAAAATTTTACTACTGGTTCTGTGGGCACAGCTTGGTGAGTATGGCATGGCTTGGTGGGCGTGGCAGGGGAAGGATGCTGCAAAATCTCCATTCCCACCCCACTCCAGGGGAAAATTACTGCAAAATCTTCATTTCCTCCCAATCAACTGGGACTTGGGAGGCAGAGAATAGATGGGGGTGGGGCCAGTCAGAGGTGGTATTTACCAGTTCTCCGAACCACTCAAAATTTCTGCTACCGGTTCTCCAGAACTGGTCAGAACCAGGCTGAAATCCACCTCTGCTCCAAGGGTATAAAATCTCTGTCAAAATTTAGAAAAACTATGTCACGAATCCATTCCAAAAGATTTCAAGTGACTGTATGCATCAGATGCAAGACATACCAAAATTTCAAATTTCTGAGCCTCTTCCTCCTGTCAGTGTGGTATGATGATCTAGAAGAAGATGATCTCTATGGGGCAGGAAGATTGGCGTCACCCATCTCTTGTTCCAATAATAGTCTGGTATGAGGATGTTTGCTTAAAGAAATGTCCCTCATGCCCAGCCCTGAAAAGCCTTGAACTGAAGGAAGTTTGTGTCAGGTCCCAAGAACCAAGAACAATAGATGGAAATCGAAATTACTTCCGAGTAGTTTCTTTTATTGTTCTTCATCTCTAGACCTATAAGTGAGAATCACTAAGGAGGGGGCTGTTTTAAACCTCTTCCTTCTGACCAAACTTTCTGAACTTCATTGCCTTTTTTGCTCTTTGGAATGTAGCCCCTCCCTCCTGGGAATCCAGATTACAGTCCACCACAGTAAAACATACCCTTAAACTTAAACCATTGTCCTCTTTGTCTTGCGTCTGCAGAGAGTTACTCAGGATGGTAAGTGATAATAACCAAATACACAAGGGGTCAGGCCTGATGATCCAATGAAAAAGATGGCTTCCTGTCAGGCCTGGGAGCCATCTTTTTCCATTGGATCTTCAGGGCTGACGCAAGGAATCTTTGTCACAAAATTTGAAATTAAGACAGGGAAGCATCTCTGAACGTTTGAAAGCAAGGTGAAGAGCCTTACATGGAGCAGATCAAGCAGGATATATTCATTGACGGAGAAGAGGGTCACTTGAAACAGTGTCATAATGAGCAGCTGGACGGGGCTGACTTTGCCCAAAATGGCACCAAAGGCGATACAAACAGAACCCACGCAGAAATCTGCATTAATCAGGCTGAGAGGAGAAGGAAGAGATGGGGAAGTCAGAGAAGGCTACAGAGGCAATACAACACTGAGTGTCTTGGAATTGCAGTTGATCCCATGAGCCAGCAGTGAGACATGGCTACAAAAAAAATGACACCTGACGTTAGATTATGTGCCCTTGGAGTCATGGTTGACCTTTGGCAATAGCGGAATTCAATTTTTTTTACTACCGGTTCTGTGGACGTGGCTTGGTGGGCATGGTGTGGCTTAGTGGGCATAGCAGAGGAAGGATGCTGCAAAATCTCCATTCCCACTCTACTCCAGGGGAAGGATACTGCAAAATCCCCATTCTCTCCCCACTCTTAAGGGAAGGATATTGCAAAATCTCCATTCCCACCCTACTCTGGGGCCAGCCAGAGGTGGTATTTACCAGTTCTCCGAACTACTCAAAATTTCCACTACTGGTTCTCCAAAACCTGTCAGAACCTGCTGAATTTCACTCCTGAGCAATGGTGGGTTACTCCCGGTTCAGACCGGTTTGCAAGAACTTGTAATAAAACTGGCAGGAGGCTCCGCCCACCGTCCCGGATGTCGTCATCAACGATCTGTGCATGCATGCGCGATCCCGTTGCGAACCGGTAGTAAAGGTAAGTAGAACCCACCCCTGACCCTTATCCTGACCCTTGGGGATGACATGGGTAGATTTTGTCCACTATGAACTGTCCCTAACCTAGACTTTTAGGTTGTCCAATGAGGCTGCATCAAGAGAAGATGAATTTCTAAATCATGGAAAGTCACCATTCTATTCTTTTTTCTTTTTCTTTTTCTTTTTTGCTGGAAAGTATTCAGGCAATCAGGAATGTAAATCAGAACAATCCTAAAAGGCTAGCTCATTATTAATCATAAGCACCATGATGGCACAGTGGTTAGAGTGCAGTACTGCAGGCTACTTCTGCTGACTGCCAGCTGCCTGCAATTGGTAGTTCAGATCTCACCAGGCTCAAGGTTGATTCAGCCTTCCATCCTTCCGAGGTGGGTAAAATGAGGAGCCAGATTGTTGGGGGCATTAGGCCCCTTAGAGAGGGCTGTAAAACACTGTGAAGTGGTATATAAATCTAAATGCTATTGTCTAAGTCTAAGTGTTATTGTCCTTCCTTCCTTCCTTCCTTCCTTCCTTCCTTCCTTCCTTCCTTCCTTCCTTCCTTCCTTCCTTCCTTCCTCCCTCCTTCCCTCCCTTCCTCCCTCCCTCCCTCCCTCCTTCCTTCCTTCCTTCCTTCCTCCCTCCCTCCCTCCCTCCCTTCCTCCTTCCTTTCTTCCTTCAGGTTGACTCAGTCTTCCATCCTTCCGAGGTGGATAAAATGAGGACCCAAATTGTTGGGGGAAATAGGCTGACTCTAAGCTGACTTTACAGCTTAGAGAGGGCTGTAAAAGCACTATGAAGCGGTATATAAGTCTAAATGCTATTGCTATATATACAATAGCAGCTATTTTGTCAGTGCACTCAGACTATTCACTCCAAATTCCACATCTGCCTTTGATCTAAAATTCCAAGTGTGCCTCAGAACAAGTGGAGTGTTTCAGATGATGCTTCAGCATTCTCTCTAAAATGCTGTTTTTTGGAAGTCCTGGACATTTATTTGGAACTCCATAAATGATAAGAGATTCCATCTTATCTCTCTCCCAGTTCACATCTTTGCATTCCTAAGCCACAAATTTAATCTATCTTCATTATTGTTTCATGCTCGTCTTGTGTCCTGCTACTCAGAAACTCTTTCTTTCCGTGTCCAAGCATGCCAATTTACCTTTCTACTCCAATGAGTATCCTTCCATGCTCAAAGGTGTGGAGCCAGCCCTGCATCAGAAGAGCCCACTGGATCCCAAAGGCAGCGAGGAGAAAGTTGAAGCCAACAGCTCCAAAGCCGTAGCGTTGAAGAAAGGTCATGAGGAAGCCGAAGCCCACAAAGATCATCACATGGACATCTTGGAAAGCTGCAATAAAGAAAGATGCTTCATTACATGGACTTTCACTCTCATTCCACACTTAACCTGCATATTTAACAACCACCTCGCTCAATGCTGACTACTAGTTTACAGATGACTGTTCCTCACTTATGGTCTAAAACAGTGATCCCCAACCTTTTGGGGACCAGAGACCTGTTCCCTGGAGAAAGGGTTTTCCATGGACCAGAGGGCATTTGGTTTCGCAAGCTGCCTGCATCTCATGGATAGGGCTTCGCTTGTTTGCATGGCCCAGTTTCTGCTGTGCCACGGACCGATGCCGATCCATGAACTGGGGGCTAAGGACTCCTGGTCTACAACAGTATTTTTCAACCTTGGCAATTTTAAGATGCCTGGACTTCAACGGGCCTGGTAGCTCAGCAGACTAAAAGCATTGTGATTAACACCAGCTGTCTGCAATTACTGCAAGTTCGAATCTCACCAGGCTCAAGGTTGACTCAGCCTTCCATCCTTTCTAAGGTAGGACCCAGTTTGTGGGAGCAATAAGCTGACTTTGTATAAATATACAAAAGTATGAAGGCTATTGCTTAATGCATTGTAAGCCGCACTGAGTCTCTGGAGAAGGGCGGCATATAAATCAAATTTAAAAAAAAAAACAAACTCCCAGAATTCTCCATCCAAGGTGCTGACTGGAGAACTGCGGGAGTTGAAGTCTACACATCTTAGATGTCAAGGTTGAGAAACTCTGGTCTACAATGAGCAGCTTGTGCCAGAACATTACATACCATAAGCATCTTCCCTAGGATCCATCACAGTACTGTCTACAATGCAGATGTTTTATAAAGAAGAGTTCAAGCATATTGGGAGATAAAGCAGTATGGACAAAGTTCCTTAAAAATGGAAAGATTCTGAAAAACACTGCTTGTGTGCAGAGCAAAGTCTTTTCTCTTATTCCCGAAAACCACAATTCATTTTGAATTAATGCTGGTGAATACGATGACTAGAATAAATTGCACAGCCAACTTTTGACTAGCCAGCATTCCTCAAAGGGTAACACCAGTTGCACGTAGGAGATCTGAGTCCAGTTGCTGGCCATTTATTGGTTGATCTTTGAACCGTCTTTCATTTGTCTTTCTTTCATTCAACATACCACACAGGATTGCTGTGAAGAGCATGTATTATCAGTTCCAAATAAGTTGCCTTGAATTTAGGAAGAAGGTAGAAGTTATGCTCTCACAATAGGTTTAGCCAGGCCAAGGAGAGATCTCTAGCGGAGTCATTCACCAACATAATAAAGCTGGGTTAATATTAAACTTACTTATTATTTGTGTGGCTTAGCAGGTTGTGTGAATTCAGTCCCTTTGATTAGTTTATGGTTTAATGCATTGTGGTACTCCGCAAAAAGTGTGAATTTGGTAACCGGGCATAAATTTATCGTATTAACACATCAATATTGGCCTAACCCAGGGGTCAGCAATCTGCAGCTCTGGAGCCGCATGTGGCTTTTTCACCCCTCTGCTGCAGCTCCCTGGCACTCAAAATATGCGTCACAACCGCCAATGTACGACACCTGCCCGGCACGCGATTTATTGAGCTTTTCAACCCCCGGTAGGCCAACCATGGATAAATCCAAGAAAAGAAAAGTTTCAGAAGAAAACAGAAGACGTTTAATTCAACTCCATATGCTACTTTTGTGGTGGCTCAAGAAATAGTCAGGCACGGGAAGAGTTTTGTGGCTCCCAGTGTTTTTTTTCCTGTGGGAAAAGAGTCCAAATGGCTCTTTTGAGTGTTTAAAGTTGCAGACCCATGGCCTAACCTCTAATGAAAAAAAAAAATGCTGTTGCCATTATTTTTTGGTCAAAAAATGTCATCTACTGGAATTTTCTCTATCTGTATGATAAATAGTAACTTTCATCCTATACCCCAGGCAAGTGGGGCGGAGAGATATTTTGTCTCCAGAACAAACAACTTTGTAGATCTTTAACCAACTTTGCTGCTCATCATATCTTCAAGATAGGAATCTGCTCTGGTGCTGTAAAGTGAAACTTGGCAATTATTGGTGGTCCAGGAAATGCCGAAGGCAAGGCAGCAAATTGAAAATGGGTGTTGTTTCTCTTCCATCATTGGCTTAGGAATCTACCTTTCCCCCCACCTATTCATGCAACCAGAAAAATACATGCATTGCCCCATTCCCCACTGATAGTTTTGAGAAGTATTTTCACTGCGGGAGGTAAAACCCCACCCTTTGCAACAGGTTTCATGAAAATAACAGGATAAAATTAGTTTTGTGTCCTCAGTCTGAGTCAATTTTCAACGAAGCACTGGAAAACATTGATGCTGGCCTCAAAGTAAACGGTGTTCAGATCAACCATTTAAGACATGCTGATGATACAGTTCTGCTTGCCAGTAAGCATGAAGACCCTCAACTCCTCATCAACTTCTGAAGCCAAGCCGATGAATTGTTTCTACTATCAGTCTACTCCTTCTACTTAAGATATGTCATTGCCTTCTCCTTCCTAGGGCTGAGGGAGAAGGACTGGCTCAAGGTCACCCAGCTGGCTTTGTGCCTAAGGCAGAACTAGAATTCACAGTCTCCCAGTTTCCAGGTTGGTGTCTTAACCATTACAGCGTACAGGTAGTCCTCAACCACAATTGAGCCCCAAACGTATGTTGTTAAATGAGACATACCGTATTTTTTGGAGTATAAGACACACCTTTTTCCCCCCTAAAAGAGGGTGGAAATGTTGGTGCGTCTTATACACTAAATACAGCCATTTTTAGCCTCCCGAAGCCCTGCCCAGCTCATTCCATTTTTGCAAAAAACAATCAGTGGAACAACTTGCCTCCAGAAGTTGTGAATGCTCCAACACTGAAAGTTTTAAAGAAGAGATTGAATAACCATTTGTCTGAAGTGGTGTAGGGTTTCCTGCCTGGGCAGGGGGTTGGACTAGAAGACCTCCAAGGTCCCTTCCAACTCTGTTATTCTATTCTATTCTATTCTATTCTATTCTATTCTATTCTATTCTATTCTATTCTATTCTATTCTATTCTATTCTATTCTACTCTACTCTACTCTACTCTACTCTACTCTACTCTACTCTACTCTATTCTAAATTGAGAGTTGCTGGGAAGGTCACCAATGGTCATCCCATAATTTTGGGACATCATAACTGGTGTATAACTGACCTATATTCTATTCTATTCCTCCAGATTCAGGGCCTTTTCCCACATGCACATAACCCTAGCACGAGCATGATTTCAGAATCTGTTTTTTTTTCCCTTGCCATGTCCCCATGATCTTATCTTTCATCTTATCCACGGTCCATGAATGTGACACAGTGTAGGCCACGCTTAGCTGAATCGGGAGAATTTTAAGCTTTTTTCTGACACTGCCAAGGACATTCTTAAGGTGTTCAAACTTGTTTTGAGCATTGTCACCAATTATTTGCAGGGAAGCCAGAAGTCTGGCAATGGCTCAAAAGAGAGGTAATAAAAGCAAAATAGGGATCCCAAAAATGCTTCTCCAAAAGGCAACTGGACTTCCTTGGTTTTTTTCCCCCCTGGAAAATGTTTTCCTTCTCATCCATGAAGGGTCTTTAGTTCTCAGATCTGAGATACTAGAACTTAAGAGTCTCCGAGTTTCCAGAATGGTAGAATCAGAGGTAGGTTTCAGCAGGTTCTGACCAGTTCTGGGGAACTGGTAGCGGAAATTTTGAGTAGTTCAGAGAACCGGTAGTAAAAATTCTGACTGGCTCCGCCTCCATCTATTCTCTGCCTCCCGAGTCCCAGCTGATCGGGAGGAAATGGGGATTTTACAGTATCCTTCCCCTGCCTCACCCACCAAGCCACGCCCATCAAGCTATGCCATGCCCATCAAGTCACACCCACAGAACCGATAGTAAAAAAATTTGAATCCCGCCACTGGATAGAATGATTGGTTAACTATTACAGCGTGCTGGCTCTCTCTACCTATTTTTGGAGCTGCAACTTCAGAAGAAGCTTCTTGTATAAGAAGTAAAATATTTTCTTCTTCTTCTTCTTCTTCTTCTTCTTCTTCTTTTTGAATAAAAAATATAACTAAAAGAAAGTAAATATAAACAGAAAATCGGGGCTGCTCAGATACCATTTTGGAAAATACTGAATTGAAAATGAATACAACAATGGAGAGAGAATGGAAAGAGGTGTAGAGGGATAGAGAGGAGGGGAGAAGAGAGGAAAGAGAGAGAAACAGAAGAAAGGGAAAAGGAGAGGAAGAAAGGGAAAAGGAGAGGTAGAAAGGGAAAGGGAAAAAAGAAAGGGAAAAGGAGAGGAAGAAAGGGAGTGGAAATAAGAGTAGGAGAGAAGGTTAGAAAGGGAGGAAGAAGGGAGGTGTGGAGAGAAAGGAAGGGGAAGGAGAGGAGGGGAAGAAAGGAGGAAAGAAGAAAGTAGAAGAGGATAGAAGAAGGAAAGGAAGGGAAATAAGAGTAGGAGAGAAGGTTAGAAAGGGAGGAAGAAGGGAGGTGTGGAGAGAAAGGAAGGGGAAGGAGAGGAGGGGAAGAAAGGAGGAAAGAAGAAAGTAGAAGAGGATAGAAGAAGGAAAGGAAGAGAAAGAGGGGAGAAGGAGAAGAAGGATTGTTGTAAAATAAGGGAGATGCAATGGTAGAAGAGCAACCCCGAGCATACTTAAATACTTAATTTTTTTAGGATGAAGACTGAGCTAATATGAAAGTTAAAAGAGAATATGTGTGATCAACAATGGATAAGAGACTGTATATTTAAGATATGTTTATGAGAAATAAAAATAAAAAACTTTTTCAAAAAAAAAAAAAGAGAGAGAGAAGTGAAATATTTTCAAGAGGGAAAAAAAAAATCCAAGGAAGTCCAGTTGCCATTTGGAAAAGCACTTTTGGGACAACCATAATCAGGATGATGGAGAATCTCCATAGATGTGATAGGGAGTGACAGTGGGGATAACCTATAGCCGTGACGGCGAATGTATGGCACGCGTGCCAGAGGTGTCATGCAATTCCTTCTCTGTGGGCACGCGAGCCATCGCCCCAGTTCAGCTCTGCCGCACATATGTGTGAACCTCCCACCAATCAGCTGGTCTTCAGGTGTCTGCCGTACACGCGCGGGAGTTGGGCATGTGCGGGAGCCGTGTGCACGGGGGGGGGCATATGCATGGGGGCTATGCGTGCATTGCATCTTGGGGGTTTGGGCGCATGTACACACATCCGGGGACGTGCACGCTTTGGGCACTAGGTCCGGAAAAGGTTACCCATCACTGACCTATAGTTTTGTGTTGGAAATAGAAAAGCAAAGAGCATTCCAGCTTAGCAGCAGGAAAAGGACCAAAGGACGAAGTTTTTTTAAAAAAAAAATCAAATTATCATGCTAGAACAGTGGGTCTCAACCTTCCTAATGCCGCGACCCTTTAATACAGTTCCTCATGTTGTGGTGACCCCAACCATAAAATTATTCCTAAAACCATTGAAAATATGTGTTTTTGGATGGTTTTAGGCGACCCCTGTGAAAGGGTCGTTCGACCCCCAAAGGGGTCCCGACCCACAGGTTGAGAACCACTGTGCTAGAACGTGAGATAACTGGACAAGTGATTGCCTGGAATTCTAATAAAGGCAATGGTTTTCTCTGCACTCCATAAACATTCAATGTGAGCTATGATCTCTTTAAAAAAGATGCTTTTTGCTCAGTCTTCCTTTCCCTATTTCAGCATTTCTCAACCTCAGCAACTTTAACATGTGTGAACTTCCAACTCCAGAATTCCCCAGCCAGCATAAAATGGCTGAGATTGGGAAACACTGTCCAATTTCCAAGCTGAGCCACAATAGAAGTTGGGTTTCAGAGGTTATTTTATAATAAAAATCAGCTAAATCATCAATCAATCATCAATTTTTTTTTTAATTTGATTTATATGCCACCCTTCTCCGGAGACTCAGGGCGGCTTACAATGTGCTCAGCAATAGCCTTCATCCTTTTGTATATTTATACAAAGTCAGATTATTGCCCCCACAAACTGGGTCCTCATTTCACCTACCTTAGAAAGGATGGAAGGCTGAGTCAACCTTGAGCCTTGGCGAGATTCGAATCTGCAATAATTGCAGGCAGCTGGTCTTAATAACCAGCTTAATAACAGGGTGCCTTAGACCACTGTACTACCAAGGCTCTTTAGGAGTCCTGTTCCGTTTGAAGATTCCTTTGAGAAAGGCTGTATTTCAGTTGTGGTTTAAACCAGAGGTCTCCAACCTTGGCAACTTTAAGCCTGGAGGACTTCGACTCCCAGAATTCCCCCAGACAGCAAAGCAAAACTGCCTGGGGAATTCTGGGAGTTGAAGTCCTCCAGACTTAACATTGCCAATGTTGGAGACCTCTGGTTTAAACATCTTGATTCACTTTTCTATTATTCTCTCCAGATGAACCCTACCTAAGCACAGAAGGAATTTTTCAGATCAGGATTTTAAGGATGGGCATTCAGAACCTCACTCAGTAAATGAGGGAGAAACTCCAAGCACAGGCTTATCTCATACAGATCGTGAAGAAATACACATTGCATGCATACATAAAACAGGAGGAAGTTGAGTTAGATATTTGAAGTAGATGAAACAATCCAAACTGTAAACCAAACAATCCACGTTTTCATTTCTAGTGGAAATATAGTACTTCTAAGGGTGATAGATTTCTTCCCTTTTGGACGCATGCCCCCCCCCTCCTCAAACCTTCAAAATGGTTACTTTTAACACAGCGGGAGAGAGAACATCATTTCTTTTAAAGATGAATGGAAATACAAATGTTATTCATTATATCTGATCTGGCTTGAAGGAACAGGCAAGCAAAGTGAAATCAGAATAGAATAATAGAGTTGGAAGGGACCTTGGAGGTCTTCTAGTCCAACCCCCTGCCCAGGCAGGAAACCCTACACCTCTTCAGACAAATGGTTATCCAATCTCTTCTTTAAAACTTTCAGTGTTGGAGCATTCACAACTTCTGCAGGTAAGTTGTTCCACTGATTAATTGTTCTAACTGTCAGGAAATTTCTCTTTAGTTCTAAGTTGCTTCCCTCCTTGATTAGTTTCCATCCTTTGCTTCTTGTCCTGCCCTCAGGGGCTTTGGAGAATAGCTTGACTCCCTCTTCTTTGGGGGCAGCCCCTGAGATACTGGAAGACTGCTATCATGTCTCCCCTAGTCCTTCTTTTCATCAGACTAGACATACCCAGTTCCTGCAACTGTTCTTCACATGTTTTAGCCTCCAGTCCCCTAATCGTCTTTGTTGCTCTTCTCTGCACTCTTTCTGGAGTCTCCACATCTTTTTTACATCGTGGCGACCAAAACTGGATGCAATATTTTTAAATCAGATTAAAAGCCTTTGCTGTGGTGGCAGCCGATACATTTTGGAGCATGATCCAGGATGCCATCAAGGACAGCCCAGGAGAAGTTGTGCAGCCCAATCAAACAAAGTAAGTCTCTGTAAAGTCATGAAATCCTTGGCTGATTATATAAAAACCAGTAAGCCCAGACTCAGGCTGACTATGCTACTACATATTATGGCATTAATCTGGAGCTCTGCGCAGCCTTATGATTTTCAAGTATGATTTTTCTGCCATTCAGAATCTCTGCAGAGGAAAAATGCAACACAAAAGGCATGCCAAAAAAACCATTCCAAGCTTGTTGCCTGGTATAATTATACTCACAGGGGTACCTGAAGTAGAATTCATTCTCAATATCAGAGATGTTCCTTTGCTGTTTTTCCTCCTCCCAATCAGCCACGTTCGCCTCCGGGTTGAAGCGCACGAAAATCCCAAAAAGGACAATCATGGCCACCTCCCAGACCAGGCAAATTAACGGTAAGCGCCAGCGCATATCGGTGTTCCTCGCCATCGTGCTCAGGCACACCATGAGCTTGACTTCCTCGCCCCTTTGTTCAATTGAAGGTCGCTGGAAAAGAGAAGTCCCAGAGAAGCTTGGAAAGTTGCTTCACAGTCCAACCTGTTCATTCATTTTATGTAATCTAGGGAGAAGTGGGTGTGGCTCTGAGGCTGCCAGTCATCACAGCAACCCAGGGAGGGCATCTTCACTCTCTCGTACTAGTCCAAAGAGAAGAAGCCAAGGGAGTGTCCTGGCTTTTCTTAAGAATGTATTCCACACATCAGTTCGACATCACAGATAAATGGATTCTGTGTCCAGCATGACAAGCCTTCCCTGCCTTGTCACATTCCAAGTGAAGGTGGAGGAAGATAAGCCAAGGAAGTATCTAAGAAAGACAAGGTGAACCATTTGGGGATGATCCCGGGTGCAGATGGATGTGAATCTATGGGGCTTGACCTCAAATACCTTTGCAGAGAAAGGATGCAGGTCGAGATGCTGTTCCTTTGACTTCTCTATTTCATCCTCAGCTCGTTTCACCCGTAGAAGCAGGAGCCCAAGCAAGGAAGTGGTCTACCACTCTCCTTCAGAGCCAGATTTAATATTCTCCCCTCAGCACTTCTCCAGGGTAGGTACAAGAGAACACCAATAGCAGAACGGGTATGTATATGTGGAAAAGGAGAAGTCAAAGATATCTCACATGTTTTATTGCACTGTAAGTTATACAGAGTATGTAGGTCAATATATATTCTCCCCTTACTTACTCCCCTCCCCTTACTGTAGGCTATCTCCCCCAGGACTCAAATCCGGCTACCCCACGGGCAGTGGCAAAATTCTGTGTCACTGCAATGTCCACAAGAAAAAAATTGGTTACAGAATTATAGATGTCAACTGCTGTCAAGTTTTTGGAGATATCTATAACAATTATTGGAAAAATACATTTACTCACATACTAATCAGCTCTCCACGCATGTAAATTTGGGAGTGACCCTAACGGATTGAGATCATGTATTTTCATAACAGGGATGTTATTAGTCACGATTAATGTCAGAATTATTTTTTATTTATTGTATGTCTATTGCTGGTCAATGACCGTAATAAAGTTTTTATTCTTATTCTACCACTCTCCTTAATATCTGGAACCCACAGGCTGCTGTCTGCTACAGGAAATCATCTTATTTTTTTTTAAGATTTCTATGTTTGTGTGTCCATGATTTAGAGAAAGGCAGTGTTAAATGTGACCTTCCTAAAACTATCCTATTCAAAATGTTCAGCTGCAATCTTGTGCCTGTTTTTTTCTGGGCCCAGGTTGGATTTAATTTGGTAGGATTTCTTTCTGCATATAACTGCACCTCTTTTGAGGACACCTGACATTTCATCCAGTTTGTCTAAGATATATTGTACAGTATGTCTTTTTGTGCCTGTGTGAGTTAAAGGGAAAGGATGACATCTTCACAAGGCTTTACTTCAAAACATCTCAAATTCTTAACTCACTTAAACAAAAGATTTTTTTTAATTTCTACTGCAAGCTGTTTGAAGTCAAAGCAGTTCCAAAAATACAGCTTCCCTTTTTTTAAATCTCATATTTTTGTTTGTGTCAGGTGTGAGAGAGTATGTCCACTGTGAAGGTCCAATTAAATTGATTTGTTCCTAAAAGTTTATGCACAGAGATCTTCTCAACTAATGGTTAGCACCTGCTTGAATACACTCGGCATTGACAAAATCGCCATCGGTCAATTGCATAAGGCAGACTTACTTGTAACAGCTTACATCTTGCAATGATACTTTTAATATTGTGGAGTGATGGACTTAGTCTGTTGTGACTACATAGGGATTCTAGGCTGATCCCCCTTTTGGCTCTGCCTCCATGTTTACAGAGTTACAGATTAACAGAATTGGAAGGGACCTTGTAGGTCATCTCACCCAAACCCCACCCACCCAGGAGACCCTACACCATTTCTGACAAATGGCAGTCCAACCTCTTCTTGAAAACCTCCAGGGAAGCTCCCACAACTTCCAAAGGCAACTTCTGTTCCATTGCTTGATTGTTCTCACTGTCAGAAAATTTCTCCTTATTTCCAGGTTAAATCTCTCCTTCTTCAATTTCCATCCATTAATCTGTGTCTGGCCTACAGGTGCTTTAGAAAATAGCTTGATCTCTTCCTCTCTGTGACAGCCCCTCAAATATTGGAAGACTGCTATCATATCTCCCTTGATCCTTCTACGTCCAACTTCTACATTCTACTACTCCTTCTAAAGTTTGAGGTAGGTACTCTGAGCAGCTTTAAGCTATCTTCCACTTTGGGAACCCAGCAACCAGACTCTTCTTCATGATAATTTTGTCATCTTTTATGCACATCCGAACCACAGAGTTACTGATCTTGGGTTACGTTAGGCTATGAGTCTCATCATCCCCACCGAGTGGGAGAAAGCATTAGCTCTGGGGGAGTGAATTGAATGAATGAATGAGTAAGACCACCAGCACCCCAATGAAACTGGAATTATATGTTCTGTAGAAAGAAGTTATTATGGTGCTGGAGAAGACTCCTGTGAGTCCCTTGGACTGCAAGGTGATCCAACCGGTTAGTCCTAGAGGAGATCAACCCTGACTGCTCTTTAGAAGGCCAGATCCTGAAGATGAAACTGAAATACTTAGGCCACCTAATGAGAAGGAAGAACTCACCGGAGAAGAGCCTAATGCTGAGAACGATTGAGGGCAAAAGAAGAAGGGGACGGCAGAGAATGAGGTGGCGGGATGGAGTCACAGAAGCAGTTGGCATGAGCTTAAATGGTCTTTGGAGGACAGGAAGGCCTGGAGGAAAGTTGTCCATGGGGTCACAATGGGTCAGACATGACTTCGCAACTAACAACAATAAAGAAAGTAGTTGTCTCCAAGTTCTGGTGTCTTGATCTACAGCTCCTCTACTTTTCTCCAGAAATTGACCAGGGAACATGAGGTTGTTGTCCTACCATTCTGGACTATCCCTGGTTGACTTAAGCTGGGTGAGAGACTCTCATTGATATTCATTCTTAGCATTCCAACGAGTGCCACATGGAACATTTCTCCTCCATTTTTTCTACATATTCAGTTGAATGAAAAGGATTTCACTTTCGAAATAACTGGCACAGTAATTGAGTGGAGAGAGGGGCATTTCACTTATTTCCTTAGGTGGTAACCAAAGGGGTATGTCTTAATGGCTTGCCTTTGGAGGGACAGCTGTGTCTTCAACAATCTGCACCCTTCCTGGCTTCTTAAAGGTAAAAGTAAAGATAAATGTTCCCCTGCACATGCGTGCCAGTTGTTCCCGACTCTACAGGGCAGTGCTCATCTCCGTTTCAAAGCCAAAGAGCTTTGGCTGTTACCTTCCCACCAAAGGTGGTCCCTATTTTTCTACTTGCATTTTTTACCTGCTTTCGAACTGCTAGGTTGGCAGAAGCTGGGACAAGTAACGGGAGCTCACCCCGTTACACAGCACTAGGGATTCGAACCGCTGAACTGCTGACCTTTTGATCGACAAGCTCAGCCTCTTAGTCACTGAGCCACCGCATCCCTTTCCCTGGCTTCTTAGGATCCTGTTAAATCGCAAGGGAAATATATCAGGAGGAAAATCCTCCTGTGGGCAGTAGAGATTCAGGTGGATGGGAACATACGTTACAGATCACCACCAGTGACAGCAACCTTCACCACTTCCACATTACAATCAAACTCAAAAACATCTCCAAGAGAAACAGCAGCAGCAGCAACAACAACAAATTCTCAAACGTTCTCAAACAGAAACATCTTCCACCGAAGATAGAAACATCTAAGATAATCCAAGTACAGATTTTGGCACAATACATTTTCCTAGACCTGAATCTGATTAAGAAACAAACCACATAACAGAGTTGGAAGGGACCTTGGAGGTCTTCTAGTCCAACCCCCTGCTCAAGCTCAGACAAGTGGTTGTCCAATCTCTTCTTAAAATCCTCCCATGATGGAATACCCACAACTTCTGAAGGTGAGCCTTTCCACTGATCAATTGTTCTACTGTATTGTATTCCTACCTAGGAAGTGCTTCCCCATATTAAAAGCACACACACACACTCTCTCTATCTTCCCCCTACCTATTCCTGGTTCTTTTCTCCATTATCTCTTTCCAGGTTCACTCTATCCTATATAGCCATATGGTAACAAACTGTACTATATTCTGGATTCTGCCCTCAGCTGTGCCTGGCGTGTTGAACATTCGTTTCAGTACAAACCTATTACCAATTTGCAAGTGGCTGTTGATCTTTGCATGCTGAGGACATTTTTTTAAAAAAACGGTTTAGTAATCTGCTTCTCTGGCAAGCAGAACCATTAATTAATTTGCCTGCCAGGAGAGGATGTAATTCCCCTGAATTACAACTTTGAACAGCTTTCACCATTGTCTAAGGTGGCAGAAGCTGCTGGCAGGCAAAGTTCAACCACATCTAAAGGCCATAGGTTCTCCATGCCTTTTCTGTATTGTTTTCTTGCTCTTACTTATAATACCACTGAGTCTTCTCCCTCCTTATTCTTAATAGTTTCTTCCCCCATGCCATCATTCTGCTAAACACCTAACTCCCACAGTACTGTCTTATGCCTAAAGATAGTTACCCACGTAGTAGGGCTGTATTGCTATTATCCTTGTCATCTTCTCCTCTTTCTCACTTCATCTCTCCAACTACCTTCTCCTATAGATATATTATGATGTATCAATTGTTTGTATCTTATGATTTATGATCTATGACTTGTAACTGTTGTTTGTATGTATATTAAAAGCTGCTGTACCAGAGACAAATTCCTTATATATCTAACCACAGTTGGCAAAATAAAGTATTCTGTTCCATTCCGATCCATTCCATTCCATTCCATTCCATTCCATTCCATTCCATTCCATTCCATTCCATTCTATTCTATTCTTCTATTCCATTCCATTCCATTCATTTTCAAAGAGCTCCTACTATTGATTCTGTTACTACAGCATTTATTTATTATTTTCTGAGTCCAGAATCTCTTACATTAAAAAAGCAGGATATAATATTTAAATTAGTATAATAGTCCACATTAAAAAGAAAAAACAACTTTCAGTAACTATATAACAGGAAAAAAAAATTAAATGTAAAATGCAAAAATTCTGGTTCTGGGGGTGAGGCTTGGTGGGGGGGTTAATGTGACTGGGTGGGTGTGGCCAACTTTTTTTTTTAAACTTTTAAAAGTTTTCTTTTTTTTCTTTTCTTTTTTTTTCTTTCTTTTTCTTTTTCTTTTTCTTTTTTTTTTTTTTTTTGCTTTTAAAAGAAAAAAAAGCCTCTGACGATCAGGTAACTCAGCTGGGATCGTCAGAGGCTTTTAAAAGCATTTTTTGAAGAGGTTGTAGAAAAAATGCTTTTAAAAGGCTCTGATGATCCCAACTGAGCCGTGTGATCATCAGAGGCTTTTTTTTTTTTTTACTTTTAAAAGCATTTTTTCATCCGAAGAAAAAATGTTTTTAAAAGTAAAAAAAAAAAGCTTCTGATGATCATGTGGCCCAGCTGGGCAATGGGGAGGGGGGCAAAGATTTTTGCTACTGGTTCTCCGAACCACTACCCGCCATCGCTACGGGATTGGGTGATCCGGTCCGAACCGGGAGCATTTCATTCCTGATCTTGAGATGTTCTATAGAATGCTCCAGGGACATTCTAACCTTCTTGCTTAAATTTTCAGCATCCATTCTATCTTTTTAAAAACTGTATAATTGTATTTTGAAACCCATGCTTATTCCTATTGCTGAAATTATGGTCCAATCAGGGAAATGATCAGATTTAGCAAATAATTCCTAGGTGTTTTTGAAAATATTCTAAAAAGTAATACTTTAACATAGTTAAACCACTCATTTGGTTACCTGAATCTAATTGCCTGTTATGCGTTGAATGTTCTACCATCTGTTGTGCCCTCAGGCTTTCTCACCAGAAAAGACCTGGCTACTCTCCAGTTTCAAATACATCCAAGCCCAAATCAACGTACAACAGAAGAGAGATGGAGGTGAAAAGCTCTGTTAGACCCTCAAACAGAGTCAATTACTTTTACAATAAGAAGAAAGAAGACTGAGATCTGATAAATTAGATTGCTCACGGTTTTATGGAAGGGTGTAGAGATTAAGTTAAACCAGTGGTGAAATCCAATTTTTTTTTACTACCGGTTCTGTGGGCATGGCTTGGTGGGCATAGTGTGGCTTGGTGGGCATAGTGTGGCTTGGTGGGCGTGGCTTGGTGGGCATGGCAGGAGAAGGATACTGCAAAATCTCCATTTCCACCTCACTCCAGGGGAAGGATACTGCAAAATCCCCATTCCCACCCCACTCTGGGGCCATCTAGAGGTGGTATTTGCTGGTTCTCCGAACTACTCAAAATTTCCGCTTCCGCTGTCAGAACCTGCTGGATTCCACCCCTGAGTCAAACCTGATTCAAATTAGGAGCCTGAGTGGCGTAGGAGGCTAACGCCTCCTACTAACACAGCATTTAACATCCAGCTGCCTGCAATTACTGCGAGTTCAATTCTCACCAGGCTCAAGGTTGACTCAGCCTTCCATCCTTTCTAAGGTGGGTAAAATGAGGACCCGGTTTGTGGGGGCAATAAGCTGACTTTGTATAAAATATACAAAAGTATGAAGGCTATTGCTTAATGCATTGTAAGCCGCCCTGAGTCTCCGGAGAAGGGCGGCATATAAAAATAAAATAAAATAAATAAAAATAAAATAAAATAAAAATAAATTGTCAGTTCAAATCCCTGAATCAATCCAATTCAGTTTTTCAAACTGTATTTTCAGGTTGATATGATTCTGAACACAAGCTTTTCTTTTTGTAGTCGGCGAAAAGTCATTGAATCATTCAGGTTGACTCTGAGGTTTGATGCAAATTTAGAAAGTCAGTTTGATTCAGAGATTTGGCCCAAGTGCCCTCAGACTGAATATGCTAATCAAATCTTCACACGGCCTCTCTGTGAGTTCCTCCTAGGGATTTCGTTCGATGGCGACATATCTCCAGAATAGGTTTCTGTAACCTTTGCATCTGCTTTATCTGTAGACACGGACGCAAATAGAATAAAAAATGCAATTCGGCTCAAGCTAGTAAGGAAAAGGTTGTGAGCAGATCATTCATGTTCCTGATCAGCCTGCAGCCTTGGTGTTAAATACATATGGACAACTTCAGGGCGGTGACTCTTCCAGCTCCTGGTTCTTGAGTTCAAGACAGATTTAAGACTTGACTGCTTTTGACTTTTCTTGACTGGAAAGTAGGCTGAAAAGCCACCGCATCTGTGACTTCTTACTGTTGAACGGTATCATATACATGGCTTCTATTCTACTCCTGAGATGGAGGCAGGGGTGGGCTTCAAAAATTTTAGCAAAGGGTTCTCTGCCCAGTTGATGGGTCGGTGTGGCCATGGTGGGCATGGCCTAGTCAGCCTCCTGCATAACAGTGGTGGAGAGTTTTTGTCTTCCCTGGGCTCCGGAGGCTTTCTTTGAGCCTCTGGGAGGGCAAAAACGGGCTCCCCAGGCTCTGGAGGCCAGAAACAGACCCAGCCCAAGTTAATATCCTTGAAGCTTAATGCTGGATATGGATGTTTGATGGAACCCTGATGCTTCTTCTGACTTGAACATGGGTGGTGCCTCACCCCTTACATCCTTGTCGATAGACTTTGGCTAGCTTAAAGGTTTTAGAATAGAATAGAATTCTTTATTGGCCAAGTGCTCCATGGCTTAGGACCCAGTTATTTACGAGACTACCTTCTGCCTCCGATAACCTCCCACCAGCCAACACGCTCCCACAGAGAGGGTCTCCTCAGGGTGCCGTCTGTCAGGCAATGTCGGCTGGCGACCCCCCGGGGGAGAGCCTTCTCTGTGGGGGCACCCGCCCTCTGGAATGAGCTACCCCCAGGGATACGACTAATCCCGGACCTCCGGACCTTCCGCCGGGCCCTGAAGACTTTTTTATTTCAGCAAGCCGGGCTGGGTTAAAAATTTTTAATTGGGTGAATTTTATGGGTAACGGGGTTTTAAATTGGAGAAGCATAGGATAATTTAATTTTGTTTTAATGTATTTTAATATTTGTATTGTGTGTTTTTAATTCTGGCTGTTCACCGCCCCGAGTCCTTCGGGAGAGGGGGCGGTATAAAAATTTAATAAATAATAATAATAATAATAATAAAGTGTGATTGGACACACAAGGAATTTGTCTTTGGTGCATAGGCTCTCAGTGTCCATAAAAAGACAAGATACATTCATCAAGAATCATAAGATACAACACTTAATGATAGTCATAGGGTACAAATAAGCAATCAGGAAACAATATCAATATAAATCGTAAGGATACAAGCAACAAAATTACAGTCGTACAGTCATAAGTGGAAAGAGATGTGTGATGGGAACGATGAGAAGATTAATAGTAGGGCAGACTTAGTAAATAGTTTGACAGTGTTGAGGGAATTATTTGTTTAGCAGAGTGATGGCGTTCAGGAAAAAAACTGTCCTTGTGTCTAGTTGTTCTGCTGTGCAGTGCTCTATAGCGTCGTTTTGAGGGTAGGAGTTGAAACAGTTTATGTCCAGGATGTGAGGGGTCTGTAGATATTTTCACAGCCCTCTTTTTGACTCCTGCAGTGTACAAGTCCTCAATGGAAGGCAGGTTGGTAGGAATGGTTTTTTCTGTAGTTCTAGTCAGTTTTATGACTAAGCATGATCATAAGTGCACTTTATTGGTGGATACTCTCTTATTTCTTGAAGAAGTCTTCTTGAATGATTAAAGCTACTTATCAAGGAAGCTCAAGGTGGTATAAATGGGGAGGGGAGGGGAAATGATCTCCCCTCATTTTATTCTCACCGTAACCCTATGAGCTGTTGGACTGCGAGATGAAGCTTGGTTCAAGGTCATTCAATAAGCTTGCCTTGAGGCACTACATTATTGGAGGTTTTTAAGAAGAGATTGGACAACCATTTGTCTGAAATAGTAGGGTCTCGTACTTGAGCAAGGGGTTGGACTAGAAGACCTCCAAGGTCCTTCTGTCATTCTGTTAAGCTTAGTGGCTGAGAAGGAATCTGAACCCAATTTCTTACTCCCAGTTCCATCATGCTAACCATTATTCTACGCTTTCAGTTCAAACTAGATTGTTAACTGTTTTTTAAAAATCAAACATTATGGGCAGATTTCCAATGTAGGCACCTGCCTTCCTGGTCCAATGACTTCTCCAAAGCTCTCACCTTTGCCCGCTGGGTTGTGTGAGACACCTGGGACTCACTGCTGAAAAGCCCTCTGATGCTGCTTCTTTTTGAGGTCATCATTTCAGAACAGAAGAAGCAGCATTGCTGGAAACTGATGAAAATGGAATGGCTCAGCTTGGGAAGGGATGGAATGAAACCATAGAACAGTGTGGGTGAACCTTTCTGGCACTGTTATGGCCCATCAGCGGCCTGCGTGGATTGTAGCTGATTCTGACAGTGAAGAGGCTGGTGTGGTGTTGTGCCAGCAGCCTCGAGTCAGACAATGAGGAGGCTGGAGAAGATGTGGTGCCAGAGGCGGGGATTCAGCCAGGGCCTTCAGAACCTCCAGAAGCTCCTTTAAGTGAAGAGGATGAAGAGGAGGAGCCTCTTCTCAATGCACGGGTGCGCAGAGCTGCCAAAAGGCAGGAGTGGCTCCTCAGGAGGAGGTCTCCTCGAGAGTAAGGCTTGGGGTTAATTGGCCACTCCCCTAGCCTATTTAAGGAAGGACGATGACTGATGCAATTTATAGGGAGCAACTTTAGTTCACTCTACTTCGCGTCTGGATTCTCTGCAAATTGCTTCTGGGCTTTCTGCCAACCTTAGTAAGATTGGGATTACTTTATCTTTGGTTTCTTGTAGGCTGTAAAGAAAGTATATTAACAGCCTTTGTTTTGAAAAAAAAGACTTGAGTTATTTTAGCAAATTAAGTTTTGTACAAACTTTGTGTGTGCTGTGTTCTTTGGGGTCCGTAGCTGGGGCAGAACAGGCACTGAATGCCGAAATGGGAGTGCACGTGTATGCATGCATGCCGAAAACTGGAAAAGCAGCCGCCTGGGGTGCACATGTGAGCCCCGAGCAGCTGCTCTCCCGGTTTATGGCACATATGTGTGTGTGAAGACAAGCTGGCCGATGCGCACACATGTACATGCCGGAAACCGGAAGATCATCTCTTCCAGACACGCGCATGCACACCGGGCAGCTGCTGTTCCAGTTTTCGGCACTCCCGCACATGTGAAGACCAGCTGGACAGCGCACCAGAACCCAGAAGAGCAATGGGGGACGGCTTGCATGCCCGGAGAGATGGTTCTGCGTGCCACTTCCGGCATGCGTGCCATAGGTTCGCCATCACTGCCCTAGAATTACAGGTTGTCTTTGACTTGCCACCATTCATTTAGTGGCCATTTGAAGTTATGGCACTGAAAAAAGTGACTTAGGACTGGTTGTCACACTGTTGCCGCCTCCCCCGTGGTCACGTGATCAAAATTTGGATGCTGGGCAACTGGCATGTATTTATGACAGTTGTAATGTCCATCCTGGGGGATATGTGATCTCCATTTTAACCTTCCCAGACAGGACATGAAATGGGACAAAACTCCCATAACAACTGTCTGGCTTAGCCACAGTTGGCTCAATTGGGGTCATAATTTGAGGAATACCGTGTTTCCCCAAAAATAAGACCCTGTGCTTATCTGGATTTTTCGTCGGGCCCTGAAAACCTATTTATTTCAACTAGCTGGGCTGGCTTGAGTTAAATTTTAAATTGATTTTAAATTGGGTTGTTTTAATTTATGGCCAAAATATTTAATTATTTTAATACTGTTTTTAAATTTTGTATGCTCTGTTTTTACCTTGGCTGTGCACCGCCCTGAGTCCTATTTGGAGAAGGGCGGTATAGAAATTTAATTAATAAATAAATAAAATAAATAAATTTTTTGAACTCCGAAATCAAAGCTTGGCCTTATTTTTAGGGAGGTCTTATACTTTTGGGGCGTGTGGAGCAAGATGGGGCTCCTCTTGCTATCTTACCAGATTTCCAGCTCTGTCTCCCTAACCCTAACCAGAGGAAATGGTGGGGACCAGCTGTGCATGCCAGCCATTCGCCACCATTTTTGGAGAGGGTTTATTTTCGGCGGGGGAGGTATCTTATTTTAGCACATGCACTTAAAAGCCCGATTGGGCTTATTATCAGGGGATGTCTTATTTTCAGGGAAACAGGGTATGTGTAATCATAATGGAAGGCTGGACCTTGATTTCTTGCGATAAGCCCAAAGTTTTGACATGCAGTTGGAGTTTCTGCTGTTGGAATGTCTCATTAAAGCCCCTGATAGCCAACAAGCAGCCAGATGATGTATATTTTGATTATTTTTTTAATTTGATTTATATGCCGCCCTTCTCCAGAGACTCAGGGTGACTTACAATGAGCTAAGCAATAGCCTTCATACCTTTTGTATATTTATACAAAGTCAGTTTATTGCCCCCACAATCTGGGTCCTCAATTTACCTACCTTAGAAAGGATGGAAGGCTGAGTCAACCTTGAGCCTTGGCGAGATTCGAACCTGCAGTAATTGCAGGCATCTGGTCTTAATGATGGAACTTTGGAATCAATGCATATTGCTCCTTGTCAGAAACGATCACAGATAGCCTAAAGCACTTAACGCTCTGCACACCAAGCACCTTTATTGCTCGTCTCAATGGCCCAAACTTTGGATATCGGTAGTATTAGCCGCCTGCTCCTTGGCTTTGTGTGCTTAATATGCATGCAAGATTCAGACCTGTAGAAATACGGCGATACCAAATACGGTGATGCAACCTCAGCTGCATGCTGATAAGACAAACTGCATTGAAAAGGCAGCTATGTTGGGGAAAACGTCTTACGTGCCTCTCTGTGTGTAGCGAAAGTCAAGAATGTACTTCAAATGTTCCTGCCGTATTCATCCAAGGTCAGCGATGGTTGACTTTGTAAGGATGGCAAACATTTTTGCATAATTTGTTTCAATGATGGAAAGGAAAGTCTCAACGGCCTAGCAGAAGTCTTGTCCTTCAAGTCTGACCTAGAAGATGATGACCTCTAACAGAATAACAGAGTTGGAAGGGATCTTAGAGATCTTCTAGCCCAACCCCCTGTTGAAACAGGAAACCCTATACCGGGTGGCTGCAACCTGTGGCTCCGGAGCCGCATGTGGCTCTTTCATCCCCACTGCTGTGGGTCTCTGTTGGCTGAACCCACCACTGGCTGGCCCCGCCCCTCGCCCTCCCCTCCCAGTCACTCCTCGCCTGGCCGGAGAAGGTAAAGTCGACGGCGGGGGATGTAGCTGGCGTGTGTGTCATGTGACTGAGTGGGAGTGAGTGACGTCGAGTTGGCCACGCCCACCCAGTTTTTGTGCCTCCCAGTTATTTCTTTTCTGTGGGAAACTGGTCCAAATGGCTCTTTGAGTGTTTAAGGTTGCAGACCCCTGCCCTATACCCATGATGGGGAACGTATGGCACGCGTGCCATAGGTGGCATGCAGAGCTGCTCGGCAGCTGCTTTTCTGGTTTCCGGCATACACGTGCACCGGCCAGCTGATCTTTTCACGTGCCGGAGCATGCACACATGCCGATCAGCTGATCTTTGGGTTTCCAGCACTCCAGTGTGCATATGTGCATGTGCGCGCAAGTGTTCTGGTTTCGGCACTCGGTGACGAAAAGGTTCGCCATCACTGCCCTATAGCATTTCAGACAAACGGTTGTCCAATCTCTTCTTAAAAACCTCCAGTTTCAGAGAAAGATCCTCCTGCCTGTTTAAGGTCAGAGCTCCCTCCACCCTTGGGCAGCTCAGGTGGGTTTCCCAGCACCCCCCCCCTCCCCAAAGACCATCTCTCCTTAAACCAAGCCTTGGAAACACAAAGTCAGAGTGGATATTTAACTAGAATATCTCCATTATTAAAGGTCTCTCTCAGAAAATGTAATTATGTCTTAGCCAGCGATACCAACCTTCTCTGTCTAAAAGTGGTGGCCATGCTCCCTGAGGACAAGAAGAGTTTTAAGTGAACACATCTGGAATGGATACGCTTGAGAAAAGCTGGTGTATTTATTTATTTACATAACAACACACATATACCAGATAATTAAGGTAAAGGTAAAGGTAAAGGTTCCCCTCGCACATATGTGCTAGTCGTTCCCGACTCTAGGGGGCGGTGCTCATCTCCGTTTCAAAGCCGAAGAGCCAGCGCTGTCCAAAGACATCTCCGTGGTCATGTGGCTGGCATGACTCAACACCAAAGGTGCACGGAACGCTGCTACTTTCCCACCAAAGGTGGTCCCTATTTTTCTACTTGCATTTTTTACGTGCTTTCGAACTGCTAGGTTGGCAGAAGCTGGGACAAGTCACGGGAGCTCACCCCGTCACATGGCACTAGGGATTTGAACCGCTGAACTGCCCACCTTTCGATCGACAAGCTCAGCGTCTTAGCCACTGAGCCACCCCATCCCCCTACCAGATAATTAATATTGTGTTAATTTATTTTCTTTCAATATACGTAGCTGCCCAACAAGCGATCCCCGAGAGGCTAATGTCCAATTTAAAAGCACAGAAACTAACCCTTCCCCCACAACACACATAAGTGAGGCGACTGACATATCTACGGAAATAAATTCCTCAGAAAAGACTTTAGGCCCTCAAAGAATCAGGGCTTAAATAAATAAATAAATAAATAAGCACACACCCACATAATCCGAGTTGTGAGTGAGTGCTTTGGTGAGCTTTCTAATCCTATGAAAGCTCAATTGATGGAGAGCTGATTATTAGAATTCATGAAAAAAAACCCACGAAGTTCGAATTGTTCCAATTCTCAGGCTGTCATCCATGGAATTAATGGCCCTTCAGAAACTCAAAATTCTGAGGAATTAAAAATATTTGCAAAGCCACCCTCTACCACAAGATCTTTTTAAAAAAATCCCTTTCGTCTTCTACTTTTTTTTTCTTATGCTTCTATTTTACCTCTTCTGATTTTCTTTCTTTTTTCTTAACTGTCTCCACTCGATTATGTTTTCTAGGAATATCCATGGAACAGTGGTGGGTTTCAAATTTTTTTACTACCGATTCTGTGGGTGTGGCTTGGTGGGCGTGGCAGGGGAAGGATACTGTAAAATCTCCATTCCCTCCCCAATCCAGGGAAAGTTACTGCAAAATCCCCATTTCCTCCCTTATCAGCTGGGACTTGGGAGGCAAAGAATAGATGGGAGCAGTGCCAGTCAGAATTTTTACTACCGGTTCTCCGAACTACTCAAAATTTCCGCTACTGGTTCTCCAGAACTGGTCAGAACCTGCTGAAACCCACCTCTGCCACGGAGCCTGGATGTTCTTGGAATAATGAAGGATCCAGAGACATTTTTTGCAAATAAATATAAAGCTGAAAGATGTGCTAGCTGCCTGTTTATTTTTTTATGGGTTTTAGTTCAGTTTTTAATCACAACAACATTTTTAGAAAGCCAAGTGGGACAGCTAGAAATCTGCCTTTGAACCAAGCTCTTTAAAACAAGGGATTGACCTTTAGAAAACAGGACATACTTTTCAAATGACCAGCTATTTTGGTTGACTTGTGCTTGAAGGCACCAGAGCTGTTCAGATCCTTAGATAGGCATGTCCAGTGTGTGATGGAAAGGACTGTAGGGATGGCCAATACAAAACCTCTTTTGGGAAGAAAGAATCCAGAAGGACCAGGGGAGACAGGGTAGCAGGCTTCCAATACTGAGGGGCTGCCACAGAGAGGAAGGGGTCAAGCTATTTTCCAAAGCATCTGAAGGCCAGACAAGGAATAATGGATAGAAACTGATCAAGGAGAGATTCAACCTAGAAGTAAGGAGAAATTT
Source organism: Arizona elegans (assembly GCA_022577455.1). Classification (NCBI taxonomy): domain Eukaryota; kingdom Metazoa; phylum Chordata; class Lepidosauria; order Squamata; family Colubridae; genus Arizona; species Arizona elegans. Next base: position 13,080,905 of record JAKOOJ010000016.1, read on the forward strand.
TCTGACAGTGAGAACCAACCAATCAACCAATGAAACAGAAGCTGCCTTTGGAAGTTGTAGGGCTTCATCACTGGAGGCAGTCAAGAAGAGACTGGACTGCGATTTGTCAGAAATGGTGTAAGGTCTTCTGCTTGGATGAGGGGTTGGTATAGATGACCTACAAGATCCCTTCCAACTCTGTTAATCTGTTAATCTGACTATCTGACTCTGTTAATCTGACTATCTGTCTATCCAGCCTCACAAAAAACTGGCAAAAATTCTGTATTGGTTCCCTTTGGCTGTAATTCCAGAGACATGTAACAAAATCTACTTTCCTGGCATGTTACTCCAAATATGTTGAGATTACCATTCTTATTCTTCCCGAATCATTCTAATTCTGGTTTTATTTACAGGACCTATTAAGTCTTGTCTCTGGTGGTCCCTTCGTAATGAGATGCTTAAAAGGTCTTGCAGTCTTTGCATTTTTTTTTTTTTTGAACGCACTTCTTATAAGAAGGTTTTGTCTTCTTCACACTGTATATTGTAATTCTTAGGAACAAAAGCAGGCTCTAATGAACAGACAAGTCAAGGCCAACATCACAGATAAGCCAGGGAATGGAAGATTTGGAATACAATGGGGTGTCAGTTCGCGAAGAGTAAATGTTGCCTTTTCCAACAGAGAGCTGGGATTTCGAACGGTTTGCTGTATCATATTTTCAGACTGATGGCCTTTGGCAACGAAAGCCAGGGGAACTGCTCTTTCTGCCAGACTTATTAATATCGTTGCTTGAATTTTACCTGGCTTTTTAGATGATTCTTGTCTCTCGAAGAAGCCTAGGTTAATTCAAAAGGAAGAGGTGGAGGGAATCCAAATTATAGCTCTGTCTTTGGATAAGGCACCCAAGGGGAACATAGGAGGGAACCAAGCAATCGACTCTTTAATGCCAGAAAAGGAACGGTGAGAAACATGCTAGCATTTATATGTCATTTAAAATGGAATGGAATAGAATGAGATAATGAATGGACTGGACTGGACTAGGATAGGATAGGATAGGATAGGATAGGATAGGATAGGATAGGATAGGATAGGATAGGATAGAACAATGAATGGAATGGAATGGAATGGAATGGACTAGGAGAGGAGAGGAGAGGAGAGGAGAGGAGAGGAGAGGAGAGGAGAGGAGAGGAGAGGAGAGGAGAGGATAGAACGATGAATGGAATGGATTGGAATGGAATGGAATAGGACAATGACTGGACTGGACTGGACTGGACTGGACTAGGAGAGGAGAGGAGAGGAGAGGAGAGGAGAGGAGAGGAGAGGAGAGGAGAGGAGAGGAGAGGAGAGGAGAGGAGAGGAGAGGAGAGGAGAGGAGAGGATAGAGATGAATGGAATGGAATGGAATGGAATAGGACAATGACTGGACTGGACTGGACTGGACTGGACTGGACTGGACTAGGAGAGGAGAGGAGAGGAGAGGAGAGGAGAGGAGAGGAGAGGAGAGGAGAGGAGAGGAGAGGAGAGGAGAGGAGAGGAGAGGAGAGGATAGAGATGAATGGAATGGAATGGAATGGAATAGGACAATGACTGGACTGGACTGGACTGGACTGGACTAGGAGAGGAGAGGAGAGGAGAGGAGAGGAGAGGAGAGGAGAGGAGAGGAGAGGAGAGGAGAGGAGAGGAGAGGAGAGGAGAGGATAGAGATGAATGGAATGGAATGGAATGGAATAGGACAATGACTGGACTGGACTGGACTGGACTGGACTGGACTGGACTAGGAGAGGAGAGGAGAGGAGAGGAGAGGATAGAGATGAATGGAATGGAATGGAATGGAATAGGACAATGACTGGACTGGACTGGACTAGACAATAGAATAGAATAGAATAGAATAGAATAGAATAGAATAGAATAGAATAGAATAGAATAGAATAGAATAGAATAGAATAGGACAATGAATGGAATCGAATGGACTGGAATACTTTATTGGCCAAGTGTGATTAGATAAGACAAGGAATTTGTCTCTGCTGCAGAAGCTCCGGGGTGACTTTCCCTTCATGAAGCTCCACCTGGAAGATCAGTATCCATAGTAAACCTCAACCTTACAACCATTCATTTATCAACCCTTCAAACTTACAATCGCATTGAAAAAAAAAATATTTACGACCAGTCCTTGCACTTATGAACGTTGCAGCATCTCCACAGTCATGTGAGCAAAACGTGAGTGCTTGGCATGTGGTCACAACAGTTTCAGTGTCCCCGGATTTCAACCCTGAAGCCAAGTAATACACCCATAGCAAACAGAACTCTGTGCCAATATGGTATCTCAAAATATTCTTTGAAGAATCTACCTGCCTCGGAGTTCTGTTTGCTGTGGGTGTATTACTTGGAACACTCACACTGGCGTTGTGTGATTGCCGTTTGTGGCCTTCCTAGCTGGCTTCTGATCAGCAAAGTCATTGGGGGAAGGCATATTCGCTTAACACCTGCACTAATTTGCTTAACAACTGTGGCATGACTCTCTTAACAACATTGCCTTGCTTGGCCATGGACATTTTGGTCCAAGTTGTGGTTTTAAGTCAAGGACTACCTGCATTTACTTCCTTGAGTGGCAGATGGGAGCACAGGACAACAATCACAGCATTTATCCAAGAAAACTAAATGCCCTAACAGGAAACAAGAATGCAAAACTCATTCCTTTTCTTCCTTGAATTTTCCCTATTTTAGATGCAGTTCTTTTCCAAGGACAGAATGCAGAGCAGCTTCAACACCAGATTATTGTTTTTTAATTCCATGGAAATTATCAATCTTAAACACTGCTGCTCTTGATCTGATTCTTTATATGCATCTTCTCTCTGACTTTTCCCCAAGTTTAAGAGAATCAAAGAAGGAGGCCAAGACATTCCTTCATCCTCATGCTGAACACTGGGTCAAAATTATGTGTCATCGGTGCATAAATGTGGGACTGGCCATAGAGTTCACCGAACATGCAAGAGCCAAACCTGATGCCCAATTCTAGGTGGGGTAGCAATGAGAAAACAAAGGATTATGTTGCAAAAGTGTCAACAAGCTGCAAGTGCTAAAGATCAGCCACAAAGCTTAATGTACACATTATTTGAAGTTTCACCCAAGGATTGGAAAATAACTGCCTAAACGAGTTCGATTATAAATTCCAATTGTCTAGTGACACACACACATACAAAGGAACATTTGGTCTGGTGCAATTTTATTCAGCTGTAACGAGACAGGAAGAAAGAAAATCTTTCCACCCAGTGAAGAATCCAAGACTACAGGCTCACTTAAAAATGAAGAAAAGAGCTAAATTTTGGCACTCACAAAATATTTGTCCTGGGGATTTTACAGTATCCTTCCCCTGGAGTGGGGAGGAAATAGTGATTTTATAGTAACCTTCTCCTGGAGTGGGGTGGGAATGGAGATTTTACAATAACCTTCCCCTGGAGTTGGTGGGAATGGGGATTTTATAGTATCCTTCCCCTGGAGTGGGGTGGGAATGGAGATTTTACAGTATCCTTCCCTTGGAGTGGGGAGGGAATGGGGATTTTGCAGTAACCTTCCCCTGGAGTTGGTGGGAATGGGGATTTTATAGTATCCTTCCCCTGGAGTAGGGTGGGAATGGAGATTTTACAGTATCCTTCCCCTGGAGTGGGGTGGGAATGGAGATTTTGCAGTAACCTTCCCCTGGAGTTGGTGGGAATGGAGATTTTACAGTATCCTTCCCCTGGAATTGGTGGGAATGGAGATTTTACAGTATCCTTCTCCTGTCACGTCCACCAAGCCACGCCCGACCAAGCCACGCCCACAGAACTGGTAGTAAAAAATTTTGAATCCCACCACTGGTCCCCAACTGCAGGGCCATGGACTGGAACCAGGCCATGGCTTTCCAATGGACAAGCTCAGTCTCTTAGCCACTGAACTATCTAGTCAGGCTATTTCAGAAGGTGGTGGTGAGTGGGTCTTATTATCACCTTGTACAGATGTCTTCCGTTCTCCAAATGGATCCAGCTGCCATTTCAGGTGAATTTTGCTGCAACTGCAAACTGCAGGAATATTCTGGTAGCTGTAAGAAGCAGCGGAGAGCGAATAACAGGGCAGAATCATTTGCTCTTTGCCTCTAGCAGGATAACCCGGTTGGATCAGCCTTCAGCCCCTAAAGTGTTTGACCTTAGCCATTCTTAGCGCAACGGTGTTAGCCAACACTTTTTATGCACCATATCTTTAAATCAAAAGTCGGTTAGTAAACTCCTGGGTTCCTTTGGCTGTTTTCTGTTCTCATGCGGTTACGGATAGATAAGGCAGATTACGACTGCATTTACCTCTGCATCTGTTTCAGGTCACCTGGACAAGAAAGATCCAGTGCGGGGCCTTTGGTGTTCCTGGAATGACGTACCAGTGATTCATGGCCGTGGTGTTTTATCTGGCTGATTTGTGAGAACCTGTCATTAAATTATAGGCAAAAGATCTAAACCAAAATCTCATGGTGTACTTTTACTGCTTTGAATCAACTGGCGTTGCAAAACCACTGCATTGGATGCTCTTAATTTAGTTGTACTAAATGTGCTGAATTTTTGCTATGAAGGCATTATTTTTGTCCCCCCTCCTCTTCCTCTCTGCCTTCTACTCCTCCTACTCCTCCTTCTCTGCCTCCTCCTCCTCCTTTTCCTTCTTCTCCTTCTCTGCCTTCTCCTCCTCCTCTGCCTCCTCCTCCTCCTCTGCCTTCTCCTCCTCCTCCTCCTACTTTTCTGCCGCCTCCTCCTTCTCTGCCTTCTCCTCTTCCTCCTCCACCTTCTCTTCCTCTTCCACCTTCTTTTCCTCCTCCTCCTTCTCCTTCTCCTCCTCCTTTTCCTCCTCCTTCTCTGCCTTCTCCTCCTCCTCCTTTTCCTCCTCCTCCTCCTCCTCTGCCTTCTCCTTCTCCTCCTCCTCACAATTGTCTATCCACTGCAGGATGAAGGCCACTTCTGCATGTTTCTAACCAATACGGTCTTGAGTTTTCCTTTGCCAATCGGGTCCATAATACTTTCTGATGTCACTCCATCTTGTTTTAGATCTCTTTCGTGGATGTTTTTTTTAATCAAGTGGGATCCGTTCTAGGACTGCCATGGTCCACCTGCCATCAGTTCTTCTTGCTATGTCACCGGCCCATTTCCATTTTAATTCTTTCACTCTCTTGATGATATGGTATAGTTTCGTTTGTTCTCTAATCTGTGTGCAGGTCTTTCTATCTTGTCTTGCGTTGCTGAGCAGGTATCTTTCCAGGTTTTCTTTAATTAGAACATGCATCTTAGGTTTTTGGTACTGTCCATGGGGTTTTCATGGCAAAGATACTGGAGTGGGTTGCCATTTCCTTCTTCTGATGCGGGTGAAGGAGGAGAGTGCAAATTTGGCTGTAAACTCAACATTAAGAAAACTAAGATCATGCCTACCGGCCCTCTCAATTCCTGGCAAATAGATGGGAAAGAAATGGAGGTAGTGACAGGTTTTATTTTCCTGGGCTTCAAGATGACTGCACATGGGGACTACAGCCAAGAAATTAAAAGACGCTTGCTCCTGGGGAGGAAAGCTATGGCAAAGCTAGACAGCATTTACTAAAAAGCAGAGACATCACTCTGCCAACAAAAGTGTGTATAGTCAAGGCTATGGTCTTCCCAGTTGCAATGTACGGCTGTGAAAGTTGGACCATAAGGAAGGCTGAGCACCAAAGAATTGAGACCTTTGAACAATGGTGCTGGAGAAGACTCCTGTGATTCCCTTGGACTGCAAGGCGATCCACCCAGTCAGTCCTAGAGGAGATCAACCCTGATTGCTCTTTAGAAGGCCAGATCCTGAAGAGGAAACTCAAATACTTTGGCCACCTAATGAGAAGGAAGGACTCACTGGAGAAGAGCCTAATGCTGGGAACGATGGAGGGCAAAAGAAGAAGGGGACAGCAGAGAACGAGGTGCCTGGATGGAGTCACTGAAGCAGTCGGCATGAGCTTAAATGGTCTCTAGTGGATGGTAGAGGAGAGGAAGCCCTGGAGGAAAGTTGTCCATGGGGTCGCGATGGGTCGGACACGACTTCGCAACTAATAACAACAAAATTTTAGGTTTTTTTAAATTAAAAGTAAATAAAAAATTGAAGTAAAGGCCTCAGCGCCATTCAATGACTCCAATATTATTCTTAATTTTATTCCTGGCTTTACTGTATTCACTGGAGTTTAGTCTTGCAAATGTACTCTCCCACGGCATGTTATGCAAAGATTCTATTCCTAGCAAAACGTCAATCTCATAGCTTTATAGTGAGCCAATGGTGACATCTAGTGGACATAAAGGAGAAAATATCTCGATCCCACTGGTCCAAGCAGATTTTGATTATGTACAAAATTTAGGCAAAGGAACCAGGAGAGCAACTGACTCGTAGGAAGAATATCTGTGTAATATTATAAATTCTATTGGTTTTGTATCTATTATAAACATCATTATGCTCGCATTCTGCCACAATCCCAAGGAGGAATTAGCCTTCAAAAATTGGATCTAAGACCTCCTAGAGAACAATAGAAAAATAGAAAACATCCTTTACTGCCACCAACTGGTGGGTGTGGATTTTTGTCTGAGATATGATACTCAACTAAGCACAGTAATAACAATCTACCTTCAAGCCCTGGATAAGAAAAGTAGGATGGACGTAAACTAACTGACTGAAATATATTACACACAGAAATAAATCCTATTTGACAACTCCTATGAATGCCTTCTTCACATAGTTTTTCTTAATGGCCGCGTTCGCCCATTTGTTATGTATATTGTTTTATTTAATAGACTAACCCTTAAATCTTTCTTTTACTTAAGGCAATGGTGGGATTCAGCTGGTTCGCACCTATTCGGGAGAACCGATTGTTAAGTTTCTAAACAGTTCGGAGAACCAGATGTTGGAAGAAATCTTATTTTGTTTTTTTTCCCCACTTTACAGGGCTAATCCTGTAAGGAAGGCAGGAAGGAAACATTCTGGTGGTGTTTCTAGCCTAATCTTTATTGCTCTGCTTACAGAAACAGCCTCTCTGGTTAACCCTTATTACATTGTAACAGCTAAGGTGAAGCACCCATCATTGTGAGTGATGTTGAGTTGGCCACGTCCACACGGTCTCATGACCACTGAACCATGCCTATCCAGTTGGTCATTAGGGCAGAGAATGGTTTGTTAAATTATTTGAATCCCACCACTGATTTAAGGGTTATGTTTATTACTATATATTACCCCACCTTTTATATAGGTAGTCCAGGGGTGGGTTCTACTTACCTTTACTACCAGTTCAAAATGGGACTGAGCGTGCGCGCTTCGGCGCATGCACAGAAGCTTCTGTGCATGTGCAGAAGCTTCCTGATGACGTCCAGGTTTGGTGGGCGGAGCCTCCCGCTGGTTTTACTACTGGTTCTTGCAAACCGGTCCGAACCGGGGGCAACCCACCACTGAGGTAGTCCCTGTTTACAATAATTCATTTACTGACCATTCAAAATTACAACGGCATTGAAAAAAGTGACTTATGCCAGTGGTGGGATTCAAATTTTTTTACTACTGGTTCTGTGGGCGTGGCTTGGTGGGTGTGGCATGGCTTGGTGGGCGTGGCATGGCTTGGTGGGCGTGGCAGGGGAAGGATACTGTAAAATCTCCATTTGCTCCCCACTCCAGGGGAAGGTTACTGCAAAATCCCCATTTCCTCCCAATCAGCTGGGACAACCACCCTGTGATGTAGACTGGGCTGAGAGAGAGAGAGAGCGCGTGAGAAAATGGCAAGTCCAAAAGTCACGTACTGATCTCCCATAGCTGAGAATGGATTTGGATCTCCCTGGAGCAGGGGTCGCCAACCTTTCGGACCTCAGGGACCACTAAATTTATAATTTTAAATCATGCGGACCACTAATATGATTTTTTTTAAAATAAAAGATAAATAGTATTTAGTGCAATATAAAAAATGCAAATAATTATTCTGCGGATCACCAACATTTTCTGCTCTGGAGTCCTTGCCTAACCCTTAACCTCTATACCAGGCTCTCTCTCTTTCTCTCTCTCTCTCTCTCTCTCAACCCATTTTTTAATGTTTGCACAATAGATTGAAATCGGGTAGTTAAGAGACGTTGCTGGGTTGACACAACACAACTAAACCACAAAGCAAAGGTTAAAATTAGCCAAGCATCGCCCTCCCCAATAGCCCTTTGACCGGAGCTCAGTCATGCGACACACGGCCTTTAAAGTTTTTAAAAATCAAAGCGAGGCTGCCTGTCATCCAATCAGCGCCTCGCGTTCCAGAGCTCTCGGCCAATGACAGAGCAACGGGAAGTGAATTTAAAGGGAGGCGAGAACGTAGAGCTAGGAAATGTGTAGAACGGACCCAGCATCCACTTGCAAGATGCACAGAGCTCAAAAGGGTTCACACAGTCAAACGTCACTGCTTTTCACACTTGGCAGCTTTGAGATGGTTTGGACGTCTTAGCTCATGCTTTGCTTTTGTACCAACACTGAATTGTGTATGAATGATATATAGTAATATATAATGATATATTATTATATCTTCTCATCGTTCCCATCACCCATCTCCTCCCACTTATGACTGTATGACTATAACCTTGTTGCTTGTATTCTTACGATTTATATTGACATTGTTTCTTGATTGCTTATTTGTATCCTATGACCATCATTAAGTGTTGTACCTTATGATTCTTGACGAATGTATCTTTTCCTTTATGTACACTGAGAGCATATGCACCAAGACAAATTCCTTGTGTATCCAATCACATTTGGCCAATAAAGAATTCTATTCTATTCTATATGAGATATGATATGATATGATATGATATGATATGATATAATGCAATGCAATGCAATGCAATACAATACAGTACAATGATAGATGATATATAAAGAGGCTGGGTGGACACAACCACCATACTCAACCAAAAATCAAATTTTGCAAGGCTGGCTGAGGAGTTGAAGTGTCCACACGTCTTACAATTAGCCAGGTTGAGAAACATTGAAATAAGTAGAGCTTTGCGGCTCCTTTAAGAAAGAAAGAAGAGGGAGGGGGGAAACCTAGAGTCGAGTTCGTTCTTCCGCCTGCGAAGGCGCCTGCGCCAACGGCGGTAGCCAATCCGAAGATCAAGAGGGAGGAGTCCACCTGTCGAGCGGAGAGGGGCGGAGTTTGGGGAAAAAAAAACACACCAGGCTCAGCCAATGAGGAGCACGCCAGGCTTCCTCTCCCGAGCCAATGGGAAAGCAGAGCGCGAAAGGCGCCATCGGTTGGATGGGTCGGGGCGATGGCGGGCGTAATGGCGGCGGTTGGAGCGGCTCCCTCTGAGTAGCTGGCGGCTTCTCTCCGACGGGAGGGCTGCCCGAGAAGGACTGGAGACTGGGAGAACCCTCGGAGGGAGAATTCCTCTCTTAACCCTCTTTCCTGTGGTTAAGATCTCGAGAGTACTGGGGAGGCAGGCAGGCAGGCAGGCATCGAGGTAACGGAGGGGGACATTTACCAAGACCACCGGACGGGCAGGAGGATAGTTAGTTACCAAGGCAACCGGGGGGGCAGGAGAGTAAAGGTAAGGGGGGGGTAGTTACCAGGGCAACCGGGGGGGCAGGAGAGTAAAGGTAAGGGGGGTAGTTACCAGGGCAACCGGGGGGGCAGGAGAGTAAAGGGGGGCAGGAGAGTAAAGGTAAGGGGGGTAGTTACCAAGGCAACCGGGGGGGCAGGAGAGTAAAGGTAAGGGGGGGGTAGTTACCAGGGCAACCGGGGGGGCAGGAGAGTAAAGGTAAGGGGGGTAGTTACCAGGGCAACCGGGGGGGCAGGAGAGTAAAGGGGGGCAGGAGAGTAAAGGTAAGGGGGGGTAGTTACCAAGGCAACCGGGGGGGGCAGGAGAGTAAAGGTAAGGGGGGGGTAGTTACCAAGGCAACCAGGGGGGCAGGAGAGTAAAGGTAAGGGGGGGGTAGTTACCAAGGCAACCGGGGGGGGCAGGAGAGTAAAGGTAAGGGGGGGGTAGTTACCAAGGCAACCAGGGGGGCAGGAGAGTAAAGGGGCAGGAGAGTAAAGGTAAGGGGGGTAGTTACCAGGGCAACCGGGGGGGCAGGAGAGTAAAGGGGGGCAGGAGAGTAAAGGTAAGGGGGGGTAGTTACCAAGGCAACCGGGGGGGGGCAGGAGAGTAAAGGTAAGGGGGGGTAGTTACCAGGGCAACCGGGGGGGCAGGAGAGTAAAGGGGGGCAGGAGAGTAAAGGTAAGGGGGGGTAGTTACCAAGGCAACCGGGGGGGGCAGGAGAGTAAAGGTAAGGGGGGGTAGTTACCAGGGCAACCGGGGGGGCAGGAGAGTAAAGGGGGGCAGGAGAGTAAAGGTAAGGGGGGGTAGTTACCAAGGCAACCGGGGGGGGCAGAAGAGTAAAGGTAAGGGGGGGTAGTTACCAGGGCAACCAGGGGGGCAGGAGAGTAAAGGGGCAGGAGAGTAAAGGTAAGGGGGGGTAGTTACCAGGGGGGCAGGAGAGTAAAGGGCGGGGCAGGAGAGTAAAGGTAAGGGGGGGTAGTTACCAGGGCAACCAGGGGGGCAGGAGAGTAAAGGTAAGGGGGGGTAGTTACCAGGGCAACTGGGGGGGGCAGGAGAGTAAAGGTAAGGGGGGGGTAGTTACCAGGGCAACCAGGGGGGCAGGAGAGTAAAGGTAAGGGAAGGTAGTTACCAGGGCAACCGGAGGGTGGGGCAGGAGAGTAAAGGTGGGCAAGAGAGTGAAGATAAATCAGGATAGGTAGCACGGCAACAGGGGGGTGGGGGCAAGAGAGGAGTCATCAAGGTAATGAGATAGTTACCAGGGCAACCAAAGGAGCAGAGGAGTCATAGGTAAGGGGGGCTAGATACTAGGGCAACCGAGGGGATCAAGAAGATAGGCATCAAGGTAACAGGTGGGAGGGAATAGTTACCAGAGTGGTGGAGGGGGTGGAAGAGTAGTTATCAAGGTAAGAGAGGGGTAATTTCTAAGATAACTGGGGAGGAGGGCAGAAGGGTAGTCCCTCAGGGCAACTGGGAGCAGAGCCATGGTAGACCTTCCAGGTTGCGCCTCCATTTGCAAAAAGGTCCAGTGGCTAGAGTAATGGGGCTTGCTTGACTTTTTTTGCAAATGGGGAGAGGGCATCGCTTTTCTTTGAGAAGCTTTGGAGATGGACGGTGCTGCCCCATGCCTGTCAATGCCAGCAGAGGCTTAGGTTCCTTGGTTTGCAAGCCCTACTGTGAGCATGTTTGTTTGGAAGGGTGGCCCCAGTGACTGTAGAGCCCGGGGATCCATTTCTCATCTTTAAGCCTGCTTGGATCGGATTAGGATGCTGAAATAAGCGGGGCTCCACCTTTGGTTCTCGGTTCAGGCGGATGACCTCTCCTCGCGCTTGGGAGCTTCCAGGTTACCAGCGGCTGAAGCATCATGACCTGCTCTCACAATGTGGTTTTCCTCTTGGACACGGCGGATTCCGCCGAGAAAGATCACCTTCACCTGGCCGCCTTGAGGATCTTGAATTTCTTGGGTTGCAAGTTTGGTCTGGCTAAGGTCCGATGGGATTTCAAATTCTTTGACTCCATGAGAATCCGTGGCCGGGCTTCGCGAGTAGGCAGTTTCCGGGAGCTTGGGTCCCGCAGCTGGGAAGACTTTGAGGAAGAGCTAGAGGCTAGGTTCGGGAAGCAGCTCTGCCCTCCGTGCTCACCAGGCCCGACGCCACGATCCACCGTCACTCGGAACATTCTGAAAGAAACCCTGCTGGACTATCAGTGGGACCGCCCTGAAATAGTCTCTCCTACCAAACCAGTCCTGAGGAGCCAGAAAAACAAATTAACTGTGATTGTGGACAATCCTCCAGCGGAATCCACTCACACGGGCTTTGCTAATGCCATTTTCGTCTTATCTCCCTGCCCTCATTCCCGGAGGGAACTATGGCAATTTATATCTGGGATCTACGCTCCTTTGCCAGAAGAACTGCCTCCTTCGCATGACCTGGCTGAAAAATTCCTCCCTAAGGGAATCCAAGACATGATGGTCAGTCATAAGGTCACTCTGTATTGGATAGACACCACTGAATGGTCCAAGGTAAAAAAAAAATCTCAGATTATCGTTCTGTTTGTTATGTTGGCTGCATTCGTTTTCCCTCCTTCGAAACTCATACGTTATTGTTTTATTTGGTACTACCCAAGCTATAAAACTGTAATAGAGCAAATGGTTCCATGTTTATCTAGTGGGGTTTGATGACCGATCGATCAAATTCAGAATTTTTATTTATTTATTTTAACATTTCAACGTACCTTTCTCTAGTTTTCTCAATTACCTACATGGAACCGGCTACAGGTAGTCCTCGACTTATGACCACAAGCGAGCCCCAAATTTATGTTGCTAAGTGAGGCATTTGTTAAGTGGGGTTTGCCCCATTTACGATTTTTCTTGTGAGTAAATCACTGCAGGTGTTAGAGTTCATAACTCAGTCGTTAAGTGGATCTGGCTTCTCCATGGACTTTGCTTGTCGGAAGGCCGCAAAAGGGGAATCACATGATCCCAGGACATTGCACCGGTCACAAATATGAGCCAGTTGCCAAGCCTCCGAATTTTGACCATGTGACCATGGGGATGCTGCAAAAATCGTAACGGTTATAAGTCACTTTTTCCAGTGCCATTGTAACTTTGGACAGTCACTAAATGAACTGTTGTAAGTCGAGGACTGCCTGTATAGGTGTTTCTGATCCTGAAGTTTTCTTGCATGCTGATCATGCTCTTCTTTCTACCAAATAACAGACAAGACTAACTGCATAATCCTTGGATAAATATTTGTGCCCAGCCTTTCTCAGCATTGTTTCCTTGGAGGGATCCTTGAAATAATCTCTTAGTCTTGGGAAACCCCTGCATTAAAAATGGCAAATATGTAAACATTTCAGCATATAGTTCATTTCTAACCTTGACAATTCATCTTTTACAACATCAAAGTGGCAAGCCAGCTGCTGAGTTGCAGTGCATAAAAATTCCCACCACGGCAAGCACTAGCTCAGCTCACAAAATCCGTAGCCACCTCTTGCAGAAGAACCCTCGTATTCCGTGAAACTCCAGTTGGGAAACATGGTTTGTGCCTGTGAAAATGGTCTGTGCATTCCCATAGGCCACAGTTGCTGGGTTGCCAACTGGTGATTTATATAAGATAACTTCCTAACATTACGTTTGTGGTGTAATAGTTTAAGAAAAGACTTGGGAGCCACTGTGCTACAGATTTATGTTTTCTGGAGTTTGTACCCTTGCTTAGATCAGGGGTGTCAAACTCAATGGCTTCTGGGGTGTTTAGATCTGTCCCGTGAGGCTTCCCTGGAAACAGTGAAGGACTGGCCCGCGGTGCCTCTGACAGCAAAAACAGAGCTCTCGAGGGCCACCTGTGGCCCTCCCATGCTCCGTTTTCACCAGTAGAGGGTTGCAGGAGACCGTCATAGCCAAGAATGGAGCTTGCGAGCCCGTTTTCACTGGCAGAGCGCTTGGGCCACCACAGGCGCCTGCAACACAAGTGATGTCGAGCTTGCCACGCCCACCCTGGCCACGCCTCCCCCCCCAGGTCAAACACAACCCTGATGCGGCCCTCAATGAAATCGAGTTTGACACCCCCGCTTAGATGCTATTGTAGAAACAGAGTTGTTTCTCTTTTGCAAAAGCTGCAACATTCTTGGGGAACATGGAGAAGATCCTCTGTTATCGAAAAGAAGCTTCCAGCAGGCTTACGTGGGAGATGATCAGTGGTGGGTTGCTCCCGGTTTGCACCGGTTCGCAAGAACCGGTAGTAAAAATTGGTAGTAATTCGGAGAACCAGTAATAACATTGGCTGGCCACGCCCCCGAACTGGTCCCTGGCCCGGTCGCCGCTCACTTACCCCGCCCACTTCATCAGAGGCTTTTTTAAAAAAAAAACGTTTTAAAACACTTTTTCTACAACCTCTTCGGCTGAAAAAATGCTTTTAAAAGTAAAAAAAAAAAGCCTCTAATGATCGTGCGGCTCAGCTGGGATCGTTAGAGGCTTTTAAAAGCCTTTTTTTTTTTTTTGCTGCAAAGGTTGCAGAAAAGGCATACTCTTAAAATGCTTTTAAAAGTAAAAAAAAAAAAGTTGGCCACGCCCACCCAGTCACATTACCCCACCACCAAGCCACACCCACAAAACAAGCCACGCCCACAGAACTGGTAGTAAAAAAAAATTAGAACCCACCCCTGGAGAAGATCATTACTGGAACACTGACTTCATTTTTATTTATTAATTTTAAAAAATATTTGCTGCCCATCTCATATTGAAACGACTGGACGGTTCATGTAACGTGCAGGTGCCCAAGAAACCATATTGCAGCTCAGCATCACCGTCTGGTTCAAAGGTCACGGCAAGTGAGTGGATAAGTTCCCACAACCTGCTGAGTCATAAATCGCACAGCTCAATGTTAACCTAGTCTTGCATATTGTACTGTTCTTACCTGTGACGATCAGCCTTATTCCGGTCATTGTTGATTTGTCTCCTTTCAGCTTCTTGATCCCCCCGATCACGTTGGCTACCTCACGTTGCTTGAAATGATGCGCATTCTGGGAGGCACCATTTTGCCCTCGGAGGTCTTAACGCAGCATTTAGATCATCAGAAAAAAAGGACCATCCATTCATCTTCCGATCTTCCATCGTTCACTCCTTGGACTAAACTGCTGCCTTTGGATTCCGCTTTGAACGGCTTGTTTTCCTCACGTTCTTCTTTACAAACGTCCTTCCCAAATCTGGATGGAGTCCTGCTCCTGAAGGCGGATGGTAACGAAAAATAATACATATGGGGGCGGGGGGGTGGTTTACAGGTAGTCCTTGATTTAACAACAGTTCATTTAATGACCGTTCAAAGCAGGGGTGAAATACTCCCGGTTCGCCCGATCTGGTAGCGATGGCGGGTGGTTCGGAGAACCGGTAGCAAAAATCCCTGCGCCGCCCCCCCCCTTCCATTCCCAGCTGAGCCACGCGATCATCAGAGGCTTTTTTTATTATTTTTAAAAGCATTTTTTCTACAACCTCTTCTGCCGAAAAAATGCTTTTAAAAGTTTTTTAAAAAAAGTCTCTGATGATCACGTTGCTCAGCTGGGATCGTCAGAGGCTTCTAAAATCATTTTTTTCTGCAACCTCTTAAGGTTGTAGAAAAAATGCTTTTAAAGTAAAAAAAAAAAAGTTGGCCACGCCCACCCAGTCACATTACCCCCCCCAAGCCACGCCCACAGACCCTGTAGTAACAAATTTTAGATTTCACCCCTGGTTCAAATTACAACGGCACTGAAAAAAGTGATTGATTGATTGATTGATTGATTGAGTTTATATAGCCGCCTATTCACCCAGGGCGGCTCACAGATTATAAAATCACATTTAAAACAATAAAAACTAAAAAGGAGAATGAAATAAATTAATATAGTACAATATAACAAAATCACCTCGCATGAGCCATTGAATGGGGTCCATCCCGCTTGGGCTTATTATCAGGGGATGTCTTATCTTGAGGGAAACGGTCTCATTTTTCTAGCATTTTTCTCAGCTGTTATTCTTTATTCTTTTATTCATTACTGCATACAGAAATTCTAGAAAGAAAGTTTGCTTGCTTGATAAACAAAGTATAACCTTTTTGATCTTCAAAATGAGCAGGAAAAGAAGAAGCCCGGAGTTGTGCTGTGGTGCTGGAGCCCTTAACTTTGAACCAGAGGCACTTCGAAGGGACAGTCACGATACAACTTAAATGCACCATGACAGACTGGAAGTCAGCACCCGTTAGAAATCTTCACACGGAGAGCTGGACACTCCAGAGCAAGCCATTGGGACCTTCGGCTCGAGAGATTCGTTGGTTCCAGCAGTTTGTAAAATATATTCTGGCTCAAGGACTTCATATGGTAAGTCTCTCTTTTCATTCTGCAAAGCAAATCTACTGATAAGTTCTGTATTTTTTGGACTTTAAGGTGCACCTTTTTTCCACCGAAAAGTGGGAGAAAATTTAGATGCGTCTCATAGACCGAATACGGGCATTTTTGGCCTCCCGAACCCTCTGTGCGTCGCGTTTCACCCTCCCCCGCCCCCAGAAGCACTCTGCAGTGCTCCACATGGCCTCTTTTTGGCGAAAATGGGCTGTGCGGAGCACTGCAGAGTGCTTCTGGGGGCCGGGGAGGGCGGAAACGCGATGTGCGGAGGCCAAAAACAATTTTTTTCTTGTTTTCCTCCAGTAAGTTTAGGTGCGTCTTATAGTCTGAAAAATACGGTAATTGATAAGCATGGTGATGTTTCACAATCAGGTTGTCCTCTGCTTACGACCACAACTGAGCCCAAAATTTATGTTGTTAAGTGAGAAATTTGTTAAGTGAGTTGTGCCCCATTTTACGACTTTTCTTGTCGTCTTTGTTAAGGGAATCACTGCTGTTGTTAAACTGGTAACAGGGTTGTTAAGTGAATCTGGTTTCCCCGTTGACTCTGCTCATCAGAAGGTCACACGATCCCAGGAAACCGCAACGGTCATAAATATGAATCAGTTATCTAGTATCTGAATGTAAATCATGGGACCGTAGGGATGCTACAACGGCCACAAATATAGAAAAACGGTCATAAGTCAAGTTTTTCAGTAATGTTGTAACTTTGAGCGGTCTCTAAGTGATCTGTTGTAAGTCGAGGACTACAACAGTATCTGGTAGGAGCTCTGGTAGAAAGAATGTCCAGTAGAGAAGTTTTTTCCAATAGTTTATTCACTCTGAGTAAACTTGCACTGTGCTTTCTTTTAACATGGTGCAAACTGGTTTTTATTTTTGAAAAGGCAACTGGTCTGGTTTTCTTTTGAGGAAGAAGATGTTTCGCTTCCTATTCTGGAAGCTTCATCAGTTGTATTGGATGGTGCGGGAGATGGAAGGACAGTTAGCGACAGTTGGGATTAGCTGGTGGGGGTGGGAAATGATAGGTTCTGACAGGAGGTTGGTGGGGTCGGAAATGGATGTTTCACCATTCTTGAAACCAAGGATTATGCAAGCCGCTGAAAGATTGAGAGGTAGCTCCCAGCTCTCCAAAGACTGCCATCAATCTGTAATTCTCAAGAGAGAAGGAAACAATGGTGACATATATTGGGGGAAAACCAGGTCAGCCTTTAGGCCTCTTCAAAAACGACTTTGCTCCATGGAAAATGAAATATTTGCTGAGTCCGTAGCATCATTCACCTCACTGAAGTGCCTTCACAACGCCTTCTGGGGCCTTGTCCAACCAACAGCTTTATGGGACTCTAGACGTTAAACGAAGCCACAGAGCAGCTTATCTGTTTCAAAGGATGCTTTGCTGAAAGGATGGTCGAAACAAAATCCCTCCTTCAAAGCATCCTTTTTTGTGTGTGTTTCTCAGGAAGGGTTTGTGCAACCCCTCATTGTTCTCATGTTTCTCTTCTGTTGGAAAGGTCGCTGAAGTGACATTTTCATCCGGAGCTCATTCTCCTTGTACTGGAGTTTTCTCCCCCATCTCTGGCACCACCGCGCTTCTTTCTCTGCTCTTTGCTGAAGGAGTGGCAGAAGCTGAAGGGTCCCTCCTTCAGCCCTCTCCTGTGGCAGAGAACTTTTCCAAGGAGGAGGACTTCTGTTTGCCAGAAGTCGTGAGCAGCGTGCTACGTCAAGTTATGGAGGACTCAGACGAAGACCACCAAGCAAGTCCTGGTAAGCCTGATCTTTTTTTTACCACTCTGGTTTTCAGATGTTCCAAGAAGTCCCCCAATATTTTGTCTGAAAAGGAACTGTTTGCAGTGTCCCAGTACAGGCAGATTTTCTTGGCCAATGACCTGTTCGGAATTGTTGTGGCCTGTTGGCCGCCAGCCCCTCCAGCAGCTGAACCAGAGGAGGAAGAGGAGGCGTGGAAGTCAGGGCCAGCATCAAGGAATCCTGAGAGCTCCAAGGGGGAAGAGAAAATGGAGCTGTCAGAGATAGAGACAGGTGCCTGGACCGTCTGTCACCCTCAAATGGAGAGTCAACAGCCCCCAGGACTGGAGGTAGCTGATGAGGAAGAGGAGGAACAGCTGGGTCCAGTGCCTGATGCGCGGATGCGCAGAAGGCAGAGGAGAGGAGAGCAGTGGAAAACTATGGGCCGATCCTTGGGACGGAAGAGCCACCACTGCTAGCGAAGCCCCACCCTAGTTCTGGGGATAAAAGGCAGGGGGCGGAAAGAATAAGGTGTTACAGACAACTATTCATCTCCTTGCTGGACAGACAGGATAGGATAGCCTTTATTGTCATTGTACATCATATATACAACGAAATTGGTTTAGCCTCTGGTGCAATCCATTACGGAAGATTATGGAGAAGGAGATTATCGATTTTATTACAAGCTCCTCTATAATATCTAAAAATGTTTCTTGCTCAGGGTTGGCTAAAATAGGTTCTATCTAGACATGTGTAGAGTTGATGCAGTTTCTTTCTAATAAAGTAGCATTTGTCTTTTTTTTTAAAAAAAAAATGTTTCATCTATACATGTTATACAGAGAGTTTATGTCCAGGATGGGTCCAGCAGGAGCTTTTCTGTACTCAAACCTGGAGTCCTGCAGTCCTTGAGGATTGGTACAGTGTGTCAAATCTATGCGGTGCAAGCTCACGCTTGATGGAATCATTCAGGTAATTCCCCTTCCTTCCTTCCTTCCTTCCTTCCTTCCTTCCTTCCTTCCTTCCTTCCTTCCTTTTATTTATTTATTTTTTTTGGCTTAATTTAGTTTAGAGTTAATTTGGCTTAATTTAGTTTAGAGAAGAGCAAACCCAGACACCAAATACTCCACAGTTACTACTGCTGCTATAACACAATTAAATTGGAATAAATTTCCTTCCCATAGACTCTTCCAAAGGGTAAGCATTTGTGCTCAGTAATGTCATACCGTATGTCTAGATAAAAAGAAGTGCATCTGGACAAAAAACCCTCATCTGGGCTTTTTTCGAATGTGCAACCTTTACAGATGTTTTTCATTCTGAGCGGAATAATTCGGGGTGAAAGGAATGTTTAACTGTTAGTTCGACCTGCGGAATTTTGCTGATTGTTAAACGCAGTGGAGAAGGGCCATTACTTTTTGGCTTTTATTCCATTTTCCTTGTTTGTTTGTTTGTTTTTCTTTCTCTCTGTATAGGGTGCTGCAAGCAAGTTCTATTCAAAACGAAGAGGAACCCCCAAAATCAGAAGCGGAGCTGAGACAATCCCTAGCAGAATTTTACCAGAAAAAAGTTTCTGAGCATAGAGTTTCATCTCACCCCCGAGATCAGAAAAAGAGATGTACGCAATTTATATATATATTTATATATTTTTTTGCAATCATGCAGATGAAAGCACAGGAGAACATATCACCCTTACTTAAATATGGGCAGTCCTTGATTTATGACCACAATTAAGAACAGAATTTCCATTGCTAAGCAAAGCGGTTTGTTAAATGAACTTTACACCCAATTTTACGACTTTTTTTTTTTTTGCCATGGTTGTTAAGTGAATCACTGCAGTCAAGTGACTCATGCGGTTGTTAAGCGAATCTGGCTTTTCCCGTTGACTTTGCTTGATGGACGCCAGCTGGGTAGGCGACAAATGGCCATCCCATGACCCTGAGATTTTGCAACCATTGTAAATACTTGCCAGTCTCCATGTGCTTACATTTTGATCATGTGACTGGGGATGCTGCAACAGTCATAAGTGTGAGGACCGGTAGTATGTCTCTCTTTTTATTGCTGCTATAACCTTGAATAGTCACTAAACTGATACAGATAGTTCTCAACTTACGACCACAATCAAGCCCACAATGTACGTTGCTAAGCGAGACATTTAAGTGCTTTTGGGAAAAGTGTATTTTTGAGGTTTGATGGCTAATAACACCACTTTTGTTTTGAGTTTCAAGATAATCATATTCCATTGCTAGAATGGCCTGGGAATAGCCCAGACCTTCACCCAATTGAAAATCTATGGAGCCAACTAAAGAAACTGGTTAGTCAGAAGCAACCCAGCAATAAAACCCAGTTAATAGAAGCAATCCTTCAATCTTGGTTTCACATGATAACAGCTGCAGAACTAAAAGACTTGGTTCCCTCCATGGGAAGAAGTTCTAAGGCCGTCATTCATGCTAAAGGTTACCCAAATAAGTATTAACTGACGTGATAATTTTTGTATGTCTCATTTTTTCTGTGTTTCACTTTTCTTCTTTATGCTGTAACAGCTATTCTAATAGCAAATCCTTCATAAAAGTTATTCCATTACATTCTTGACCATTCTTTCCATTGATATATAATTTTTTATGGTACTACTCCCCCCCCCAAAAAAGTGGTGTTATTACCTAGTTTCAGAAAATAAACTTTTCCCAAAGGGTTTCCACAATTTTGGCCACTACTGTAGATTAAAAGTTAAATGATTCCATACGTTCTATATCCATGGTTCTCAACCTGGTGGTCTGTGGACAGTTTCCACAATTTTGGCCACTATTGTAATGAACCAAGTTCACATTTCGCTTTTGTTTTCCTCTTGAACAGGCGCGGTTCCCCGGACACCCATTAGGCGGAAGATGAAAACCATGCCCCGTTCTCTTCAGATGCTGAACACTGCCATGTTCAACGTGAAAGCTCAGAAACACCAGCCGGAGGGAGAGCTGCCAGTGCATAAAAAGCCACGCCAAAGGCTGCTCTCCAGAAAATTGGACGGCAAAGGGCAAGGAAACAGAAGGAAACGGAAAAGCAAGATAAGTGCGTGGAAATCAGTTCTCTGTCGTGTGTAGTAGGGAAACCAAAAGTCCTGTGTTTCAGAACAAAGAGTAGGAGTCAAAACTGGGTGTCTTGGTGCAGATTTAAGGGAGAATTGCAAATATTCTAGAATAGGGGTCTCCAACCCCCAGTCCAAGGCCCGGTACTTGTCTATGGCCCATTGGGAACCAGGCCACGCAAGCTGCAGGTGGTGTGGTCCGCCAGCAGCCTGTAGAACTAGCAGCAGAATCGGACAGTGAGGAGGCATGCCCACCAGAGCTGAGCTCGCGTGCCCACCGATATGGCTATGTGTGTCACCTGTGGCACGTGTGCCATAGGCCCGCCATCATGGCCCTATATCATTCCTGACAGATGGCAGTCCGTCTGTCTTCTTAAAAGCCTCCAGTGATGAAGTTCCCACAACCTCCGAAGGGCAACTTCTGTTCCACTGGTTGATTGTTCTCACTGTCAGAAAATTTCTCCTTATTTCCAGGTTGAATCTCTCCTTGGTCAGTTTCCATCCATTATTCCTTGTCTGACCTTCAGGTGCTTGAATTATAAGAGTCTAATTATATTAGTCAGTGTACTACGTTAGTCTGCATGGAGAGGTCTGGCTTGTTAATGGTGGAATTGTGAAGTTTGTGAGTGAATAGAAATGCGCTAACGCTGGGGAGGAAAAACTCAACAAATGAAAAGAGGATTATTTGCCCCATCATTTGACACAAGGTTTTCCTGATCCTCTTGCTGTAAATTCACTGTTATAACCTAAGCAATTATGTTAACATTCAATTGTGAGACAATTATATTCCAGCAAGATATTTCATGCTTCTGTGTGTTTTTGCAGACTTCAGTACCGAAGATGAAATGCTTTCTTACCTCAATGCAAACTACCAGAACGCTGTGATGGACGGAGAAAATTTGTTTGCACATTCTCAAGATATGGTGACAGCTGTTAATACATTTCAGAACTCCAGTGAGGTAGAGTCATTGCTTAGATACACCTCTCTTTGCCTCCCATAGGTTTTTCAAAGGTCTTTATGGGTCAAAGGCAGAGGTGATATTCAGCCGGTTTGGGCGAAGCAGTAATGGCGACCTGTGGGTGAAGCAATCTCTATGCTTTGCTCCGACTCTCAGCTGTTCTTTAGAAGCTTTTTTTTCAGCCCTAACTAGGTGCTAGCCGAGTGAAACGATCTCCCCCTGCTTTGCCTGCTTTTCTCATTGCTTCTTCCTCTCAGCTGTGCCTTAGAAGCTGTTTTTTATCCCCAAGCAGGGGATAAAAAACCAGCAAATTAATGTGCTGAAGCTGACCAGACTAAGGACGCTAGCCAGATGAATACCTAGTAGGCAAATTTTTTTCCTATTTTCCTCCCCAAAAACTAAGCTGCGTCTTATACTCCGAAAAATATGGTATATTTCTATATTACAGAAGCATAAATCCCCTGTCTACATGGTGAAATGACATTAGCAATCAAGAAAAAGTTTATACTGTATTTTACCATTCTTTTTGACTCCAGCTAATCGCCTGCCTGTCTATACACTAGCGTTAAGGAACATCCTGCAAGGCAGCTATTGGTCATGGCCCTTTGTAAGATGGACAATCGAGTTTGTTTCTTTCTCTCCCAGATCTTTTCCACATTATATGCCTTTGGTTTAGAGACCACAAGAAAGCTGTAGATGCTAGGATAAGAGCTGAAATTCTTCCGTTCCAGAGGAGAATGCCTTCCCCCCTCCCCCCCCATATATATATATATATATATATGAGAAAACTTTCTACTGCAGAAACAATAAACCTGATTGGATTAGAACAAGCCACCTCCAGCGAGACTTGACTTTGAAAACAGTCGTATCATGTTTTCAGCACAGCACAAATGATATTAAAAGTTGCTGAAACAGAGCAATACAATTTTGTTCTGAAGCTTGAGAAGGACATCTTGACGGGAACATCCTGTGGGTATTCCCTTTTTCTATTCAAATGTCATCTTCCATATAAAGGAAGAAAAAAAGGATTTCATTCTGTCTCAATTCGTTTGCTCCTTAGTACAAGGCTCTTAAGATTTAGCAGTGGCATATAAATCTATTAAATAAGTGTCTCTTTGATATCTGCTTTGTTGTTCGCATTTAATTACCGTATTTTTCGGAGTATAAGACGCTGGACTATAAGATGCACCTACCTTTTTTGGGGAGGAAAACGAGGAAAAAATCTGCCTCTGCCTCCCAGGAATTTGCCTGCTTGCAGCAAACAGCTTGTTTTAGTTTATTTTCATTTTCAGCATAGCCTGATTAGCACAAGAAAAAAAAATCTGCTCCCAACAATTTACCTCCTTGCAGCAAGCAGCAGAGGCCCGCGCAACAATAGGCAATGGCAATCCCTGCAGCCTGAAACAGTTGAGAGTCAGGGAGGCTGATGCAACCGACAATCAACTGCTTGTGCTAATAAGGTTGTGCTGAAGCTGAAATGGGCTGTTTGCTGTTTTCTGCAAGGAGGCAAATTGCTGGGAGGCAGAGGCATATTTTTTTCCCTTGTTTTCCTCCCCAAAAAAGGGTGGGGGCCAGCAGATGGGCGGAGCTACATTCGGTGTATAAGACCGAATTTTCACCCTCTTGTGGGGGGTGCGTCTTATACTCCGAAAAATATAGTAGGTAGCCTCTCTCTTTTTGTGCAGTTATTCCAATGGGCTATTTTTGTGATTGCCACTTGTATTCGGTGCATATCTGCAGTAACACCTTTGTGTCTGATGTTGTGTTCATAGGCAACTTGTCTAGACACGACCCAAAGATATCTCCTGAAGACCACCAACACTCTTCGTCAACAACTTGCCACTGATCCTGATAAAGAAACCGGGATCAAAGAGTATGAAGCCTGATCTTTGCTTCTGAAATAATATGACTCAATTAATTTTTAGATGAAGGGATTCCTCTGTGTATAAGTGGAGGGATTTAATTGAATGCTTGATGTCGTGTTGTCCTTGATTTAAATTTACTCACTTTATGTTGTTGCATACCCGTCCTGTAATTAGCCTTGGCAAAATGTACTATTTTGTACGTATGGTGTATGGATAAAACTGAATTATAGAGCCCTGATGGCGCAATGGTTATAGAATGTAGGATTGCAGGCTAATTCTGCCGACTGCCAGCAGTTCGATCCTGACCAGCTCAAGATTGACTCAGCCATCCATTCTTCCAAGGTCGGGAAAATGAGGACCCAGATTGTTGTGGGCAAATAGGCTGACTCTGTAAACTGCTTGGAGAGGGCTGGAAACCTCCATGAAACGATATATAAGTCTAAATGCTATTGCTACTATATATGTACATTTGTAGACTGGTTTTCCACTAGAATACTTGATAGTAATTGATTGATAAACAAAATACCCTTAGTCCAAACTGCTACTGTAATTGGTATTAATTGAGAACATTTGCAACTTTGGGCACTGTGTGGAAAATTACTTTTCAGAGTAATTTCTCCTGCACCTCCTCCCCACAGTCCATTTTTATTGCTACAGTTGAAGGAGAAATAGAAACAAGGAATATTCTCCTCAATCTGTCTTTTCCTTTTTTTTTTTTTTTTTTTTTTTTTTTTTTTTTTTTTTAAGGTGCCGACTTCAGGTGTATTTGCGCCTGGAGATGTGCCTGCAACATCCTTCTTTGCAAAATAACACAGACAGAATGGAGCAGCTTGTGCAAGAGGTAAATTGTGTGTGTGTGTGTGTGTGTGTGTGTGTGTGTGTTACACATCTCTTGAGTCCTGGAAAGTAAGACTTTGTTCTTTACTTTGAGTATCATGGATTTGAAGACTTTTACTCTCTTGCAGATGACGGAGTTACTTAGGATGCTGTGCTTGAATAAAGACCCAGGATACCTCAGCAGTTTTTTGGAAGAAGTTGTAGATATGTAAGTGATCAAAAATCAGAGGCAATTGATTTGTATTTATGACTCTTGCGGTGCCCTAAGGTCTTGTGATCAAATTTTGCGACCTTCTGAAAAGCAAAGTCAACGGGGAAACCGGATTCTCTTAACAACCTGGCTACTAACTTATCAACTGCAGTGATTTACTTAACCAGTGGGACAAGAAAGATCATAAAAGGGGGCAAAACTCACTCAACAAATGTCTCGCTTAACAACAGAAATGTTGGGCTCCATTGTGGTCGCAAGTCGAGGACTACCTGTACAAAGTACATGAATATACATGAAATTCGCCAAGATTTAAATCCTGTGGTTTTGCACTCTCCCTACAGATATCTGGAATCTATGCCCAAGACTCTTGGTGATTTGTACTACAGTCTGGGAACGGAGATTCCCGCTAAGTTAGCTTCCGTCCTGCCAACGGATTTCTTTAGCGATGATTCCATCACTGAGGAGACACAGAGTGTGTCCCTTCCTGCTTCTGCCGCCTCCCTTCCACTTTCTAAAGCAGCTTCTTTAAGCGCTGAAGCAGATGAGCTGGAAGAACTGCGCACCCGATCTGCCAAGAAACGGTAGGTGTATGTGAGAAAAAGGGAATTGACAGTGTTGAGTTTAATTCAGGCTAAAACGTAGGAGCAACTTTGCACGATCCCCGCAAAATGTTAGTTCTGCCTCCTTTTTTTTTCTTCCAGTGTTGCTTCTGCTTCTGTAATTGATTTCTATGTGGTTATATAGAAATATTGATTTCTATAGAACCACAATATTGGTTGAATCCGTGATGGCAAACCTGTGGCACACAGAGCCCTCTCTGTGGGCATGCACACCAGCCAGCTGGTCTTTGTGCGAAGATCAGCTGGCTGGCGTGCATGCGCATGACGAAACCCGGAAGAGCAGCTGGCCGCCGCACACATGTGCACTGGCCAGCTGCTCTCTTCCGGGTTCTGGTGTGTGTACCCCTGCACACGCTCTCCAGTTTTCACGCCGAAAAGGTTAGCTGTCACTGGATTGGGTTATTGGGTGGAAAACAGAGTTGGGCTGTTATCTGTTGGGCTTATTGTGTGGGAATATTCTGAAGTCATCCGTGTGTGAGAAACTCAAGTCTTGTGCACCTTAAAAACAGGCTTGATTCATGATGGGGAAGGGAAGTAAACGTCCTACATCTTTAAAACAGTAGCTAGAATCTAAATGATTTTGCTTCACTTGCTGAAAACGTTTGTCTTCTGCTTTCAGAAAGCATCCGTTAGCCAGACATAGGAGTATCACAGAAATGTCACAGAATTTACGCCAAATAGAAATTCCTCAAGCATCGTGGAACCACAGGAGAAAGGTGAATCTTCCAGTGGGGAACAAATAGCTTGTAAGATTAAAGGGAGGGGAAACGTGCACAACGGTTAGAAAAGGCAACTCTGTTTCATAAAGAACTTAGTCCTTTGGAAAGTGTGATCGTTTTTGTGCATAGAAGAGAGAGGCGTCCTTTTACTTTCTGTAGAATCTGGAATGAAGTACCGTATTTTTCGGAGTATAAGACACACCTTTTTCCCCCCAAAAAGAGGGTGAAATTCTGGGTGCATTTTATACTCCGAATGTAGCCTCGCCCAGCCTCTCAAACAGGTTTCAGAGGCTGAAAAAAGCATCAGAAAGAAGCTTCAGAAAAAAGCCTCCAAACAGCTTCAGAAAAAAAGCCTCTGAAGTTTCAGAGGCTTTTTTTCTGAAGCTCTGTTTTGGAGGCTTTCAGAGGCAGAAAAACAAGGCGTAGAGCTCACAACCAAGAAACCTGTGGCTAAAATTCACCTCTGGGAACAGCTGATTGGGGGTATTCCGATCCACCCGCCAATCAGCTTTATTTTCGCCCCCAAAAACTAAGGTGCGTCTTATATTCCGGTGCGTCTTATACTCTGAAAAATACAGTAGTTTTTATTCACCGATATTAGTTTTCTACTGATGCCTTGTAAATGATGCAAATTCTGAAGCCTTTCTAATGCCGTGTTCTAAATTTTCAGGACACCTCTCATGGGCCCCTGGATGCCAAACTAGCACCCATTTCCAAGAAAATGGGAGTACAAGGTAGGTCTTCTTTCCTAAGTTTCTCTCACCATGTACATGTATACATCCGAACTAGACTGTGTTGTTTTTCCGTGTCATATAATATATGTGGGTACATGCATAATTTTGTATTTATTTATTTTAACTTGTCATGTTTATGTTTACATTAGAGCCCTTTGAGAGCTGTATGCAACGTAATTTCATTTTAGTATAATGCCGATTAGCCGATTCAAAGTGACAATATTCTATTCTAAGCAGGAAGTGAGATGATATTTCTCTCACATTGCAGGGAGCTAAGATGTTAGACAGCGACTGCGTGTCCTAAAAACGACATTCTCTCAGTGAATATGTTTTTTATTACAGTCGCCGATCAGCGTTGCAAACAAACAAACAAAAACCATTGAAAATAAAACAAAGCAAGATAAAATACTGCAGTTGGTGGCAGGTTCATCAGTGCATAATCGAAATCTGCCTAATTTTGCAAGCAGCATAACAAAATTGAGCTCCATGCAAGGGGGCTCAATCGTACTGATCTGATAACTGTACATAATAAAGATTATTAAAAAGCAACCTCTTCACTCGGTCCGCTTGCTACTTTCACTGCTTCTTCGGCATAACTTAATGGCTAAACAGAGGAAATTCAGGCTAATTGGTAAAGTTAATCACTGCATAGCTAAAGAGAGGACTCCTTCACAGCATACGTATTATCTTTATAAACTGTTTTTAATATTTATTTTTGAGCACCCTTAATTCTGCCCTTTGCTTCCATGTAATACGTACATCCACAAATTGTATCAGTTACCTCACTGATTTGACGAACAATTGGAGCAATTGGACGTTTGTCTTAAAGATGTTTTACTGCTGTTTTTCTTAAATATTTTACCGATGATTGGTTTTGTCCAGGATACGCTTGCACACCAGAAAACCTCTTGTTTTTGTTGCTTTCAGAAGTGACAAAGGTGAGAAGAAATCTTTTCAATGAAGAAACTCTACCTCTGGGGAAAAGTTCTTTACCAAAGATGGCTCGGAGCCAGTCAGTTTCCATTTTAGAAGATCTAAAACATAAACGCAGCAGATCTAAGGAAGATATTAGAGGTAAGGGAATAAGAGCCTTGAATAAAGGTCAATTGGCATAAATCGCTCTTATTCCATGAGTGACTTTTTATTTACAATGACTATATTTTTTAAAAAATTTGATTTATATGCCGCCCTTCTCCGGAGACTCAGGGCAGCTTACAATGCGTTAAGCAATAGCCTTCATACTTTTGTATATTTATACAAAGTCAGCTTATTGCCCCCACAAACTGGGTCCTCATTTTACCTACCTTAGAAAGGATGGAAGGCTGAGTCAACCTTGAGCCTGGTAAGATTCGAACCTGCAGTAATTGCTCTATATTACTTGCTGTTTATATGTACACTGTGAGCTTATGCACTGGAGATAAATCCCTTGTGTGTCCAATCACCCTTGGCCAACCTTGCCCAATAAAGAATTTTGATTCGATTTCTATTCTGTTCTGGTATATGGAATTCATTTTCACAGCACTATATTCCCTAAGAGACGTGGTGGCTCAGTGACTAAGATGCTGAGCTTGTCAATCGAAAGGTCGGCAATTCAGCAGTTCGAATCCGTAGTGCTGCGTAACGGGGTGAGCTCCTGTTACTTGTCCCAGCTTCTGCCAACCTAGCAGTTCAAAAGCACGTAAAAAATGCAAGTAGAAAAATAGGGACCACCTTTGGTGGGAAGGTAACAGTGTTCTTTGTGCCTTTGGCATTTAGTCATGCCGGCCACATGACCACAGAGACGTCTTCGGACAGCGCTGGCTCTTCGGCTTTGAAACGGAGATGAGTACCGCCCCCTAGAGTTGGCAAACAACTAGACATATGTACGAGGAGAACCTTTACCTTATATTCCCTACATCTGATAAAGTGGAGTTCATCCATTATAGCTTATATGACAAAATGTGATTGTGTTCAAGATGCTACAGCATTTGCCATGATAACATGGGGGAGTAGCAGCTGCTTTCAATACAAATTCAGTCCTGAAAAAGAATCTCTGTCCTTGCTTCCCAAACAGGAAGCAAACAGATTGCTTGCTTAAGTGTGATCTTATTTCTCTACACAACTTAACTCTGTTTCAGCTCATCACAAGCTATTGACCAAAAGAGTGGCAGAGACCCCTCTGCACAAGCAGATGTCCAGGAGGCTGCTGCAGAGGCAGATTACAGGCCGGTGAGTGAAAGCTTCAAATACGTTTAATAGCAATTTACCAATCTTACTTTGGAATAAAGTCAAAATTTCTTTCTTTACTTCTACACCTTTTACTGCTCCACTAAGTCTCAAACATTCTTTTCTTCAAAGGTGTTCAGATCCTGGGTCTGATGTTGGCATTGTAGAAGAATCTCCTGAAAAAACCATAACCTGTAAGTACCGATTGGCAGGCTATTTCTTTGCAAATCAAAGTGACTCGAGGATTGAGAGATGCTGGTTACAGGAGTGCAATTAAAATTAACTTCATAGCAGAGCAAGAAGGAGAAGCGCTTCTTGTGAATCTCTAACCTTGGCCTGTTATAGATTACTTTAGTTTATACACAGGATGTGGTCTGAACCCTCAACAGGAATTTGAGAAATAGCAGTAGCACTTAGACTTATATACCGCTTCATAGTGCTTTACAGCCTCTCTAAGCGGTTTACAGAGTCAGCCTATTGCCCCCAACAATCTGGGTCCTCATTTTACCGACTTCAAAAGACTGGAAGACTGAGTCAACCTTGAGCCAATCAGGATCGAACTACTGGCAGTGGGCAGAATTAGCCTGCAGTACTACATTCTAACTGCTGCACCACCCCAGCTCTTATGACTAAATTCTGGCTTTGGGCAAGAGCCATGCACCAGGTACAGCATTGTTATCTCAGCTACTTTCATCTTTTGAAAGCAGCCAAGTCACAGGATGAAATAGAGACTCAGCCTTTCTACTCTGGTGCAAAGTGGCTCCAATTTCATCTAGATCATGGGTAGGGGGGCGTGTTGTGGGTTTCAAAAAATTTTACTGGTTCTGTGGGTGTGACTTGGTGGGCATGGCAGGGGAAGGATACTGTAAAATCTCCATTCCCTCCCGATCAGCTGGGACTCAGGAGGCAGAGAATAGATGGGGGCGGGGCCAGTCAAAGGTGGTATTTACTGGTTCTCTGAACTATTCAAAATTTCTGCTACTGGTTCTTCAGAACTGGTCAGAACCGGCTGAAACCCACCTTGGCGGTGTGTGTGTGAGAGAGAGAGCGAGAAAAAGGCAGTTTGAAGGACACGGACCAACGCTAATCGCAGTCCTTTGTAGTCGCATGTCCAAGTTTAGTGTTAATTCTGCCTCTTAGTGGTGGTGTCTAGAACCCTTATTTGCTAGAGGCAGAGACTAGCAGTCTTCCACCTTGCCAATTTATGCTTATGAAAAATGATAGTATCCAAAGAATTCGTCATGAGCTTTGAAGTGTTGTTTCTTTTGATCAGTGGGGCTTCCAGTCCTCAGTATTTCTTTCCAAGGGTGACATACTCAATATCCATGATGGCGAACCTACGGCACGCGTGCCACAGGTGGCACGCTGAGCCATATCTGTGGGCACACGAATGTTTCCCTAGCTCAGCTCCCGCATGCATGCGCACGCCAGCCAGCTGATTTTTGGGCCTTGTGGGCCCGGAAGTCGAGAAACGGGCTGTTTCTGGCCTCCAGAGGGCCTCTGGGATGGTGGGGAAGGCCGTTTTCACCCTTCCCAAGCTCCAAGAAACCCTCTGGAACCTGGGGAGGGCGAAAAATGGGTTTACCGGGCCCACTGGACCATCGCCTGCCAAAAGTGGGGGAGCAGGGCGCAGAGGGGTATTGAGTGTGGGCACGCGTACACATGAAACCCCCACGCTCCTCCCGCTTTTGGCATGCAACAGCAAAAAGGTTAGCCATCATTGGTCTATATCAAGCATTAACGCTCCTTGATTCTCTCCCCTTTTGTTCTCTCTTCCTAAAAGATGGTTTAAGAAGAAGTCCGCGGATCAAGCAATTGATGCAGGATAAATTTCTCTCCAGCAACATCCGCTCCCTAGAGCCAAACCAGAAGAACACACCACAAGTGCCTTCTGCACATCTGGAAGAACGAGGTAAGGAAGGAGATCTAATAGGGTTGTAAGCAAGGGAGAGATTGAGCTTCCTCACGTGTATCAGTATTTATGTCCGTACTATTTAGAACAGGTTTCTTTTTGATCACCAATTTAAATTGACACCAAAGCCTTTCCTATTTTCTAATAGAGTAAACAATGGCAATAGCACTTAGTCTTATATACCGCTTTACAGTGCTTTACAGCCCTCTCTAAGTGGTTTCCAGAGTCAGCCTATTGCCCCCCCCCCCCCCCCAACAATCTGGGTCCTCATTTTAACCATCTCGGAAGGATGGAAGGCTGAGTCAACCTTGAGCCTGGTGAGATTCAAACTGCCAAATTGCAGGCAGGCAGCAGAAGTAGACTGCAGTACTCCACTCTAAGCACTGCGCCACCGTGGCTCAAACAACCCCCAACCTTCCAGATATTATTTCCTTGAAGTTCTCAGCATCCCTCACCAATGGCTAGACTGGCTAAACGATGCTAGGAAGTGTAGTTCAGTAGTATTTAGAAGGACGTGGGGTTTTCATTTTGATTTATCACAATAAATGGTAATCTTAGGTAGAGTTTATCCTGCAAACTTACAGATAACATTTGTTTAAGCTTGTCTAAACTGTTGAATCTTTATTCACAGGTCTGGCTTCACCTCCCGTAAAAGCCCCCCAATCTCCAAAGAGTATACTTTTTGGAGAAGTTTTCGGTGGATTTAGTTTGGGGAGAACGAGCTCTCCCCAAACGAGAAGAAAACAACTCACCTTTGATGAGCCTGTTCCTCAGGTAGAATTGCCATCTTTCTCTTTTTCTCAATATTCTTCTGGTTTCTTAAAAATGTATTTATCAAACGTATGCCCATCTCACCAAAAGTAATTCTAGGTGATCGACACTGTTTTTCCCTGTTTCTTTGCTCTTTTTAAAAGTTCTTGGATCTAGACTGTAGTTTAACCATTTACAAGGCATCTGCTTGGCAATTGTACACTTACAAATGACCTCAGCCTACTGATAGATAATATATTCTTCAGTAGGTGTTTATCTAAAATATATTAGAATTCAATGATATGAAGTTGCTGTTCATAGAAGAAGGTACATGTCATTTTTAAAGAGGGTTGTTAAGTGAGCTCCAGCTAATTCTACAAAGCAATTATTACACACCGCAATTCTGCTAAGATCTTTGTTTTCAACATTTCTTGAAAACACCGAGCCGTGGTGGCACAGTGGTTAGAGTGCAGTACTGCAGGCTACTTCTGCTGACTACCGGCTGACCGCAATTTGGCAGTTCAAATCTCACCAGGCTCAAGGTTGACTCAGCCTTCCAAGGTCAGTAAAATGAGGACCCAAATTGTTGGGGGCCATATGCTGACTCTGTAAACTGCTTAGAGAGGCCTGTAAAGCACTGTCAAGCGGTATATAAGTCTAAGTGCTATTGCTACCCGGGTTTCCCCGAAAAGAAGACCCTGTCTTATATTTTTTTGAACCCTGAAATGCACTCAAAAGCCCAATTGGGCTTATTATCAGGGGATGTCTTATTTTGGGGGAAACGGTATCTTCATGCTTTAAAAAGGGCAGAGTTTATTCTGTCCTTTTCTCTGTATCTCTGACCTTTTCCACGCTTCTTTCACAGGCACCAGGGAAGAGTTATTTTCAGTCTTCCCAGGAGCTCTTAAATCCCAAAGGCAGCACGCTGAGAAGATCTCCTCGGATTCAAGAAAAGGCACGACGGACTCCCCAGAAAACTCCAGCCCTTAAAAACTCTGTGGCCAAATGTTTGGGAAATCTTTTCTCCCCTGTGAGACAGAAGAGCAAATCCTTGCCTATATCCACTGAAAACCAGGAATCCTGTCTGCCTTGGATTGCGGAGAAGAAGAACGGGGATCCTTCCTCACCCAAGGCAGCAGAACTCCAAACTCCAGAGAAACCACCACTCTCTGACATGCTGGATGACGTGTTTGCTTTGCCTGCAGATGGTCCCGATTCGCCCATCATTCTGTCGCCTCCTTCGTCCCCGTTTGTTCTTCAGGAGAAGCCGTACTCAGAACTGCAATTCCCAAGGCTTTCCTTGAGAATCGTGCCCCCAGTAATGCCTGTGGTTTCATCTGAGAACCGGACGTTTGAGATACGAAGAAATACCTGCCCTGAGCCAGTCTCATCTGTGGACTTCCCCTCGCTGTTGACAGGAGCATCCTCTTCAGCCTTCAAAGATGCTCATCCAGAACTGGGTTTGACACATATCCAGAACAGTCCGAATATTAGGACCGTTTCCGAATCCGCTTCAGAGATTCGTTCTGCTTTCCAATCAGATGGTATCCCTTCGTCCTGTAATGGGTCTGCAAAAGCTGGGAGCCCTTGCACACTTTTTCCAACTAGGGAAAAGCTGGGGAGAAACCCTTGCAGTCCCCAAGAAACACAGAGTGTCCGAAAGACCTCCCCCATAAAAACCCTGGGCTCCCTTCCTTCCTTGCCCAGAGAGGAACATCCTTCTATGGGCACCAGAAGCTTTGGGGCTGAAACCAGCCCATTTATTACACTTGGCAATACGGAGGATGCTTCACTGGATCAGAAACCTGAACCAACAACTAAAATAATAAGTCCAACTAAGAGGAAGGATTTAGAGAGACGCCTGTCGCCTACCTTCTCTTCCAATAATCCCATGCACTTTGCGCATGCCGTAGTATTGTGCGAAAAACTGGATCTCAGCAAGTCTCTTTCAGATGGTTCTCCTGTAGATCCAGGCTCTAAGAGTAGCCCTTCTTCAGCAGAGGACGCTGCAGGTAGGCAGCCTCTGCTCTTCACAAGTCCTCCCAGGCGAGATCAGGACTCCCCGCTTGCAATCTCAAAGCCAGGGTCTGGCGCCTATGCGTTGCGCTGCACCGCTGACAGAAGGCAACGGGAAGCCGCCGCACGGCTGGAGAAGGAAGAGAAGGCGGCCTCCTCTCAAAGTCTCGGAGCCACAGCTACGCCGCTGACCTATGAAGTTGAGCTTGAAATGCAAGCTTCTGGTTTGCCGAAGCTCCGCATCAGAAAAGTGGCTTCCGAGGTCGCACAGCGGCCTCTCAATTTGTCTGACAAACTCAAGGGAGAGGAAAATGATCACGCTGTGGGGGACGTTTCGGTGGCCTGGTGTAGTAGGCACTTGGAGAAATTGGAACCCGTCTCCATCTCTCCATCCTGCGTTCGCTCTGCCCACAATACCCCTGGGAAGTTTGGGATGGGCGGGCAGACTTATATATGCCATTCCTATTCACCCACCACTCTCTGTACCTCATCTACAACTTCCCCTTCCCAGGGCAGTGCCGGCATCCCTTGGACCCCGTCTCCGAAACGTAAAGGGAAGGTTACCCCCGAGGCCATCAAAGATTGGCCACGAAGGAAAAGGGCCACAGTGGGCTACAGCAGAAGCGAAAGGCCGGCAGAAGCCGTTGGAGAAGAGCCAGCCCCACCTCCTGGGGCCAAGGAAGCATCAGAACTCTTTAGTAGCAGAAAGGTTCGGCTCCTGAGAGACCCAGAACTTGAAGGAATTGATAAGCTTCAAGATCAGCCACATGGCAGTGATACAGAAGGCAATAAGGACGAGAACATCTACAGGAACACTCTGGTGCTAGAGTCTAGAAAAAGGGCTCAGGAGCAGAGAGCACTGGGTGAGGAGGCTAGCCAGGAAACGAAAAGGCCATGCCTAGCAAAAGAGAACCCCGGAGCAGCTCAACTCTACTCAACTGAACTGCTGAGCATAGGAGAACAGACGGTATCCTCAAAGTCAACCATCTTGGAGGACATCTTCAACTTCTCAGGTATCGTATTTTTTGGAGTATAAGACGCTCCAGAGTATAAGACGCACCTTAATTTTGGGGGAGGAAAATAAGGAGAAAAAAAAATCTGCCTCTGCCTACCAGCATCCATCGCTATGCTAGCATCCTTAGCAAGCAGCCTGGTCAACTTCAGCACATTAGCCTGATTCAGCACGAGCAGCTGATTGGCGGGTGGATCAGCTTCCCGGAATACCCCCAATCAGCTGTTCCCAGAGGTGAACTTTAGCAAAGGTTTGCTGGTTGTGAGCGCGTGCGTGCTCTCTACACTCGTGCCTCGTTGGGGCAGATACGCAGCTTCAAAAATGCAGCTGATCGTCGCAGGGCACTCCAGTCAGTACAGCAACTGTTCTGAGTTGCCGTTTTGGCCTCTGCGCCTTGCTTTTTCACCCTCCGAAAGCTCCGTTGGAGGGGACGTGCGGAGGCCGAAGGGTGAGGGCTGGTGGGTGGGTATTCAGTGTATAAGACACACCCAAATTTTCACCCTCTTTTAGAGGGGGGGAGTACATCTTATACTCTGAAAAATACGGTACTTTTGGACTGTCAAGGCAGCTATTAAATTTAAGTCGCATCTGCCAGACCTTTTCATACGAGTCTAGTTAAGAATACAAAGCTTAGTTGCAGGAATCCAAATTAAAGCATTTCCAAGCAGGTGGCTGTTCAGATTCTCTTGGTCCTTGGTTCATTTCTTCTGTGGTTTGTTGATGTCATGAGAACCTGGATCTTGATCTTTAATTTCAGTGAACTACCAGGATAAACCTATGCAGAGCTATTGATACCTTGTTTTATTTTCTACTTATGGCTGGTGGACTCCCTGAAAGCCGTTTTATCTCCTGTAAATAGCTCCTTAGATTTTTTTTTTCCCTCCAGTGCTAGATGCAATTTTTTTTCAATTAAGTTTAAACCTCCTGTTTTCCCAACTCCAGATACAACTCCACCCAAATCTTCAGGAAACGGTGTGATCTCTGCTAGTGGCCTTTGGGCCCTGGAACAGTCCCCTCTCCTCTACAAAGGCCCTGCTGCAACACAGAGGAAGTGCCCAAAAGGTATGCCAATTTGCATTTCAAACCCTTGGGGTAATGAGTAACAACGTTTCAAGGGAGCTCAATTTCTTGCCACTCAATATTGTGACGATGCAAGTTCTCAGTGCCCTTTCAAAATCAACCCGAGGCTTGCTTAAAAATATCTTGCTTGAAATATCTCGGCTTTCTTTTGAGCCGAGAAAGGGTTTTTCGAGACCAATAAAAGCCCCTGCTCTCTCTCAACGTGGCTTTAAAAACACAAGAAGCGAAATGATGTGACGTGAGAAAGGCAAAAAGGCACATTCAAGGGCTGGCAATTACAATGGCTTTGGAGAACATTGTCAGCGTTCCAGAAAAAACCCAACTCCAAGTAAAACTCTGAAGCAAGCATTTTTCAAAGTTCTATTTACCAGAATAGGTAAAATGGCACATCTGGGAAAACCCGAATCTGAGAGGTTCGGGTTTTCCCTCAGTAAATCAAAACCCCCAAAACCATCCCCTCACTCCTCAGTCGATCACATGATCCAATTACCATCCGTCCCATCTCGAAACAGCATTCCGACCACTCCTCCTTCAGATGCAGGATTGGCCTGACCTTGATTGGCAGGACGTATGCTATTATGTCTAAAGACAACCCCTCTACTAAATCCCCCCCCCCTCCTACTTTCCCACACAGGAGAAGGTGGCAGCATGGAAGCTTCTGGCCTAATATGGCTTCCAAAGCTGACAAACATATTCATACAGCGTAAAACCAAGTTGTAGCTAGGCTTGATTTCCTGAGCGGCGATCGTAGCTGAAAAAACGATGACCTGTTTGAGGTTAGCTTTCCTCAATCCTGCCTTTGAATAATAACCAGTTTTAAGCAAAAACTTTGCAAATCACAGCTCCATAACCAGGGAATGCTTCAAACAGCCATAAATGCAGGCCGTTGCCGAGTGCCCAAAACCGGCCACAGGACTGTGGGAAAGACAGCTGTGTCAGACCTTCAGAACCAGGTCATAAGTACTTTTTGAGGGGGGTCCATCATAACTTCAAAAGCTCGCGAAGCAACTGGTCGCTACCTGTATAGCCAAATTAGAATCAATAGAGGAGGAGGACGCGGATTCCTTTTCCCCTTCCACTACACACGTCACACTAACCTAGATGACGGCAAACTGTTTTTCATCTTTCATTTGAAAAGATATTCCCTTGAGTGGTGCGGTGGCCTAGAGGTGGAGCTCTCACCTCACAATCAGGAGGCTATGAGTTCGATCCTAGGTAGAGGCTGATATTTCTCTCCGAGCACACTGAGAATATATCTGCTGAAAAAAACTCCGCATTGGCGACAGGAAGGGCATCTGGCCAGTAAATACTCAGTTCCATTCAGTTGCCCAGACTCCACCCCACAAGTGATTATGGGGTCGTTAAAAGAGGATGATGATTTGAAAAGACATTCCCTTAAGAAAGCTAGAAAGTCCTACACACCCTTCAAACAAATTGTGAGTTCCCCCATCTCTGTTCTTAACAGTTGTTCGGTTGGGATTTTTCACACCTATTTTCTCCTATAGGGGAAGACCAGGATACATTTGGAGCTGCATACGAGGACTTCTCTCTTTTCTGCAGTACGCCGGCTAGAAAGAGATCCATTACCAGGACCTACTCACGAAAAAGGCCACTCTGCTGAAACGAGATGGCCGGTGAGAATATTTTGGAGCCAGACCTTCAACCTCTTCGGGACAAACTTTGCAATCCAAATCAGAATTCAGTCACCAAAAGGCATCGCTTGTATGTGGCTGATAGCAATTCCTTGCTGAATTCCAAGAAGAGGAGAAATGAATTCTGTATTTCAGGGGGTCTCCAAGCTTGGCCCCTTTAAGACGTGTGGACTTCAATTCCCAGAATTCTGGGCGTTGAAGTCCACAAGTCTTAAAGGGGCCAAGCTTGGAGACCCCTGCTGTATTTTATATAGGTTTTTTTTTATAGTAAGGGCTATGCCACTGTATGGCCTTTGCAAGGTTTTAAGAGGAATATCCAGAACTGAGAGCAGTAAAAGCAACCACTTTTAAATTGTTCTTTTGTAAAATAAATTAATTTCTTTTGACAAACTGATTTTTCAAACGGCCGCTAAAGATTTAGCAGGTCTTAGATTCGTGCTTCAGTATTCCAGGTCGCTAACTTTGACTCAACCACACTTTTGAAGTCCTAATCCTGAACCCTGTTGGCTGTATCTGCAGGGAAAGAAAAGTCAAATAGCAGTTTAGCCAAGTTTATGACCAAACTTTCTCAAGGGCCTTGATAGTACAGTGGTTTGGTGCACCCTGTCATTAACACAGCTGCCTGCAATTTCTGCTGGTTCGAATCTCTCCAAGGCTCAAGGTTGACTCAGCCTTCCATCCTTTCAAAGGTAGGTGAAATGAGGACCCAGTTTGTGGGGGCAATAAGCTGACTTTGTATAAAATATACAAAAGAATGAAGGCTATTGCTTAACGCATTGTAAGCTGCCCTGAGTCTCCGGAGAAGGGCGACATATAAATCAAATTTAAAAAAAAAAAAAGGGGGGGGGGGGGCAAACTGTAGACAAATTTACAAAGAGCCATCTAGTTTATTGAAAGTACAGTCCAAGAAGCTACTTAAAATATGTGTACATATTTGCAAAGAGATCAAATTTACCGTCCCTTTGTTAGAATGGCATTCGTTCTGGGAAATCCAGATTTGCAAAGAAAAGTTTCTGCAAAGAAGGGAAACAAGCAGTTTTTGCTGTAAAAGGCAATTATACAAAAGTAACAAAGCCAGTGAAGCCCAGGTAAAAGATCTGCAAAGATGTCAACATTTGACTGGGTTCATTCATTACATTAAAGCAGCATGTGATTTGTACAATCTGGAGATTGTATATGCAGGAAGGGATCATCTCATCATCTCTAATCCACCGATATATTATTTCTGATAGACAGCTATCTAGCCTCTGTTTGAAGATCTCCAGTGAAGGAGACCACCAACTTCTGAGGCAGTGTTTTCCATGATTGGACATTTTCTATCATTAGGTAAAGATTCCCCTCGCACATATGTGCTAGTCATTCCCGACTCTAGGGGGTGGTGCTCATCTCAGTTTCAAAGCTGAAGAGCCGGCGCTGTCCAAAGACGTCTCCGTGGTCATGTGGCCGGTATGACTAAACACCAAAAGCGCACGGAACGCTGTAACCTTCCCACCAAAGGTGGTCCCTTTTTTTCTACTCGCATTTTTTACGTGCTTTCGAACTGCTAGGTTGGCAGAAGCTGGGACAAGTAACGGGAGCTCACTCTGCTACGCGGCACGAGGGATTCGAACCGCTGAACTGCTGACCTTTTGATCGACAAGCTCAGCGTCTTAGCCACTGAACTACCACGTCCCGTTTCTTTTCTATCATTACAAAAGCGATAATGAAAAATCTATGGCAGAGGTGTCCACCACCTTGGCAACGTTAAGACTTGTGGACTTCAACTCCCATGAGTGGCTGGGGAATTCTGAGAGTTGAAGTCTACAAGTCTTAAAGTTGCCATGGTTGGACACCACTGATCTATGATTTCTTGTCCTGTCTTCTGGAGCAATTCTGCCCCATCTATGAGACAGTCCTTCAGATATAAAACGGCTGTCATGGATCCTTTTGTTAATCCCAGTTACTTTCCTTCAGATTTTTGCATAATGGATGAACCCACCTACTGCCTTTTGGTGATTTATGAGCAGTTACCTTCAGAAGGCGCTTATTAGCTTATTTTAGATGGAAGAGTCAACATCTCAGAACTAGAGTGGATTTTTTCTGACATCAATGATTTCTGGATAAGACAACCCAGGGATGATGTTCTGGCTGATCCGGTGCAATTCTTTACGGGATCTGGGTGGCAAAGGAATCTCCTTGGCTGTTTCCATTGGACGAAAATCTTCCACTATCAAGTTATTGGCACTAGAGAGTGAGCAGCGCCTCCAGGTGGACGGTAACGGTGTATGCACCAAGTCCCGGGGTTCCTCTCTCTTTCTTTGATTCCTTTCTGAGGGCTCCAACTGCAAGGATGGTTCCAGCTGGCTATTTTTGGTAAAATCTTCATGTGTGCTGAGTGAACTGGCTCTATCCCCAACTGCAAAGATGCTCCTCTCCATACCTGTTGTGAGAAAAGAAACTTTTAGTGAGAGTGATGGAACAACATGGTTGGAGTGGTGCAGTGGCCTAGAGGTGGAGCTCTCGCCTCACAATCAGGAGGCTGTGAGTTCGATCCTAGGTAGAGGCAGATATTTCTCTCTTGGCACAATGAGAATATATCTGCTGTGAACTCCGCATTAGTGACAGGAAGGGCATCCGGCCAGTCAACACTCAGCTCCCTTCAGTTGCCCCAACTCCACTCTGCTGCAAGGGATTACGGAGTCGTTAAAAGACCAAAAATAAAAAAAATGGAACAACATGATCGATCTAATACGGTACATTATATCAACTAGACAAGTGAAGTGGCAGGTAAAGCTCAAACAAGCCAGGCTAATAAGAACAAGGGCCAAACAGGACCCATGTACTCAGACGTGATACACCATAGTGCTGGGAACACTACACAGTGCAACCTGCGTGTTTGGCTCCTGGTGCCTCTGGGACAGCATTGCCCGACACAGTTGGTGCCATGGCTCCTTTGCCAAGATGCCTGATTGTAGAGATCCTGAGTCCAGATGCACCCAGTTCCCATTTGGGAGCATGACTAGATGAACTAATTCTACTTTACTGCAAGTCTACACTAACAGAACCTTGTGAGTCTGAAAGCACAAAACTTCCCATCTCCTTTTAACTGCTTGATCTTTCCTAAGTTTCTTTCTCTGACCATTAAACAACTGCAGATTCTTGTATCTTGTCTGATGGTTTCCTAGGCAGTATCTCGTCCTCTCTTTCCCGCTAAGTCAGGGGTCAGCAACCTGCGGCTCTGGAGCCGCATGTGGCTCTTTCATCCCTCTGCTGCGGTTCCCTCTCGCTGGTCGTTGCCACAATTTTGAGAGGAGCTTCCGGGGGGAAGCATGGCATGCCAGGAGGAGACTCTATGGCAAGGGGTGGGTTTTCCGGTCAGCTCCACGATTGATAGGGCTTTCGGTTAAGACTGGTAGAGAAAAAAGGACATCATGCTAGGAGAAGACTCTATGGTGGGGGAACTGGACTTCCGATCGGCTCCAGAATTGAATGGGGGGCTTCCGGTTAGGACCCCCCATTCAATTCTGGAGCCGACCGGCTCTTTGAGGGTTTAAGATTGCCGACACCTGCACTAAATTATTCATTACCTTCCTGCCCCACTTCCTGTCCTCTAATCTGAGCATTTCCTCCTGTCCTCAAGGCCATTTCCTCAGTCCTCTACAACCAGCGGAAAAGCAAAGGCAAATTCACCACATCAGAAACCTTTCCTCACCTCCGCTGTGTCCCTCCGACGGCTTTAACTTTTGGGTTAATTCCTCATTTAGCCATTTGTAATGAGCCAATTCCTTTCCCAATGTCTGGATCTTTTGTTCATACTGAAGTCTGCTGTTTGCCTGTCCTTCTTCTATGTGTTCTGCAAAAAAACGAAGAAAATAAATTCTTGTTAAAAACACAAGGGATTTGGATAAACCATGGGGATGATTACTTGCACAGTAACCGAGACAGCCCTTTAAAAAAAAATTACAAAATTAAAATAAGTAGAAGATGAAGGAAAACAAAAGGAAACTTCAAGTGTGTCTGTATAGATACATTTATCTTAAGGATAAACATGCATTTCTATATGCAACAAAATGTAAGAACAGCTAATAAATAATGAGCTTATTCTTATGTCACAGCAGAGAGTAGCACTTTAGTTGATCTGACTGAATGTCAACTCGCAAAGCAGCCCTGCTCTTGAGTTGCCATAGGCAAGGGGGATGGGAAACCGACAAAGCAGTACGGCAGCCAAAGACAGGAGCACATTCCAGACATATTTTTCTCAAGGCTGTCTCCCAGGGTTACCCACAGCGGCCGGAGGGGAGTGATCTCTACAACTCACGAAATTGTTCTCTTGGTGAATGTGATTGATGACACACCCTGGGGGGAGGGGGGAAACAAGGTCATGATTAGGACTGTAAATTAGCGTGGGGTCAGAGTTGGCTTCATTTGGGAACCTGCTGACATGGAGCTCCTAATAAATAACTGGATTTCTTTTAAAACTTGGCTCAAAGCTCATTATTTAATTAGGGTATCCGTCGGAACTCTGACACTGATCTTTAAAAGGCACATCAGGGTTGGAGGTACTTAAATGTGGGAGCACAAGAAAACCAGAGCTGTAGATTTGTTTGCAAAGTTGGAAAAATCACTCCAGAAGAGAGAAATGACAAGCCCTCCCTCACTGTTATCTGAGATGTTCACACGGTTGGGTCCACGTAGATTCCTAAAGTCCAATTTTGATTAGAGGCTTAATCTTTACTATTCATTGTAAGGTTATTCAAAGATCTCTGCTGTTGTGTTGGGTTTTTCAGCTAAGTACATTTCTACAGATTCAATGGAAGAGGCCTTTCATTTTTCCAAATTGGCAGGAGACAAGAATGGAATCCGTTTCTTAGGTGGCATCAGTTTATATGCGTTAGGAAATATGGATGGTAAACCATTGGCAGGGTTCATTTCAGATGAGAAGGAGGTGATTTTTCCCAATTCAAGAACTCTTCAACACAGCAGAATGGTTATTTAGGGCATGGCCACCACAGATGTCTACATTTTTCTTACAGTTTCATCTAAACAACTGGAACAATTATTAACTTATATAGTGTGTTTTTAGGAGAGGCAGTGCCACCAGTGATCAAATAAGGATTTAACAGTAACCAGGATTGCTCCTCAGTCCTATTTATTACCCCGACTCTGCAGGAGCAGGAGCTGAATGTCCTGCTCGTGTTCCTTCTGTTGCAAGGTCAGCTGACGGTCCATCTCCAAGCGCTGACGTTCTAGGGCCACCTCCAACCAAAACACCAGCTGTAGCTGCTCTTCCAGCTGCATCTCCAGTTCAGAAAACGCCACACTCTGTTTGTGCTGGTCTTCTCGCAAGGTCACCACCTGATCATTACAGGAATATTTGGAAGATTTCAACTCGTTGTGGTTATGAAAAAGGCAACGGGCAGTTTCACAAAGCCAAACTCTACAAACAGTTATCCCAGAACTGAACAGGTACACAGTGGTTTAATTAGCTAAATGTTCTTCTACAACGCCAATCAATTTCTCAACAAGGTAAAGTGACATGCAAGGGAGAAGTCTACAGTGTCTCCTCTGACATGCTATCTTTCTATGGTTAAAGGTAAAGGTTCCCCTCGCACATATGTGCTAGTCGTTCCCGATTCTAGGGGGTGGTGCTCATCTCCGTTTCAAAGCCGAAGAGCCAGTGCTGTCCAAAGACATCTCCATGGTCATGTGGCCAGCATGACTCAATGCCAAAGGCGCACGGAACCCTGTTACCTTCCCACCAAAGGTGGTCCCTATTTTTCTACTTGCATTTTTTTTACGTGCTTTCGAACTGCTAGGTTGGCAGAAGCTGGGACAAGTAATGGGACTTCACCTTGTTACG
This sequence comes from Arizona elegans, assembly GCA_022577455.1. Lineage (NCBI taxonomy): Eukaryota > Metazoa > Chordata > Lepidosauria > Squamata > Colubridae > Arizona > Arizona elegans. Next base: position 13,124,044 of record JAKOOJ010000016.1, read on the forward strand.
CAGCATTAGTGATTCGAACCGCTGAACTGCCGACCTTTCAATTGACAAGCTCAGTGTCTTAGCCACTGAGCCATCACGTCTCTGTTTCTATGGTTCTATGGCCCACTGTTTCTATGGTTGGGGTCACCCATTTCTCAGCCATGCATTATTGGATGCCTACCTTATCAAAGTATTTGCAAAGAAGTGCCCGGGTTTCGGAGGAAGAGAGGTAGCTGAGTTTTGCCATAAGGTTCATCTCACATTGGGACAGAAGGCTGGCTGAGGATCTCAGAACTCGCTGCCTACAAGTAATGGACTCGTTCTTATATTCTATGGCAGCATCCAGAGCTTCAATGGCTTCGTCCAACTGGAAAAGAATCCGCTCCTCCTAAAAACAGACCCAAGAAACAGACCCACCCCGAGAAATCATTTGATCCACATGAGTGGTAAATTGATACTTCAGTTGACTAGAATCCCAATCCTCACTTTTCCTTCCTTCCTTCCTTCCTTCCTTCCTTCCTTCCTTCCTTCCTTCCTTCCTCTCACTCATCTATTTTTCCTTCCTTCCTCTTACTCATCTATTTTTCCTTCGTTCCTTCCTTCGTTCCTTCCTTCCTTCCTTCCTTCCTTCCTTCCTCTCACTCATCTATTTTTCCTTCCTCCTCTCTAACTCATCTATTTTTCCTTCCTTCCTCTCTAATGCATCGATTTTTCCTTCCTTCCTTCCTTCCTTCCTTCCTTCCTTCCCTTCCTTCCTCTCACTCATCTATTTTTCCTTCCTTCCTTCCTTCCTTCTTTCCTCTCACTCATCTATTTTTCCTTCCTTCCTCTCTAATGCATCGATTTTTCTTTCCTTCCTTCCTTCCTTCCTTCCTTCCTTCCTTCCTTCCTTCCTCTCTCACTCATCTATTTTTCCTTCCTCTCTAACGCATCTATTTTTCCTTCCTTCCTTCCTCTCTCATCTATTTTTCCTTCCCCCCTCCCTCCCTCCCTTCCATTCAGTTACTGTTACAGTATGGCCATTGGTAGAACAAAGGGAGATCATGTCCTAAAGCAGGGATCTCCCAATTTGGCAAGCTGGCTGAGGAATTCTAGGAGTTGAAGTCTTACAGTTGCCAAGTTTGGAGATTCTTGTTCTAAAGTATCACCAAGTCCCACATTGAGCACAATGGCATTCATGGTTCAGTACAAACTCAAAGATACCTGATTATCCTAATGACTATTATTTAAATGGTATTTGGTAATCTCAATCCAACCTTTTTCATGGAATTGCTGGTGTGAGGATAAATTGGAAACTTCCATACAGAATTCAGTAGCACAGCATTTACTGATTTCCATGATGCTTCAACCAAACATTGATTTTACATCTGTTGTTTTTTGTGTGTAACGGGATTATTATCTATTTTCAAAATAGAACAACCAGATCTGCTTACCTCAGGTGACAGCAAGGTGCCCTGACGTAATTTCTCATCGATCTCCAATCTCTGCTTGAGCAACTGGTCCTTCTCCTGCCGCAAATTATTGATTTCTTGCCGGATGAGCTGCTGGTCCTGTGCGCTGCTGTGACAAAGCTGCCCATTCCTCTGGGTTAGCTCTTTCTCCAGGTACTCCAGGCGGCTGGAGACACGGAGAATGTCATCATTCAGAGCCTGAGGCAGAGAGAGAGAAGAAAAAGATCTTTTTTTTTTTTTAATTTGATTTATATGCCGCCCTTCTCCGAAGACTCAGGGCGGCTTACAATGTGCTCAGCAATAGCCTTCATCCTTTTGTATATTTATACAAAGTCAGCTTATTGCCCCCACAAACTGGGTCCTCAATTTACCTACCTTAGAAAGGATGGAAGGCTGAGTCAACCTTGAGCCATGGCGAGATTCGAACCCTGCAGTAATTGCAGGCAGCTGGTCTTAATAACCAGCTTAATAACCGGGTGCCTTAAACCCCTGTACTACCAAGGCTCTTGTCTTAAGGAATCTTAAGGAACATTCAGTGCCCCACAGTCAGGAACTGGAGTCTGCACATTTGCCAGACTTCAATAGCTTCATGGCAAGTAAATGTTTACTGAAGACAGATTAGGAAAGCAAAATTAGAGAAGGTCAACACATCCCAGGAAGACACAGCTGCTTTAAAGAGCTGCAAAGAGATGCAGTACTTACAACACCTTCAATGTTCTGAAATTTCTTTCTGAAGTCAAGTCCAAAGCATTGCTCAGTAGTAGCGGTAGAATTGCCTAAGCTTAATCAAACTGATTCAGAGGTAGTTACCCAGTGGTGGAATTCAAATTGTTTTATTACCGGTTCTGTGGGCGTGGTGTGGCTTGGTGGACATGGCTTGGTGGGCGTGGCAGGGGAAGGATACTGCAAAATCTCCATTCTCACCCCACTCTAGGGGAAGGATATTGCAAAATTTCCATTCCCACCCCACTCCTGGGGGAAGGATACTGCAAAATCTCCATTCTCACCCCACTCCTGGGGTAAGGATACTGCAAAATCTCCATTCTCACCCCACTCCTGGGGGAAGGATATTGCAAAATCTCCATTCCCACCCCACTCCTGGGGGAAGGATACTGCAAAATCTCCATTCCCACCCCACTCCAGGGGAAGGATACTGCAAAATCTCTATTCCCACCCCACTCCAGGGGAAGGATATTGCAAAATCTTCATTCCCACCCCATTCTGGGGCCAGCCAGAGATGGTATTTGCCAGTTCTCCGAACTACTCAAAATTTCCGCTACTGGTTCTCCATAACCTATCAGAACCTGCTAAATAGCACCCCTGCAGTTACCCCACACTTAACAGAGCTTAAAGCTAAATCACGGTAGCAGAGGAGTTAGAAATCTGTATGTTTTGTATAAATAGCAATAGTACTTAGACTTATATACCGCTTCACAGTGCTTTACAGCGCCCTCTAAGCAGTTTACAGAGTCAGCCTATTGCCCCCAACAATCTGGGTCCTCATTTTACCCACCTCGGAAGGATGGAAGGCTGAGTCAACCTTGAGTCTGGTGAGATTCGAACTGCCAAACTGCTGGCAGCCGGCAGTCAGCAGAAGTAGCCTGCAGTACTGCATTCTAACCACGAGGCCACCGTGGCTCTTCATTCTTCATCGCTCAGCATCTCTTACACAAGTTATCTGTGTGACCGTCTTTCGTTTAATCTACTTTCTTAACCAAAATTGATCCCTATAATATAACTCAAAAACGCAAAGGGACAATTTTGCCCACCTGGCTAGACCGGAGTCTCTTGTTTTCCAGGTCATTCTTCTCCTGAAGGAGAGCTTCTTTCTTGGCGACGATGGCTTCTCTCTTCGTCAGTTCATTTTCCAGGTCACCCAGGGCCCGTCTCTGCTTGAGGATTTTTTCCATCTCTACATCCAACCACTTCTTCTGCTCTTCAATTTTCTGATGGACAAGCAGGAGAAAAGCAAACCAGGTTGTCCCAATGACCAGACATGTTAAACAATGTGTAAGTTTTTATTGTCAACTGCCTAACAAGAATTCCTACTCCAAAAATCCCTATATGGCCAGACGAACCCCCAATCTTCTGCCTGTGGGGTTCATGACTCACGCCTTCCAGTTACTTCAGAGAACAGAATATGTTTGTGATACTGTTTTTATTTATTTATCCATTAATTTGAAATCAAATTCAAAATTAATGAAATGAAATTTTACCAAAATCTGAACCCCCCCCCCCCCAAATCCGTGATGGCAAACCTATGGCATGAGTGCCGAAAGTGGCGTGCAGAGTCATCTCTCTGGGCACGCCAGCCATCGCCCATTGCTCTTCCAGGTTCTGGTGCACAGCTGGTCTTCGTGCATGCGGGAGTGCCAGAAATTGGAAGAGCAGCTCCCTGGCGTGCATGCATGCACCGGAAAGCTGAGCTTCTGGTTTCCGGCATGTGCACGCACGCCAGCCAGCTGTTCTTCGCGTGTGCATGCTGCCAGAAACCGGAAGACCAGGTGACTGGTGAGCATGCGCACAATGGAAACCAGAAGCTCAGCTTCCCTGCGTACGCATGCACACCTGGGAACTGCTCTCCTAGTTTTCGGTGTTGCTGCGCGTGCACGCCAGAAAGCTGCTCTTCCCGTTTCCGGCGCTCCCATTTTGGTACTTGGTGCCGAAAAGGTTCGCCAACACTGCCCTAAATACAGCATCCCCCTTTGCTTTCCATGGTGGCAGTCACCTAGGGAAGAAATAAGTACAAGCCGCCATTTTAAAGGGAGTATGTCTGCTGCTGTTCTAGACTGATTATTGAGTCGTTGCCTTTACCTGCTTCTGTTCTAGACTGATCATTGAGTCGTTGCCTTTACCCGCTGCTGTTCTAGACTGATCATTGAGTCGTCGCCTTTACCTGTTGCTCTTCTAGACTGATCATTGAGTCGTTGCCTTTACCTGCTGCTGTTATAGACTGATCATTGAGTCGTTGCCTTTACCTGCTTCTGTTCTAGACTGATCATTGAGTCGTTGCCTTTACCTGCTGCTGTTCTAGACTGATCATTGAGTCGTTGCCTTTACCTGCTGCTGTTCTAGACTGATCATTGAGTCGTTGCCTTTCCCTGTTGCTGTTCTAGACTGATCATTGAGTCATCACCTTTCCCTGTTGCTGTTCTAGACTGATCATTGAGTCATCACCTTTCCCTGTTGCTGTTCTAGACTGATCATTGAGTCGTTGCCTTTACCTGCTGCTGTTCTAGACTGATCATTAAGTCGTTGCCTTTACCCGCTGCTGTTCTAGACTGATCATTGAGTCGTCACCTTTCCCTGTTGCTGTTCTAGACTGATCATTGAGTCGTTGCTTTTACCTGCTGCTGTTCTAGACTGATCATTGAATTGTTGCCTTTACCTGCTGCTGTTCTAGACTGATCATTGAGTCGTCGCCTTTACCTGCTGCTGTTCTAGACTGATCATTGAGTCGTTGCCTTTACCTGCTGTTGTTCTAGACTGATCATTGAGTCGTTGCCTTTACCTGCTGCTGTTCTAGACTGATCATTGAGTCATTGCCTTTACCTGCTGTTGTTCTAGACTGATCATTGAGTTGTTGCCTTTACCTGCTGCTCTTCTAGACTGATCATTGAGTCGTTGCCTTTACCTGCTGTTGTTCTAGACTGATCATTGAGTTGTCACCTTTACCTGCTGCTGTTCTAGACTGATCATTGAGTCGTTGCCTTTACCTGCTGTTGTTCTAGACTGATCATTGAGTTGTCACCTTTACCTGCTGCTCTTCTAGACTGATCATTGAGTCGTTGCCTTTACCTGCTGTTGTTCTAGACTGATCATTGAGTTGTCACCTTTACCTGCTGCTGTTCTAGACTGATCATTGAGTCATTGCTGCCACTCCTGTGCTTCCGCTGGTAGGCAGCTACCTCCTCCGTTTTGATCCTCAGAATCTTCTGATGCTGCTCATGTTTCAGTTCCAACTCCTAAAGATAGAAGGGAAAAAAAATACACAATTTAGCTACTGTTGGTGTATCTATTTAAAACAAAGGAGAACAGCCTGGATCTTCTGGACAGCATATAGCTTCTAAACTACTTTTAATAATTCCTCAGGACAAACTCCAACCATGACTACTGAAAATTGATCAACATTTCAGAGTGAGAATCCAACCTGTGAAGCCTCCATAGATGGGGATGGAAGGCCACCCAATATTGTCCTCCAGAAATATAAAATCCAGGGGGAAAACATTAATTTACTGGCCCTGCTCTCAGATAGAACCCAACCGTGTCTGCTGTACCCATCCCGAATGTCAATTGTGGTTCTCGAATGCCAAAAACGTACTGGTTCCCAGTTTAAAAGATTCTGTGCACACATGTATTCTCTAAATTCATCCTTTGCCAGCCTGAATGTCCTGTAAATGTTTGGATCTCAGAATTCACCAGCTAGTTTACTCTACTACAATTACAAAAGACCCCATTACTTGTATCTGCACATAGAAGAACGCTGGTGGTGCAGTGGTTAAAATGCAGCATTGCAGGCTAACTCTGCCCACAGCCTGGAGTTCGATCCTGACAGGGCTCGAGGTTAACTCAGCCTTCCAACTTTCTGAGATCGGTAAAATGAGGACCCAGATTGTTGGGAGCAATAGGCTGACTCTGTAAACCGCTTAGAGAGGGCTGCAAAGCACTGTGAAGCGGTATATAAGGCTAAGTGCTATTGCTATTGCAAGCTAACTCTGCCTATCGCCAGCAGTTCGATCCTGACCGGCTCAAGGTTGACTCAGCCTTCCATCCTTCCGAGGTCGGTAAAATGAGGACCCAGATTATTGAGGGCAAGAGTCTGACTCTGTAAACAGCTTAGAGAGGGGCTGTAAAGCATTGTGAAGCGGTATATAAGTCCAAGTGCTATTGCTAATAAAAGAAATACAATTCAAACACGATCAACAAGCTCTGCCTATCACCAGCTTGTCTCGCTTGGATGCTGCTGGAGCCCAGCCATCTCTACCTTGACCCGATGCTGTCTCTTCTGCATCTCGGTTTCCAAACGTCGCTTCTGCTCCACTTCTTCCCGCAAACGCTTCTGGAGCTGACCTTGCTGTTGCCGCATCAGCTGCACGTTCCTCTCTAGCTCCAGCAGGCGCTTCTCATTTTGGGCAGAGAAGGATGCCAGTCTCTCCGTCGCCCGCTTCTTCTCCTGCAGGATCTGTCCCAAGAGAGATGACACAGGGAGGCTAGCAGACGGTGGGGCCCAGTGGTGGGTTGCTCCCGGTTTGGACCAGTTCGCAAGAACCGGTAGTAAAACTGGCAGGAGGCCCCGCCCACTGCCCCAGATGTCGTCATTGGCGATCTGCAGACGCGCAATCCCGTTCCGGACCGGTAGTAAAGGTAAGTAAAACCCACCCCTGGTGGGGCCAGACATGCAACTCTAACAACGATTAGGAACAACGGAACCATGTTCTAATTAGAGGTAGTCCTCGACTTAACAATGGTTCATTTAGTGACCGCTTAAAGTTACAACGACACTGAAAAAAAATGTCTTAGAACCGATTTTTACATCCCTATGGTCACTTGGTCAAAATTGGCATACTGACTCATATATATGACGGTTGCAGTGTCCTAGGGTCATGTGATCTCCTTTTCGTGACCTCCTGACAAGCAAAGTCGTTGGGGAAGCCAGAATTCACTCAACAACCATCCTATTAATTTAACAGCTGCAATGATTCATTTAACAACCAGCGGCAAGAAAGGTCGTAACATGGGGCAAAACTCACTTCACCGATGTTTCACTTAGCAACCTAAATTTCGGGTTCAATTGTGGTCATACGTCGAAGATCAGCTGTACTTGGCTGCTCTTCCTTCTAAGTCTGAATCTCCAAATGATTCCAGCATCAGGCAGGGAAATGCCTAATCTATGGCCTAGAACAGTGTTGGCGAACCTTTTCGGCATTGAGTGCCAAAACGGGAGTGAGCACATGCGCAGGAGTGCCAAAAACTGGAAGACCAGTTCCCTGATGCGCATGCCCACACTGGTCACCTGGTCTTCTGGTTTCTGGTGCACATACGTGCACATAGAGCAGCTGGCCGACATGCATGCACATACCATAACCCAGAAGAGCAATGGGCAATGGCTGGTGTGCCCAGAGAGATGGCTTTGTGTGCCACTTCCATCACACATGACATAGGTTTGCCATCACGGGCCTAGAATTCGCATGTCACATTTAAATTCAAAAATTCAAATGACTCCGTCTTGGCCAAAAAACAAGCCAGATTTGCGCTGGCACATATGATTACAAGCCACAACAGCTGGGTGCCTTTAACATGTTAAACTAGAATAACTTAAACTATTTTACATTGATAAATAGTTGGCGTCACACAGATTACGCTATGCCATAACACCCAGTTTACAGTGGAGGTCGGGATTCGCTAAACAATCTAAGCCATTTTTTTGGCTTGAGGACCTTATGTGTACCTCCTTTTTTTCTAGGCTACCTTTGCCTTGCTCTGAGCGGCTTCCACTTTGCTGCGGTATTCCTGGAGTTTCCACTTTTCAGCAGGGTCCCGAGGTTCTTTGCCTTCCAGCTCTTGCAACTGCCTCTGGCCATCATTCAGTTCCATCCGCACCTGCTCGGCTTCCTGCTCCAAATGTTGGATCTTCTGCTGGTACTGTTTGTTCATGGCTTGAGCATGCTTGCCTGAAACAAACAGACTTCTGTGATAATGGAAGAAGATCAGCCCATTAAGCTACCTCTTGAACAGAAAAGTTGGATATCAAATGAATGAGAAAGAAGAGGAAGAATTTACGCTGAAGTGTCAACTCGTAAAGCATTCCAGGCCTGCTCTCCAGTTGCCATAGGCAAAAGGGGGGAGAAACTGATGGAGCAGCTCGGCTGCCACGACCAGAAGCACATTCCATGCATACCTTTATCCAGATTGTATCCCAGGTTACCAGAGCCAGCAGGAGAGGCGTGTTTTCTACAGCCCGCAAAAGTGCTTCATTGGAGAATGTGATTTATGACACACCCAGGGAGGAGCGGGGGAAACAGGGTCATAGTGGGGCCGTAAATTATGTGGGGCAGAGTTGACTCCACTTGGATAAGTGCCGACATGTTGCTCCTAATAAGTAACTGGATTTCTTTAGAAACCTGACTCGAGGCTCATGAATTAATTAGGGCATCCATTGGAACTCTGACATGAAGGATACAGCAAACAAAGGAAACGGGGAAAAAAGGCAAAGTCTGATGTTCCAAGAGAAAGCTCTGCTAGCCTTTTCCACAAGCAGTGAAGAAGAGAAACAGATGACCAGGGGAGATAGGATTGTTGTAGAGGCCATAAAGAATGGCCTTGAAGAACAGGAGAAAAAGGATCAAGCATGAGTTGAGTTCAACAACAGCTCCATACCTGTTTTAATGAGCTCTCCTATCAGGTCCTCTTTCATACGGATGTTGATGGCCAGCTCACGGATCTGCTGGTGGGCCTGAAGCAGCTGCCATTCTGAATCTTTGCCTGGAAAGCTCCCTGCTGGACTGCTCAGCTCTTGTTGCCTGCCATCTGGGAAAGAAAATGTAAATGAGAGATGTTTGGTACAAATTTTATCACGATCAGGGATGGAACCAATAGTAGAAAGACAATCAAGCCTTCATTTCAACTCTTGATTCTGCTGATTCTGATACAGCAGCCTTTCTTAACCTTGATAGTTTTAAGATGAGTGGACTTCAGTCCCTACATAGACCGTTTTGGATGCAGGTAAGTGTAGGGTGTGCGCGGAGGCTCAGGGAGGGCAAAAAATGGGCCTACTGGAAGTTTGGGAAGAGAAGGCCAGAAACGGACCCGTTTCTGGCCTCCAGAAGGCCTCTGGAGTCAGGGAGGCCATTTTGCCCTCCCAGAGGCTCGAGGAAAGCCTCCGGAGCCCGGGGAGGGCAAAAATGCCCCCCCCCCACACTCACCATGGCCACGCCCACCCAGCAACCAGGCAGAGAACCCCTTGCTAAAATTTTTGAAGCCCACCCCTGAATGGAACCAATGACAGAGGGAGATGTTGGGCTCTCTTTTCTGTGGATGGAGCTGCTATCTCTCAAAGCTGTTGGAATTTGGATTCCTGCATGAAGCAGAAAGGGCCAACCGAATGACTTCTTCCAATTCTACTATTTTTTCCACATTTCTCTTTGGTGAGTATTCAGAACTTGGAGAAGGAGAGGAATGTCTGAAATAACATTTTTATTCCCAGGATTGGGAAAATGGAATAAGTGTTCCTGGGTGTTCTTTGCTTGGCTGAAAGTATGCCATACCTTTAGATAGTTCCAAAGATTTCTCCTGGACTCCCTCTGGGGATTTTGAATTATATTTTTTATTCTTCTTGGTTGAAACCTCCTCTTTGCTCCAGCTGTGGGTTCTGTTCCTACAAGAACATCCAGTTGTTGGGTTTAATAAAAAAACATGGTGATCAATAAAGCAGAGGAGACAAGGAAAAAAAATGCAAATCCTTTGAGAACTGGCTAAATCAGGGGTCTGCAACCTTAAACACTGAAAGAGCCATTTGGACCCATTTCCCACAGAAAAGAAAACACCGGGAGCCACAAAACCCTTCCCGTGCCTGACTATTTCTTGAGCTGCCACAAAACTAGCATAGGTAGTTGAATTAAACGTTCTGTTTTCTTCTGAAACTTTTCTTTTCTTGGATTTATCCATGGTTGGCCTACAGAGGGTTGAACAGCTCAATAAATCGCATGCTGGCAGGTGTCACACATTGGCAGTTGTGATGCATATTGTGAGTGATGGGGAGCTGCAGCAGAGGGGTGAAAGAGCCACATGTGGCTCCAGAGCTGCAGGTTGCTGACCCCTGGGCTAAATTAAGTCAACATATCTTGCATATTTCCATGAGATAACTGAAGGTGTTATACAACAAATATGAGAGATAAAAGACTGTAGTACATTTCTGTGACTGGATTATATGTGGTGCTAAGGCAAAAAATTCAATGTCTCTTAATCCAAGAGACTCAAGCATCATCCTTTGTAGATGCAATGTATAGCTCTGATTTAGACTTTCAATAAGAAGGCAGTTTGATTGAAAGTCCAATCAGATCAGATTGGCTGATCAGGCTGAAGATGGGGCTGAAAATAGATGTTTGCAGAAAGTTGCCTTCTTTTTTTTAAAAAAAAAAAAATCAGAAAAATCAAAGTATCTAGAATCAAGTAGAGGATTTCAGTGGAATCAATGTTTCAAACTTGAAGTAACCATTTTAAATTCAAAGCAGATGCTTCCTATTTAAAAAAAAACAAGCCATATTTGAAACATTGTGGATACCACCAGATCCAAAACAATCTACAGGAAGCTGTAACAATATCACTCATGACTCACCTGTATTGCTGAAGGGACCAGATTGGCCAACATCTATTCTCATCTTCCAAAGATGAATCAAAAACGTTGTCCAGTGATTTCATCTGTGACATATCCTTTGCCCCCAGACTGTGCATATTATCTTCAGCGAGACTGTGACTTTGTCCTAGTGAGTCTTCTCCATTGTGAACTGTGGCACTATGGAGCTATTTAAAGGAAAATGTGCAATGAGGAAAAGGCTGGTAGGATGACTGTTAAGAATTTGCTTACAGCTCTAAACTATTTGCCCCCAAGAAGGTTTGCGGTTACTTATAACTACTTAATTGAAGTTTAATTATCTTTTCTTTGTTTCTCTTTATCTACTTCGCAGTGGGAGGGGAGATAATTTATTACAACACAAATATGAGCCACTTGCTAGCCAATCACATTTTTTGCCAAGTAAGTTGCACAAGACATGTAATTAGGTCATGGTTCAGTGTGTCACATAAACCCCCAAAATTGGATGAATTGAGAAAAATATTACTAAGTTAATATAAAATTAATATATTAATATATAATGGGAATATAGTCAATGTGCCTTGCTGGCAACTCATTATGTTCTTGTTTTGATTTTTCATTAATTCTTGCAATGCCCAATAAACTGATACTCAAACCGCTTGCCCTATTGTTAAGAAAAATGTATTGGGCATATTTTCAGTGGAGAGAGATATGCAACCAGGCCTGGGGCTCAGAATATGTTAAGGACCCTGTGAATTTACTATTAATTGATTAATCATCATGGCTGCCATCTATACTTATTTATTTTATGGATATTTTTATGTTATTTTAATGGCTGCCATTTATACTTATTTATTTTGTGGATGTTTTGATGTTATGTTTATGTTTTATATTAATGTTTACAATTTCTTTCACTTTTAATTTAATGAGCCATGGTGGTGCAGTGGTTAGAGTGCAGTACTGCAGGCTACTTCTGCTGACTGCCGGCTGCCTGCAATTTGGCAGTTCAAATCTCAAGGTTGACTCAGCCTTCCATCCTTCCAAGGTGGGTAAAATGAGGACCCAAATTGTTGGGGGCAATATGCTGACTGTAAACCTCTTGGAGAGGGCTGTAAAAGCCCTGTGAAGTGGTATATAAGTCTAAGTGCTATTGCTATTAATTGTTTTATGATTTTAGAATTGTAAGCCACCAAGAGTCAATTGGTTGAGTTGGACGGCTACAGAAAGCAAATTACAAAAACTTTCAAGAAGGAGCTATCATCCTTTCCTCTTCCCCAAGATTATTATGTGATCTTGCACAATAGCTTCCAAATTCCTGAAGCATCACAAGATTTTGGCATCCTTTTGAGAGATTTCACAAGTGTATGCAAAAATGTTTGGGCCTGGACATTTGAGTTTGAGCCTGGACATTTGTCCCTTGAATAGAATAGTATAACAGAGTTGGAAGGGACCTTGGAGGTCTTCTAGTCCAACCCCCTGCTTAGGCAGGAAACCCTACACTACTTCAGACAAATGGTTATCCAACATCTTTAAAACTTCCAATGTTGGAACATTCACAACTTCTGGAGGCAAGTTGTTCACTGATTAATTGTTCTAACTGTCAGGAAATTTCTCCTTAGTTCTAAGTTGCTTCTCTCCTTGATTAGTTTCCACCCATTGCTTCTTGTCCTGCCCTCAAGTGCTTTGGAGAATAGCTTGACTCCTTCTTCTTTGTGGCAGCCCCTGAGATATTGGAACACTGCTATCCCCTAGTCCTTCTTTTCATCAAACTAGACATACCCAGTTCCTGCAACCATTCTTCATATGTTTTAGCCTCCAGTCCCCTAATCCTCTTTGTTGCTCTTCTCTGCACTCTTTCTAGAGTCTCCGCATCTTTTTTACATCGTGGCAACCAAAACTGGATGCAGTATTCCAAGTGTGGCCTTACCAAGGCATTATAAAGTGGTATTTACACTTCACGTGATCTTGATTCTATCCCTTTGTTTATGTAGCCCAGAACTGTGTTGGCTTTTTTGGCAGCTGCTGCACACGGCTGGCTCCTATTTAAATGGTTGTCTACTAGGACTCCAAGATGTTAATTCGAATGTGTATCACAACCTCTTCTAAAAGTGAGTTTATTTAATTGGATGAGGGTTGGGGGTGGGGTGTAGGAAGGAAGTCATCCGAGCTGTCTCCAATCCAGACCTAAGAAAAACGTAATATCCTGTTTATAGGGTGATGAAACAACTCACAAACCTTACTGTGGTTATTACAGGCAAGCTTGAGCCAGTGATGGGACTGGTATGCATCCACAGGAGCTGTGTGTGGCCTTTGGTCAAGCTGCACCAGGGAGACGTTCCTTAGCAGTTCAGGCATGCCCAAATGGGGCATCTCCATCTTTAGGTACTTCTGAAGTTCAGAGATGATGTCTTCCTGTTCTCGCAATTTGGCACCCTGAAAAAAATAATAATAGTGTGAGACCAAAAGTGATTGTTTGAAAGCATAGCTGGTAACTTCAGGGCCATGGACACCCCAGTTCTTTATTGTTCCTATTGTCTGGTGTTTCCCCCTTCAGCAAAGTGACTAAACTATCCATTTTTATGAGCCGCAATGGCTCAGTGGCACAGTACTGCAGGCTGCTACTGCTGATCACCAGCTGCCAGCAGTTTGGCAGATCGAATCTCACCAGGTTCAAGATTGACTCAGCTTTCCATCCTTCCGAGGTGGGTAAAATGAAGACCCAGATTGTTGGGTCTGACAAGAGGCTGACTCTGTAAACTGCTTAGAGAGGGCTGTAAAAGCACTATGAAGCGGTATATAAGTCTAAGTGCTATTGCTATTTTTAACAACGTGATTTATTGTCTTGTTTTTAAAGAGGGTCAACCTATTCTCCAAAGCATATGAAGGCAGGACAATAAGCAATGGATGGAAACTAATCAAGGTGAGAATCAACCTAGAAATAAGGAGAAATTTCCTGGCAGGGAGAACAATTAATCAGTGGAACAACTTCCCTCCAGAAGTTGTGAGAACTCCAACACTGAAGATTTTAAAGAAGAGATTGGACAACCATTCATCTGAAATTCTATCTGGTCTCCTGCTTGAGCAGGGAATTGAACTAGAAAACCTCCAAAGTCCCTTAGTATTCTGTTTATCCACTAACATAGCTCCGTGTATATTCCACACACCTATTAAAAACTGTAGGAAGGGGGAAAATAATGGTCAAACCTCAATAATTTTGGCTTCACCTTTTTTGACATCATCTTCAGCTAGCTTCCAAAGCTGTAGAAATACTTTTTTCTGCGTTTCCCTGACCTCCTGCCCTTATTTATAGCAGTCACCGCTGTCTAGCATCTTCCAGATGTGCTGGGATAAGAACACTTCAAATCCCTCCCATGTTTTCAAAGAAGGACTTCTTTTGAATTTGAATTTGAATTTGCAGTCCGTCCCAGCCCTTCAAGGAAGAAAACAGCTTCCGAAGAACTACGTGAGAGATGCAGACTGGCACCAAATGCCCAGTTGCAGATTCTCTACCTATTCCCATTGACTGTTGGAGTGGACATTCAAAGAAACTTTGGGATTCGGATGTAACAAAGCAAGTATACCGCAAAGGCAGGCCTGTAACAGAATGGAGCTATTGACCCAAAATCCAAAGATGGGTGACTTCTGTTCTGACCTAGGCTTACCCCAAACCATAAAGCAGACTTCTTGTTTTGACAAAAACCCCTTTTTATTAAGTTACTGTGAATTCTTCTCATTCACATCTAGCAAAATCTTTCAAGGGAGAATTTACAGTCACAGATCTTATCTGATTTGGAGAGCTGCCAGGCCGATATCTTCAAAACTTGGCAAGGAGGCTCTGAGAGTTATGAACCAATTAAGCGAACTAATTGTCTCCTGCAAACTCCACTCCCCTTTTATTCCCTCTGGGAGGGGCCATTCATTGTCCACCTGTGGCCTTACTCCCAAGTCAACCCTTGTTCTTTAGCTTCGTCTGGCAACTCTCCGCATGCGCAGACTGGGAACAGGCTCCAGCTGTTCATCTGCCTCACTGATGTCTGATTCCAAAGGCAGCTGATAACTGGCATATGGCCCTGGCCCCTTCTCTGCCTCTGATGCAGAGCCCTCATCAGAGCCTTCCCCAGACTCCAGGACTGGCCCATGTTCCTCCCCAACCTCCTCACTGTCCAAATCTGCTGCCAGCTCTGCTGGCTGCTGGTGGGCCACAACAAATTTCTTCTCCCAAATGCAGCTGAAAGAAGATGAGTTGTCTAGGAGACCAAAGTGGAGAAAGAGAATCTGGCTGCAAAGATCAATGACTTTTTGTAAATCAGTGGACGCCAGGCTGAGGGAGGAGAAGCTTGGCAACCTAAGAAGGAAATACCTGTGCTTTGTACTGCTCCATAGCATCCTCAAGGGCTGCCAAGAAATCCTGGTTCTCCCTCTCTAAGCGCTCTACTTGCTCCTCCAGCCTCACCACCTCCTCCTGTCTCATCGTCTCAGCTCCTCGTTGATGCCCCTCCTGGCAAAAGAAGAGAAAAAGGAGGGGAAGGTGGGATCGTCTTCATGGGATCTTCAGAAGGTTCTTGGGTCATCTCCCCAGCCAGACCAAAGAATGAGAAGAGCATCCTCATAACCCACTCTCAGTATCATCCCATGAGATGCTGTTGGCAGAAACAGCTCCATATCTTGTATTTAATTACCTCTCCACTGCCTTTTTCCTCCCACAAATGGGCCCCCTGCCCTTCAGTTGGGGGTTCCACCATAGTACCTGAGTCTTGACCAGCTTGGAACTGGAAGTTTTGGAGCGCGGCTCCTCAGCCGAAGTGCTTCCAATCCCGCTGTCTACGCCAGACGTCAAGCTCGGCTCACCTGCCCCATTTTCCACCGCACACAGCCAGTCCTTCACCTGGAGCCCCTGTTCCTCTGTCAAATTGCCCTCCCCTTGCAATTCCATCAAGAGCTGATAGGCGGCGTCTGTGCAAGTCCGGTAGTGGTTGCATTCAGCTCGTAAGCGAGCCACGCTTTCCTCCAAGTGACCCTTGATGGGCACCTCCGATCGGCGGATGATGCGAGTCTCTGAGCGGTGTCTCTGTTCCAAGGCCCTCTGAAGCTTCTTGAGACGCAGTTGTAGGGCTTCTACGGGCTCCACCTCCTTGCTGCAATTCACCACGGCCCAATTTTTGATATTCTGAGCCCATCTGGCATAATTCAGAGTAGTCAGACTCTCATCGAAGTCGGAGGAGGAAGGGCTGACGCAGGCAATCATCACGGTTTTGGCGTTCCCACCTAAGGAGCCTTTCAGGATCCTGAAACCAGAGCAGGACCTCATATTAGCAAGACTGAAGTAGAGCGGGAGGAATCGCGCTTAAAGAAGGAAAATGTGATCCAGTTCTTATTTTTGGGTCATGAGTAGCTCTCGGGAAGGAAAAAACTATCGGAGGCTGTAAATGAAAACAACAGTGGCCTTGAAGTTCATTATTTATGCAGTTCTTAGCTTTTAGGGACGTGATGGCTCAGTGGCTAAGATGCTGAGCTTGTCGATTGAAAGGTTGGCAAATTAGCGGTTCAAATCCCTAATGCTGTGTAACAGGGTAAGCTCCTGTTACTTGTCCCGGCTTCTGCCAACCTAGCAGTTCGAAAGCATGTAAAAAAAAAAATGCAAGTAGAAAAACAGGGACCACCTTTGGTGGGAAAGTAACAGCGTTCCATGCATCTTTGGCGTTGAGTCATGCCGGCTATATGACCACGCTTTGGACAGCGCTGGCACTTTGGCTTTGAAACGGAGATGAGCACTGGCCCCTAGAGTCGTGAACAACTAGCACACATGTGTGGGGGAACCTTTACCTTTAGCTTCAAATCAATTTTCATTGCTAGATTGGCAGAAGCTGGGACAAGTAACGGAAGCTCACCCCATTACGCGGCACTAGGGATTCGAACCACTGAATTGCCACCTTTCTGATCGACAAGCTCGGTATCTTAGCCACTGAGCCACCGCGTCCCTTAAACTATAAACTATAATATATATATAATGTATATAATATAGTATATAATATATTAAACTATACTATAATAACAATCCATAAACTGAGGCCCATAGTCATTAAATACTAAAAAAAATATTTGTTCTGGTCTCTGACTGTAATAAACGTGATTTGATTTGATTTGAATACAACCAAGAGCAAAGCAGGTAAGAGGATAAGAGTACATCCTAACGGTGAGGAATCAGGAGGAGACTACCTGGTGATTTTGGAATCCCGATACGGGATGTGGCTGCTTTTCCGGCGGGGGTCTCCGAGGGCACTGATGACGTTGCCCAAGGCCAAGAGGCTGGCATTGATCTGGATGGTCTCCTTCAGCCTCTCCCCAGTACACCCCGACTTCACCACCCGCTCAGAACCGGCCAGATCCACAAAGTGAAACTTGGATTTCAGAACCTGCCCAGAATTTGGTGCCACCAAAGTCTTCTCTGGGCAGGGGAAGCGAGTGAGACAGTTGCTGCTCTGTCTTCGTGCCATGGTCACAGTGAAGATGGTGTGGGAACGACTGGACCTCCTGTTGAGGTGGGTGCTTCCCGTGTGCTTGGCTGCGTTGCCCATTTCCAGCAGGCTCAGAACCTCATCCAGACCTTCCACTTCAGTTTCCTTCACCCCGTGCAGCACTGCAACAAGAGAAGGAAGGAAAGAGATTGGGCTCCCTTGTGGTAATAAGCCACGCTTTGTCTAATTGTGGTTTCAAAGATACACCTGGTTAACTTCTCATAAAATTCGATTCAGAACATAGCAATCTTCGTCTTAGATCAGGGGTCAGCAACCTGCGGCTCTGGAGCCACATGTGGCTCTTTCAACCCTCTGCTGTGGCTCCCTGTCGCTCAAAATATGTGTTACAACCGCCAATGTGCGATACCCCCCAGCATGTGATTTATTGAGCTTTTTGATCTCCCGGTAGGCCAAGAAAACAGAACGTTTAATTCAACTACATATGCTAGTTCTGGGGCCTCTCAGGAAATAGTCAGGCATGGGAAAGGTTTTGTGGCTCCCGATGTTTTCTTTTCTGTGGGAAACGGATCCAAATGGCTCTTTGAGTGTTTAAGATTGCCGACCCCTGTCCTAGATCAACATGAGAAAGGAAGCTGGTAAAAACCCAGCCAAGATGGTTGAGCCATAGCTAACAACCACCACAGGTGATATGAGGAGAGGATGTAGCTCTTGAACAAGACAGGTATGGATTCAAAACTTGTCTGCCCTTACTCAGTGGCTGCTTTGGCCTCGTCTGTGATTCATCAATTTTATATTAGGGTAAATCACTGTGCAAAAATGGTACTGCGACGTCTAGTTTCACAACACATCTTTGTGCCAAGGAAACAATAAAATTAGGAAAGAGAAGCAAAGTTGTTAATGTACTAAAACAAAGCAGGCAATCTTTCCCAGAATTTTATATACTATTCTGGCAGCCATGATTTTTAAAAAAGAGGGACAATAATGAAAGAAGTGGATAATATAGTACCGATAGTAACAGCTATCTCAGGTGCAATCCCAAAACAACTGCAGGACCACTTAGACCACCATCGGCATTGACAGAATCATCACCTTCCATCAATTGCAAAAGGCAGCTTTACTAAGAACAGCTTACATCCTGTGACGATGCCCTTAACACCAGCAAATAGCAACATATGCTACCCCCTGATCTTTGGGAAGGACTCAAAAGATGGATAAAAGTGCCAAATCCAATCTAAACATCTGGTTGACTGTGCAACCAACCATAGTAACAACAACACATAGGGGACAATAACAAAAAAAAGAGGGGGGGAAATAGCCAAATCAGTTTCCAAAAATCATACTGGACAATCGAATGCTTAGCAAGAGACAGATGTTGAAAACTACTTCTCTGGCCCCAAACTTTGAGCAACAAACTGTGCTGTCAGACTCTTACAAAGAAGGAAAAACACATGTCCTAAGGCAGCGATGGCTAACCTTTTCGGGACTGAGGGCCCAAAGCATGTGCATGCGTGTGAATGCACGTGCCCACCCCAAAACCCCAAAACGCAATGCACACATGGCCCCCCCACATGTGCCCCACCCCCGTGCATGTGTGCGCCCCCCCTATATGCGCCCCGCCCCCCTGCACATGCCCCCTCACACACATGCACCCCAATGCACCCCCCTGGGCATGCGCAGCAGAGACCCAAAGATCAGCTGGCTGGCTGGAAGCAGAGCTGAACTGGGGCAACGGCTCGCGGCATCACGGTCCTAAGGGGTTCCTTATGGAGGAAGGGTGTGGGGGGGAGAGAAGAGTCCTTTGGCTTATACCTGTATTTCCCCGGTCATCTTCCCATATCTGGATGTCCTTGCTGGCCGTGTCCACCTGCAACAAATCTCGGAACTCCTCCTTGTACACTTCCAGGTAAGACACCCGGACAGTGTAATTGAGCAGATCGTTCTCATCCATCAGCTTGAAGGCCTCAGCCATGGCGCGAGGGATGATGCCCTGCTCATCTTCATTGATGGAAGCTGGATGGGAGAAATGGAGTTGTTAGAGGCACTGCATAAATTAAGCAGTGCATAAATTAATAAGAAAACAAGAGTGTTTTCAGGGTTGTTTTCAACAAACTAGAGGAAGGAAGGAGGGAGGGAAGGAAGAATGGAAGAATACAGTACGCAAGTTAGAGCAAGTTTGTATCAGGGTGGATTTGATTTAAATCGAGTTGATTTAAATCACTAGTAAAAAGGCTTGATTTAAATCAACTCGATTTAAATCATAATTTTTAAAGAGCAGCTGTCATCTCTGCTACTCCTTTGACTCGCTGTTGACTCACCGATAGTCCCAGTGTTGCAGAATATACAGCTTTGTGCTACATAACTAAGCTCCATTTCATGCTGAATAAACTATCTGATTTTTTTTATTTTTTTAAAAAAAAACCATTGATTTTTATCCACCCTGGTTTGTATAGCAACCAGAGAAACAAAAATGGAGTGATTAGAGGCACTGGCTGCAAGCAGGGTGCATCCCCTCCCTAAGGGAAATGGTCTGATGCAGCTGAACAGTTGTGTTCTTGGAGACACCCCTGGCACACATGCTCACATTTCCACCAAAGGTAGACCTTCTAACAAGGGCACATAGCAGGGGTACCATTCAGCAGGTTCTGGAGAACCGGTAACGGAAATTTTGAGTAGTTCGGAGAACTGGAAAATACCACCTCTGCCTGGCCCCCGAGTGGGATGGGAATGGGGATTTTGCAGTAACCGTTCCTTGGAGTGGGGTGGTAATGGAGATTTTGCAATAGGTTGTAAAATGAGGCAAAATCCAACTTAAGAACCGTCTCACTCAGCAACAGAAATTTTAGGCTCCCTTGTGGTCATAAGTCACGGACTACCTGTATTCATGCCTTCTAAACTAAGAGAAACTTTAAAGGACTTAATTTATGCAAGAAAACCAGGGAACTTACAGACGCGTGCTTCTCCGATGGTGTAAGTCTTCCCCGAGCCCGTCTGGCCATAAGCAAAGACGGTGACATTAAAGCCTTCCAGGAACGCTTCCACCAGTGGTTGGATACAGGTGGCGTACACAGACACCTGGTCTGATATTTCGGTGAAGATTGTGTCGAACTGGAAATGTCGGGTGTGGCCCAAAGTCACTTCCTTCTTCTCGGGGTCTCCCTGGAGGCAGATCTGGTGCCCGTGTAACTGTTCCTTGGGCAACAATGGCCGAATGCGTACGGCTACCCTGACCGGGGTCTCTTCCATCAAGGGCTGGGCCTTGGCTTTCAGACCCATGATTGGCCAAGGCAGGAAGTCAAGAGAGACACCAGACAAAAGAAGGAACCATCTCTCTGCTAGGGAAAGAAAGAAAGAAGTAATCACAACAGAATAATAATAACAACAGATTAACAGAGTTGGATGGGACCTTGTAGGTCATCTAGTCCAACCCCTTGCTCAAGCAGGAGACCCTACACCATTTCTGACAGATGGCAATCCAGGCTCTTCTTGAAAGCCTCCAGTGATGAAGCTCCCACAACTTCCAATGGCAACTTCTGTTCCATGGGTTGATTGTTCTCATTGTCAGAAAATCCCTCCTTATTTCCTGGTTGAATCTCTCCTTGTCCAGTTTCCATCCATTATTCCTTGTCTGGCCTTCAGGTGCTTTGGAAAACAGGTTGACCCGCCTCCTCTCTGGGGCAGCCCCTCAAATATTGGAAGACTGTTATCATGTCTCCCCTGGTCCTTCTCTTCACTTGACTAGCCGTGCCCAGTTCCTGCAACCAACAGTTCATTGTATGTTTTAGCCTCCAGTCCCCTAATCCTCTTGGTTGCTCTTCTCTGCACTTTTTTCTAGAGTCTCAAAAAATCTTTTTTATATAGTGTGGTGACCAAAACTGGATGCAGTACTCTAGGTGTGGTCTTACTAAGGCTTTACAGAGTGGTATTAGTACCTCGCATAGGTATAGCTGTATAGGCAGCTCCTCAGCTCTTCTTGTCTAGTCCCATGATATTCCCAAGATCTAAGAGGAAGATAGACCCAAAAATAGAAGGTGGGACCTGCAGCATCCCCCGTCCCAAGGATGGGAACTGTGGACAAGGAGCTGCTGATTCAGTTCTACAGAGGAATGATTGAGTCTGTCATCTGCACCTCAATAACTGTCTGTTTGGTTCTGCAACCCAACAAAACAGACACAGACTTCAGAGGAGAATTAGAACTGCAGAAAAAAAAACCAATTACTACCAATCTGCCTTCCATTGAGGATCTGTATACTGCACAAGTCAAAAAGAGGGCTGTGAAAATATCTACAGACCCCTCGCATCCTGGACATAAATTGTTTCAACCCCTACCCTCAAAACGACGCTATAAAGCACTGCACACCAGAACAACTAGACACAAGAACAGTTTTTTTCTGAACGCCATCACTCTGCTAAAGAAATAATTCCCTCAACACTGTCAAACTATTCACTAAGTCTGCATTACTATTAATCTTCTCATCGTTCCCATCACCCACCTCCTCCCTCTTATGACTACATGACTGTAACTTTGTTGCTTGTATCCTTACGATTTATATTGATATTGTTTCCTGATTGCTTATTTGTACCCTATGACTATCATTAAGTGTTGTACCTTAGGATTCTTGACGAATGTATCTTATCTTTTATGTACACCGAGACCGTGTGCACCAAGACAAATTCCTTGTGTGTCCAATCACACTTGGCCAATAAAGAATTCTATTCTAGAGTAGAAGCTGGTCTGTTGGACCCCAACTTTTCGGTCCTTCCACTCCCTTCCCAGGGACAATCCCCCAGTCTTTTCCATAGGCTCAGAGGCATCCTGTATCCAAAAAGAGGGAGCGCCTCTGGGTCCCGACTCACCTTATTATGCCAGTCTCCTCCTTGCCAACCACAATCTCTCCCCACCCGCCCCCCAAGTCCTGGGATAGCCGACGCGGAGCTATGGCGTCAAGGGGCGGCTCCTTCACCCCCCTCTCCGTCCGAGGAAGGGCTTGGGGGGAGGAAGAGGGTGGAAGGAGGAGGAGGAGGAGGAAGAGGGAGATTCTGGGTCCAGTACGCGCCGCTATTTCTGGGAAGAAGATGGAGCAACTGCTCTCTCCAGAGCCGGACTGCAGGACGCATCTGGAAAGCAAACAGGGGACCGTTTCGTTTTTTTCCAGATGTTGGCGAACTACAGTTCCCAGCAGCTCCAGTGGAAAAGCATGCCGGGAACGGTCCTGCATCAACATCTGGGAGGGGAATGGGATGGGAGTGAGGAAGGCTCCTCCTTGGAAAGGAAGCGCATCCTCTGCCTCCTCTTCGAAGGCGAACGGGGGTGATGGACGCAGCCTGGCTTTGCTTGTTCGCTCCGGGAGGGGAAAAAAATTCTCTCGGGCGATCTGGGGTTTTATTTTTATTTATTTTTTTCCTTTTCCCCTTCGGTGTAAAACCTGTCCTGCCCGCAAGCCTGCGACGCCTCTGTACTAGCAGCGTTCATAGCCTCTTTGTTGACTCGAAGAGTTTTGTGAGACGGTCTCTTGGCCGTTTAGGCGAAGGGGAGTTTTTCATTTTGAATGGTTTATTTTTATTTTATTTTATTTTATTGGACTTCTGAAAAGTCTTGCCCGCGTGGTCCTTCAAAGGAATCCCGAAAACCGCAGGAAAGAGAATCGGGCGCTGGGTTTTGGGGGAGGAAGGGAGAATCGGACGCGACTGAAGGGAAGAAGAAAAAAAAGAGAGAAAGTTTTGATTTTTATTGTGAAATGCGCGCTAGGAAGACGGAGGGAATTCTCGAGGCGCCTCTGGTTTTTAAGAGCTAAATCCTGGATTTTTTGAGGGGGGAATAAGTGGCTCCTTTTTCAGGTTCTTCCTACCTAAAGAGAAATTCCTGGCTAAAGAGAAATACACATAAAGGCCTAGGAAAAGAAAAGAAAACACACACACACACACACACACACACATCTTTAGCCAGGTTCTTCCTACATAAACCAAGATTTTTATGCAGCCCTAGTTCAGTGAAATCCCAATCCACTAGGGCTGCATAAAAATCTTGGTTTATGTAGGAAGAACCTGGCTAAAGAGAAATACACATAAAAACCTACGAAAAGAAAAGAAAACATATGTGTGTGTGTGTGTGTGTATGTGTATGTATGTATGTGTATATGTATGTATGTATCTGTATGTATGTATGAAAAGAAAAGAAAACGTGTGTGTGTGTATGTGTATATGTATATGTGTGTGTGTATGTGTGTATGTATGTATGTATGTATGTATGTATGTATATGTATGTATGTATATAAAAGTGAGGAACAACAGATCCACCTTCATTTGAAAAAGGAGCCACTTCTCCAGCTATTCAAAAAAACACACAAAACCACCAGGATTTAGCTCTTAAAAAGCAGAGGTTGTGTGTATATATATACACACACAACGGTTTTGACATTTAAAATCACAATTACACTTTTACAGCTTTCCGATATCGGAATTTTTTCTTAATTTCAACTTATCCATGAGCCTGTTGTTTTATACATATACATTCTTATTCCCTCATTGCTTGTTAGTATAATATATACAATATTTGCATATCTACTATACTCTAAATATGTATATTTTTTCCCCGTTTTATTATCTTTCCTATATAATCACTTTTAAAAAGCAGTGGCAGAGGAGGCAGCTGAATGCTTTACGTGACAAAACACATTGGGCCCCTTTTTTTTCTCCAGCTTCAGTTAGCAACATTCCTTCGATAAGCCACGATCAGCCAGGTTTAGCCAATAAATAAACCATGGGCGATGGGGGAACCTGCCCCTTAGTTCCTTAAAAAGGAAGAGGAGAAAACAGACATATAAACGCTTATTTAAAGAGTTGTGGCTTTCTTAGTAAACCTTTTCACAAGGTTTATTTTGGAAATAATGTGATTTCAAAACTAGAAACATAGTGCATGAAGCTGTGTTCCTATCGTGCATAACTGTGATAGAAATAATATTGTACCAAAAAGATGGGCTAATGCAATAACTAGTGTGGGAAGTTAGCACCCACCCCTCTCGTAGAAGAATGAAATATTTTAGGAAATATTAAAAAGGCAGAATATTATATTTCCATGGATGAGGAATGGAGAAACATGTTTTAAAGACAAAGCAGCTCCCTGCCTCCCCCCACCTTTGTCAATGGGCCAGAGGCAGAAACAGAGGCGTGGCTTGGTGGGCGTGGTGTGATTTGGCTTGGTGGGCATGGCAGGGGAAGAATACTGCAAAATCTCCATTCCCACCCCACTCCAGGGGAAGGATATTGCAAAATCCCATTCCCTCCCCACTCGGGGGCCAGCCAAAGGTGGTATTTGCCAGTTCTCTGAACTACTCAAAATTTCCGCTACCAGTTCTCCAAAATACTCAAAATTTCTGCTACCGGTTCTCCAGAACCTGTCAGAACCTGCTGGATTTCACGCCTGCTGTGGACCCCTGATTTAGATAGCAGAAAGGTTGCTCATCTCAAAAGCCAGAAATAATAAGGCAGGCTGGGTTCAAGATCCTGGCTGCCTGTAGTAGAATAACGGGACTGCTTTACAAGGTGGAAAATATGACCAAATGGAACCAGGGGCACTGAAACTAGGAACTTTCTCCTCCTAAAGCCTGGCAGATAAATATCAAATTAATTTTTTTTTAAAAAAAAAATTAAAGTAATATGTTGGCTTGAAATTGCAAAACCTAGGGCCAGCCCAACCTGCTTAGGAATTCCTACCTTACATGAATACATTGTATGTGACTCTCGTGGCGTGACTTTTCTGCATAGACCCATTGCTCTGCCTGTGCGCTTTGAAGATTGGTTAACTGGCTCACTGGAGCCCCACCCTGTATGAGAAGTGTGTGCAGCACACCGAAAAGACTTGAGTTCCTACAGATACAGAAGACTATGAGTCCCACCCGAATCCTTTAGTTGCTCTAAAGTGGGTCCTGTCCATCGTTAATTTTCATTCTATCCATGGATGTGGGGTGGAGTAGAATTAGCCTGCTAGATTTGTTAACTGAGTGATGACCACTGACATTCTGGTTTTATTGCTCTTAAGAATATGTTGGTTAGTAGTTTCCAGGAAGGGAACCCCTTCAGTTCCTCTGGCTTGGTATGACCCATGCAAATAACTCCCACTGGTGGCAAGTGAGAAAGACTCATTCTTGTTTTGACTGAACGGGGGAAAACAGCTGAAACAGTTTCCCCAGCTGATATAGTCTGGACGAAACAAGAGATCTTTATCAATGGTCCTCCGAATCCCCCTTCGCAGGAGTGCCAGCTTCACTCCTGACCACCAGCCTGGGGCAGAGGTCTCCACTTCTACCCCTGTGAAAATGGAAGCCAACGTGGTGGTCCTAGGAGCAGACAGCGTGGGAAAGTCAGGTAAGTTGGTGACAAAACTACTCCAGGGCGTTTTGCTATTCTAGGCTGTGAAATAATCTCTCTCCGCTTTAAAAAAAAAAAAAAACCACAGAAAGAAACTTGCAAACATGCAATGCAAGCTTTAATGTGCAGGGTATCAATGAAAAGTGAAAGGTGCCCTGCCCAGAAACGGTAGACAGGTAAAATGCAATGCTGCAACATTTAATGAGTAATACTATTTATATGTGGCTAAACAGTTCTCTGCTTCATTAACCAAACAAATTACTAACCAGCTTGTCAGATCCCATAAGCGCTGCAGAAGAGCGAAAGGGAATCACGGTGGTTGCTCACACCACTGGTCGTGGTGGCTCAGTAGCTAAGACGCTGAGCTTGTCAATCGAAAGGTCTTCAGTTCAGCGGGTCGAATCCCGAATGCTGCGTAACGGAGTGAGCTCCCGTTCCTTGTCCCAGCTTCTGCCAAACTAGCAGTTCGAAAGCACGTAAAAAATGCAAGTAGAAAAATAGGGATCACCTTTGGTGGGAAGGTAACAGCGTTCCGTGCACCTTTGGCGTTTAGTCATGCCGGCCACATGACCACGGAGACGTCTTCGGACAGCGCTGGCTCTTTGGCTTTGAAACGGAGATGAGCACCGCCCCCTAGAGTCGGGAACGATTAGCATATATGTGCCAGGGGAACCTTTACCTTTACCTTACACCACTGGTCACAATTCTGATCTTCCACAACGCTTCCATTACAACTATCTGCATGTTTAAGACCAAGTGAGTCTTGTTGAATTCAGAGCTCTTCTGCCCAGCCACAATCTGGATCTCTTAACCTTCTGAGCTGAGATGTTATGATCGGATTTGCACATTATGTGCTTTTTGTAAGTTGCCAACCTTAAGATGTGTTTGGGACGAAAGGGAATTTTTGAGCTTCCTTTTCCCTCCACTCCCACACATAAAAAAAATTAATACGTGGGTTTATCATTGAGTAAGTAAGTCTAGAATAATGCCTAAATGTGTTTAGGATGATAAGCAAAAATTTGAGGCAGAAATATAGGGTTGCAAATGAGCTGATCGCTTTTTAGGGCAATTTTCAGCTCTGCAAAAATGGAATAACCTGGAGAGTGCTGAAAACATGGATTCTACAAAAGTTTTGAGTGTTATTTTCCATTGAAAATAAATTTTCAGGGTCTACATGAAACATAAAAAATAGGGTAACATGTTACGGTACAGAGGTAAATTTTGAGGACACGGTTCTTTAAATATTTGAATTTGATTCGGAAGCTGGGTTTTATTTTTAATGGGGGGTGCGAGGGACAACAGTTTCCAATTATTATTATTTTTTGCTGTTGAATGATAACATCCTTTTCTATTCCTCCTCCTGCCCCATCTGTTCTATATAACAGTTTCAACTCCCACTCTATTTCACAGCTCTGACGGTGCGTTTCCTTACCAAAAGGTTTATTGGGGAATATGGAGACATGGGTGAGTGTTCGGACCTTTACACAATTTTGAAGCTGGTTAATAATCACTTTCATCCTGGGAACGGTGGGTGATGGATGGACCATCGCATTGGACACCCACAAGAAACCCCTCAGGAATATCTTTTGGGGAGGGCAGTGTTTTTAACACCTTGGCTGCTTTAATATATCTGGACTTTAACGCCCAGAATTCCCCAGTCAGACTTGCTGTCCACACATCTTAAAATAGCCAAGGTTGGGATTAGGGGGTGATAGGGAAGAAAGGAAATTCATAGGGACATGAAAAGCAAACTAAAAATGCTACCCTGTTTATCCTTGATTAAATCATTTGTTTCTTTTGATTAGCATCTATGGCTTTCAGAATAGAATAGAATAGAATAGAATAGAATAGAATAGAATAGAATTAGAAATAGAACAGAACAGAAAGAGTAGAGTAGAGTAGAGTAGAGTAGAATAGAATAGAATAGAATAGAATAGAATAGAATAGAATAGAATTAGAAATAGAACAGAACAGAAAGAGTAGAGTAGAGTAGAGTAGAGTAGAATAGAATAGAATAGAATAGAATAGAATAGAATAGAATAGAATAGAATAGAATAGAATAGAATAGAATAGAACTCTTTATTGGCCAAGTGTGACACACAAGGAATTTGGAAGGGACCTCGGAGATCTTCTAGTCCAACCCCCTGCTCAAGCAGGAGACCCTATACAATTCAGACAAGTGACTATCTCGTCTCTTCTTAAAAGCCTCCAGTGATGGAGCGCCCATAACTTCTGAAAGCAAGCCGTTCCACTGGTCAATTGTTCTCCCTAATTCCAGGTTGCTTCTCTCCTTGATTAGTTTCCATCCTTTATTTCTTGTCTTGCCTTCTGATGCTTTGGAGAATAAGCTAACCCTCTCTTCTTTGTGGCAGCCCCTCAAATACTGGAATACTGTTTTCATATCGAATTGGCCTTTTTAGTCAACACTAGATGCTGTTTTAGGACCTCTTTCCAGAGCACGATACCATAGTCTCTTGAGACTGAAAGATGCCAATGATGATGTTTTCATATCACATATGACATACATCATGCCATAGATGCTATATGACCACATATGTAAAATGGCTAACAATTTGAAAAAGAAGATGGATTAAAGTTTTAAAACACAATTTCAAATCAACAGTTCCTTAGGCTTCAAAATCATTTAGCATTTAAAATCCTAGCAAAAGAGATGTTTTTTTTCTCCAGAATGCTAAGAGTGGGGGAACTGAGCAGCACCAATTTAAGCAGCACAGTAATTGACCAAGATCACATGAAACTCTGAAGTGATAAATGATTATTTTAAGATCACAGCGGGTATTTTCAGAACGCTTGAGGTAGAATCTAAACAAACCCAGACCAATTTAGCCAGGCCATTAGCAAGCTTTATACATCTTGTCCAAAAGGAAAATAACTCTTATTTTAAAGCAATACCCCCAAAAGATGAAATTAGGCTGAAAAAAACCAGGTCTGCTCACCGTATGTCATCTTCAGACCCTTTCATTTTAAAGGAACATTATTTATGTAAAACATGTTCAGATAAGTGCACAATAATATTGGTAAGCTATAAGCCATAGTTTATATTTTCCAGGTAAGGATGATTTGTTTCATTTGACTTAGTGCAGTGTTTCTCAACCTTGGTAGCTTGAAGATGGGTGGACTTCAACTCCCAGAATCCCTGCTGGCTGGGGGGATTCTGGGAGTTGAAGTCCACCCATCTTCAAGTTACCAAGGTTGAGAAACACTGACTTAATGGAATGTGCAAATACAGTCACTTGTGGTTTATTTAAAACCATTATCAAGCAAATCTTGGCTTTGTCACCAGTTTGTTTGAAGACAAAATTCTGCCGTGAAATTAACCAATCTAATATCACACTTATTTTTTTTGTCAATTTTTTTAATTTTATACACAAACAAACACACAATACATAATCAGTCGTTCAGTGCGTCATCTAGGTGTTTCTTCGGTGACTTCTTCATCTTATTGCTACCCCTATCTTCATCCTTTCTTAATATTTTCCATTCCTTTGTTACAACATTCTCCCCACCATTCAATTATTATAACATTCTCTTGGTTACTATTAATACATTTATCTATATCTCTTCTCTAACTATTAAGAGCCTTGGTGGCGCAGCAGACTAAAGTGCTATTAAGTAGCACCAGCTGCCTGCAATTACTGCAAGTTCAAATCTCACCAGGCTCAAAGCTGACTCAGCCTTCCATCCTTCCGAGGTAGGTAAAATGAGGACCCGGATTGTGGGGGCAATAAGCTGATTTTGTATAAAAAAGAACACCACTGGGGTGGGGGCAAAAGCCCTACTAAGCAGGTATATACAAAAGTATGAAGGCTATTGCTTAACGCATTGTAAGCAGCCCTGAGTCTCCGGAGAAGGGCGGCATATAAATTGAACTAATAAATAAATAAATAAATAAATAAAACCAATAGTAAAATTGTCTCCATATCTCAAAATATTCCATATCCTCTTTCTTTAATTATCAGAGTCAATCTATTCATTTCTGCACAGACTAAAGTTTTCTTGATTACTTCTCCTTCTGAAGGGATTTTCTCTACTTTCCATCTTTGCGCAAATACTATCCTCGCTGCGGTTATTACATGTATAATCAAACATATATTTTCTTTACTAATTTTCTCTGGTAGGATACCCAATAGGAACAGCTCCGATTTAAAATCAATATGTTGTTGAAGCCTTTCTTCTAACCATGTTTTAATTCTACTCCAATAGTTTCTGGCTCCTGGACATGTCCACCACATATGTAATATCACACTTAGATGGTGAAAAAAAATTTTTTTTAAAGAAGACCAATGAAAAGCCAGCATAGGACATATGTTAGGGTGTTGAACTGGGACTGGAAAAATGCAGGATCATGTCTCAACCATGGGGCTCACTAATTTGTCTTCAGCTAAATCCTATTTCTCTTTCATAGGATTGTTGTTAAGGATAAAATGAAACAAAACATTTTGGTACTTGGATCAGACACTCCAGTTCTGCAGGAGATAGATGATAGATAGATAGATAGATAGATAGATAGATAGATAGATAGATAGATAGATAGATAGATAGATAGATAGATGATAGATGGATGGATGATAGATAGATGATAGATGTATGGAAGGATGGATAGATGGATAGATGGATAGATAGACTCTTACCCTCAAAACGATGCTATAGAGAACTGCACACCAGAACAACTAGACACAAGAACAGTTTTTTCTTGAATGCCATCACTCTGCTAAAGAAATAATTCCCTCAACATTGTCAAACTATTGACTAAGTCTGCATTACTATTAATCTTCTCATTGTTCCTATCACCCATCTCCTCCCACTTATGACTGTATGACTGTAACCTTGTTGCTGGTATCCTTACAATTTATATTGATATTGTTTCCTGATTGCTTATTTGTACCCTATGACTATCATTAAATGTTGTACCTTATGATTCTTGACGAATGTATCTTGTCTTTTATGAACTCTGAGAGCATATGCACCAAGACAAATTCCTTGTGTGTCCAATCACACTTGGCCAATAAAAAATTCTATTCTATTCTATTCTATTCTATTCTATTCTATTCTATTCTATTCTATTCTATTCTATTCTATTCTATTCTATTCTATTCTATTCTATTCTATTCCATTCCATTCCATTCCATTCCATTCTAATTCTATTCCATTCCTATTCCTATTCCTATTCCTATTCCTATTCCTATTCCTATTCCTATTCCTATTCCTATTCCTATTCTATATTAGATAGATAGACAGACAGACAGACAGTTAGGCAGTTAGGCAGATAGTGAGGCAGACAGACACTGTAGACAGATTGATAAATAAATAGACACATAACACATACAGTACATACACATATACAGAGATATCTTTTTTCACAAATGAAGGCAAACATACATGTCCCAGGATAGTGTTGCAGGATCCAATCTGGGTCAGTCACCGGGACCTGAGGTTTTGTCTTCGGACTCATGCTGGAGCCCATCTTCAGGGAACTTTTCTCTGGCAGAGTGGGTACTCCTCTGCGTGTGGTCTTTAGAGTGCCTGTTGTATCTTTTTTTCTCATCCGAACAACTCAATCAGGGCAAATCATGCAGGGATTGGGCAAATGCATGCTGTGTGTAAAACTCTCGGGCTTTGCTCTGTGGAGCTGCCCTCTCCTTACACCCAAAGCTGCTCAAAGAGAGAGGCCCAGGAGGAAATATAGTATAGCCTTTATTGTCATATTGTACATCATGTATACAGCGAAATTGGTTATACATGGAATACATGGAAGGAAGGAAGGATTTCTTGAGAATGGCTTGCGGCAACCTGAACTTTCTGCTTTTTCCAACCCAGAGTCTGTCTACACTCACAGTTTGGCAATAGAAGGCAAAGAGATTCTTTTCCACATCTGGGACATTCCTTGCTCGCAGGTAAGGAAGCAAGGATCACTATAAATATGAATCGGTGTCTGTATTTGGGTGCATGTATAGTCCAACGGAGTTCTACAGTTACCTTTCAATCACAAAATACCTGCCTAATTAAATCATTCTTCCCCTCCTCCTGCATTGTTGTTTTGGAGTTAAATGTATTGGTAACTCGTTAAAGCATAGGGGATGTGGTGGCTCAGTGGCTAAGAGGCTGAGCTTGTCGATCAAAAGGTTGGCAGTTCAGCGGTTCGAATCCCTAGTGCTGCATAACGGAGTGAGTTCCCATTACTGCTTCTCCCAATTTAGCAGTTTGAAAGCACGTAAAAAATGCAAGTAGAAAAAATAAGGACCACCTTTGGTGGGAAGGTAACAGTGTTCCGTGCGCCTTCGGCATTGAGTCATACCGGCCACATGACCACGGAGACGTCTTCGGGCAGCGCTGGCTCTTCGGCTTTGAAACGGAGCTGAGCAATGCCCCCTAGAGTTGGGAACGACTAGCACATATGTGCGAGGGGAACCTTTACCTTTACCTAAAGCACCCATGCCTGCATCAACCTGGAAAAAGACATAGTTCCCTTAATGAGTTCCAGATAAGTAGTGTGTTTGCACTCCCATACATTCCAAAGCAGCTTATCTTACATCTAAGGCCCTTGAGTTGACATATATAACATAGTTCTTCACTATCGAAGGATGGAAGAACATAGAACATGATAAAAACTCCATGCTTTATATAAAAAAAAAATATCCTTCCTTTTGCATCCTTTGAGGGGTGAATTTGCTGTTATCTAAATGCCTCCTGGCCCAGGGTTGAAATCCAGCAGGTTCTAACAGGTTCTGGAGAACCGGTAGCAGAAATTTTGAGTAGTTTGGAGAACCGACAAATACCACCTCTGGCTGGCCCCAGAGTGGGGTGGGAATGGAGATTTTGCAGTATCCTTCCCCCAGGAGTGGGGTGGGAATGGAGATTTTGCAATATCCTTCCCCCAGGAGTAGGGACGGAATGAGGATTCTGCCACGCTCACCAAGCCACACCGGCAGAACCGGTAGGGAAAAATTTTGGATTTCACCCCTGCTCCTGGCTACTTACCTATACTTTGGTTTAATTTTGAGATCAGTTTCCTTTTCAGTTCAAACAACCACATAGACGTATGTCGATGCTTAACTCCCACAAAGGCTTGGGGAAGAAAAAGTGAGAATAAAAACTGGGTGTGACTTTTAATTTCAATTTAATGAAAATTAAATTACATTAATTAAGTACAATTATGTGAATGTTTCCGATGCAATCAGGAATTTTCACCTTCTGACATGTTACGATTTGGCAGATCCTTTTGGAAGGATGCTGGCGGCCATATCCAAAGAGTTAGAGAACTGCATTCAGCCTGGGAACGTACTGGCTGAATGTGGTTCTCTGCGTTTTAGCTAACATAAGATGTCTCTCACAACAGACTTCATTTTGGAAGAAGTTGTGCTTTCACATTGCACCAAGCCATAATATGATTTGCTGGTTTGTCATTTCACGTAACAGAGTTCTGTGCTCCTTTGGCGTTTAGTCATGCCAGCCACATGACTACGGAGACGTCTTCAGACAGCTCTGGCTCTTCGGCTTTGAAACAGAGATGAACACCGCCCCCTAGAGTCGGGAACGACTAGCACATATGTACAAGGGGAACCTTTACCTTTACCTAATTTCACATATCTTGTGAATATTGTGGTTTATAAACCACATTGTACCAATTTTTATTCTATTGTTGTTGTTGTCAGTATTTTCATGCAGTCTATCAGAAAGTTCTGATTGGATTAGATCGTTTTTAGTATCGTATCCTTCCTAAGGATCTAGGAGAGCCAAAGACATTGTGATAATATTTGTGCTGAACAGCCCAAATGGCGTAGCTTTTGTAATACATGAGTTAAGGTTCTGTCCACTTTGTCCAAGTGCTTTTCCAGAACTTTTGGTATGACACCAAGCACACCAACCAGGTGTGAGATCCAGCAGGTTCTGACAGTTTCTGGAGAACCGGTAGCGGAAATTTTGAGCAGTTCGGAGAACCGGCAAATACCACTTCTGGTTGGCCCCAGAGTGGAGCGGGAATGGAGCAGTGGTGGGTTTCAAAAATTTTTACTACCGGTTCTATAGGTGTGGCTTGGTGGGTGTGGCTTGGTGGGCGTGGCAGGGGAAGGATATTGTAAAATCTTCATTCCCACCCCACTCCACAGGAAGGTTACTGCAAAATCCCCATTTCCTCCAGATCAGCTGGGACTCAGGAGGCAGAGAATAGTTGGGGGCGGGGCCTGTCAGAATTTTTAGTACCGGTTCTCCGAGCTACTCAAAATTTCTGCTACCAGTTCTCCAGAACTGGTCAGAACCTGCTGAAACCCACCTCTGGAATGGAGATTTTGCAATATCCTTCCCTCTGGAGTGGGGAGGGAATGGGGATTTTGCAGCATCTTTCCCCTGCCACACCCATCAACCCACGCCCACAGAACCTGTAGTAAAAAAAAATTGGATTTCGCCACTGACACCAACCATTATTGGCATGACTGCTTTTGTTTTCTGCATTTGCTCGAATAATTATGATTTTCGGTCCAACCAATCTATTGGCCAAATGTGTTTTCTTATTCAGGAGAAATCAGAGGACAACTCATCCAAAGATAAACGCATCCAGTGGGCTGATGGCTTTGTCTTGGTCTACAGCATCTGTGACCGCGCCAGCTTCAACAGTGTCCAACCCAAAGTCCAGTTCATCAAAGCCACCAAGGAAAGTTCAAGCCAGGAGAAAGTGCCCATTGTTATTGTGGGCAACAAGCGAGATCTACACCATCACCGGGAGGTTTCCAGTGAAGAGGGACGTCTCCTGGCCCTCTCCATGGACTGTGAGTTCTATGAGGTATCAGCAGCCGAAGCCTATCATGGAGCACTCATGGTCTTCCATGGCTTGGCAGAACGCATCTGCGAGGCCAAACTGGCCCTGAAAAAAGGCACAGGAATCCGTAATATCGTCAAGAGTGTATCTGCTGTCTTTGCTCGGAAAAGAACAGACTCAATGTGAAAAAAAGGCGAATGTTCTGTAAACACTGTGGGAGAACATCCTGTTTTTCCCCTCTCTTATTTGGGCAGAGTGGAGCATGGATTTTGCCGATGTGGAGTGTCAGCCTCCTCATTCTGCTAATGCCGAAGGAGAATCAATCCAAGAGTTGGTCTAGATGGCTCTCCTGGGTGCAAATTCAAAGAAGAATGGGGCTCTCAAAGGAAGGAAATGGCCATGCTTGAAACACCAGAAGAAAAGGATTTGCCCAAGAGAAAATTAACTTCTTGCCCAATCCACCCAAATAAGTTGGAATTGGAATTTGGGAGTCCCGTATTAATGTGGTGCTAGTACTGTACCAACTCCAGTACTGTAGTCACTTTGATATTTACAAAGAGCTTATATGGATGGAACATCATCACTCTGTCCCTATGTCAACAGGACTAAACCAGAGCTCATCTAACCATAGTTTACTAGATTAACAACAGCTTAATCTTTAACACTGATCTGAAGTCTTAAGGGGACATCGTATGATGACACCCTATTATAAAGTTCTACCCCTGGCTGTCCAGTAGATGTGGTAGAACAGTGGCCCCCAACCAAGGGTGAAATCCAGCAGGTTCTGACAGGTTCTGGAGAACCGGTAGCAGAAATTTTGAGTAGTTCAGAGAACTGGTAAATACCACCTCTGGCTGGCCCCAGAATGGGGTGGGAATGGAGATTTTGCAATATCCTTCCCCCAGGAGTGGGGAGGGAATGGGGATTTTGCAGTATCCTTTCCCCAGGAGTAGGGAGGGAATCGGGATTTTGCAGTATCCTTCCCCTGCCATGCCCACCAAGCCACGCCCACCAAGCCACGCCCACAGAACTGGTAGTAAAAAAATTTGGATTTCACCACTGAGCTAAAGTCTATTGATTTCAGAAGGATAATTTTAATCATCTCCTGCAACCCCCGCCCCCACAAATGGACATCAAAACATAAATACCCTGTTTTCCCCAAAATAAGACATCCCCTGATAATAAACCCAATTGGGCTTTTGAGCGCATGGCAATAAGGCCCAGCAAGCGCTTATTTCAGGGTTCAAAAAAATATAAGACAGGGTCTTATTTTCAGGGAAACATGGTACTATTGGACTAGTAGAACTTCTGCTTTGCATTCAGAAAGTTCCTGACTTAGGGTGACTGTTTTTAATTGGCAGCTGTGAGGCCAGTTGTTGCCCCATTCCCTACCTCTGGATGCCCCATTGGATGGAGACCCCCTGATTAGATATGCCAACCATGGCAAACTGGCACCACGTTTTAGCAGGAACCATTCCATGTTCTGGTGGGCTCTGGAAGGCTGACTGATCTACTTAATAGTGCTGCTCTACTATCTAGCAAACTAGAGGTTAGCTGCCAATTTAATATCACCGTAACCAGAAGTATGAACTGTCTATGGTTACTTTAAGCTAATGTTGCACCTGCAAGGATTTAATCTAAATAGTCCAGTAGAATTTGAACATAGATAATTTGTTTGCTGTTTTAGTGGCCTCTCCATGTAGATCAAAGGCAACCAATCTCTTCTCCAATAAGCAGCTGTGTGAAAGGAGACAAAAGAGTCTATTGAAGAAAACGGGAAAGGGGGAAAGGAAAGGAAAGGAAGGGAAGGGAAAGGAAAGGAAAGGAAAGGAAAGGAAAGGAAAGGAAAGGAAAGGAAAGGACAGGACAGGACAGGACAGGACAGGACAGGACAGGACAGGAAAGGAAAGGAAAGGAAAGGAAAGGAAAGGAAAGGAAAGGAAAGGAAAGGAAAGGAAAGGAAAGGAAGAGAAATAAGGAAAAAGGAAAGGAAAGGAAGAGAAACAAAGAAAAAAGAAAGGAAAGGAAGTGAAACAAGGAAAAAGGAAAGGAAGAGAAACAAGGGAAAAGGAAAGGAAAGAAAGAAAAAGGAAAGGAAAGGAAGAGAAATAAGGAAAAAGGAAAGGAAAGGAAGAGAAATAAGGAAAAAGGAAAGGAAAGGAAGAGAAACAGAAAAAAGAAAGGAAAGGAAGAAAAACAAAGAAAAAAGAAAGGAAAGGAAGAGAAACAAGGAAAAAGGAAAGGAAAGAAGGAAAAAGGAAAGGAAAGGAAGAGAAACAAGGAAAAAGGAAAGAAAAGGAAGAGAAACAAGGAAAAAGGAAAGAAAAGGAAGAGAAACAAGGAAAAAGGAAAGGAAAGGAAAGATGGATGTCAGGTCAGAGAGAGAAACTGGGTGGCCTCATCCATTTTTGGATTTGTCCAGCTCCCCCAACTCCTCTCCCTGCTGTCATCAACTTGGAAGAACCATATCAGTTGCATCTCTCTGCTGAGATATGAGGACCTCTGCCAAAGTCTCCTTCAACCTCCAGTTCTGTCTTGCTCGCTTTTGTTGACTCAGTTCTTTGCCAACCAGCAGCACCGCAAGTTAGATGCTTAGAACTGGATGTCCTCATGCATCTTTCCCTCCTCCTCCTCCCCCCCCCGCTCCTTCCTGCCTGACGGCATACAAGGGCTCCTGCTAAGTGAGACACAGCACACACGCCTGTACAATTAAAGATGTGGCTTCCTTCCAGGCCCTTGTGTGGGTGTGTCAGGCCTTAAATAAGAATAGATAGGATAAGAGCTACAGTTCTTGTCTCCTGCTAGGAAAACAACCCTCGGGCCTCTACAACTGATGAAAAGTGGAGGGGGAGGGGGAAATCATAAGAATTGATTTTCTAAGAGAAAGGAAATTCATTGACAAGTATCTATGGCAGGCAGGGGTGGGTTCTACTTACCTTTACTATCAGTTTGCAACGGGGCTGCGTGCATGCGCTCTTCTGCACAAGCACATTCTGATGTCGCGGCGGCAGAGCCTCCCGCCGGTTTTACTACCGGTTCTATAGAACCAGTGTGAACCGGGGGCAACCCACCACTGGTGGCAGGGGTCTGCAACCTTAAACACTCAAAGAGCCATTTGGACCCATTTCCCACAGAAAAGAAAACACCGGGAGCCACAAAACCCTTCCCGTGCCTGACTATTTCTTGAGCGGCCACAAAACTAGCATCTGTAGTTGAATTAAACGTTTTGTTTTCTTCTGATTTTTTTCTTTTCTTGGATTTATCCATGGTTGGCCTACCGGGGGGTTGAAAAGCTCAATAAATCGTGTGCCGACAGGTTTCGCACATTGGCGGCTGTGACGCATATTTTGAGTGACAGGGAGCTGCATCAGAGGGGAGAAAGAGCCACATGTGGCTCCAGAGCTGCAGGTTGCTGACCCCTGATCTATGGAGATTCTCAGTCATCCAAGTCATGGTTGTCCCAAAGACATTTTTTTTTTTTTCAAGAGGCAACTGGACTTTCTTGTTTTTCTTTGAAGACGTTTTGCTTCTCATCCAAGAAGTTTCTTCAGCTCTGGCTGGATGGTGGGGAATGGAAGGATTTATACTCCTTGCAGACAGCTGGTCATTTGCATTCTTTTAGAGAGTCCTTGAGGCCACTTGGAGATTTATCTGTGTCTTCAAGGTCACCTGAGTAGTGCAAATGGGTGCGGAGCCTTCTTGGAACTGTTGAAAGGACTGTTGTACACTGGAGATAGATGATGTCGTATCCCTGCCTATTCTGTCCTGTGCCTCTTCACTGTTGAACACAGGTACAAGCTATTGGAGATGAATCTGTGTTGTCTGTGTTGTAACCTATACTTATTGAGTCATTACAATACACAATTAGTCTCAAAAAAAAACCCCTATTTTATTGTAACAGCTAAGAATTACGTTCATTCCCAGCTAAGTCCCAATTAGTTGCAAAACAAGACCTTCGGAAGAAGTCCTTCGGGATAATCACCAACCTTTATCTTCTTTGACACCCTGCCAAAAACCTTACTTGGCAAAGCCCCACCAAGTTCAGAAACAAATAAGAGATGCCGACTGGAAACAGAGTTAGCAACGTTGCTTTCCTGCAAAAGGCCCAAGTGCCTTTGTTTCTCTTTTAAGCCTTATGGGAGGGGCCAATCATCTCCTGGCCTTACTCCCGAGTCATCCTTTTTGCTTTAGCTGTTCTTGCCTTCTGGCAGCTCTGTGCCTGCATGCACTAGGAACAGGCTCCTCCTGTTCCTCTACCTCTCTGCTGTCCGACACTGGGAGCTCCAGAGTCGGTGCATCATTCCCAGATGGCCCTGGCCCCATCTCTGCCTCCGACGCAAAACCCTTGTCAGGGCCATCCCCAGACTCCAGGACTGGCCCATGTTCCTTCCCAGCCTTCTCACTATCTGACTCCGCTGCCAGCTCCGCTCAGGGAGTGCTACAAACCAGTATGGGCAGAATATAAATCTAAGTGCTATTGATATATATAAAATAACACCACTTTTTTTTTTTGAGTAGTAGTACCATAAAATTATATATCAATGGAAAGATACTTTAATCAAGATTGTAATGCCATAACTTTTATGAAGGATTTGCTATTAGAATAGCAGTTACAGTATAAAGAAAAGTGAAACACCTAGAAAAAATGAGATATACAAAAATTATCACCATAGAAAAAACGAGATATACAAAAATTATCACCATAGAAAAAACGAGGTATAAAAAAATTATCACGATGTCAGTTAATCCTTAGTTGGGTAACCTTTAGCATGAATTACGGCCTTACAAGGTCGTCCCATGGAGTAAACCAAGTCTTTTAGTTCTGCAGCTATTATAACGTGAAACCAAGATTGAATGATGGCGTCTATTAACTGGGTTTTATTGCTGGGTCGCTTCTGACTAACCAGTTTCTTTAGTCAGCTCCATAGATTTTCAATTGGGTTAAGGTCTGGGCTATTCCCAGGCCATTCCAGCAGTGGAATAGGATTATCTTGAAACTCCCCCCCCCCCCCCCCAAAAAGTGGTGTTATTAGCCATCAAACCTCAAAAATACACTTTTCCCAAAATGTTCCCACAATTTTGGCCACTACTGTATATGTAAGAATGAGATGCATATCCCTTCCTACATAGAATTCCAGCCATCGTTGGTTTCTGGGGCTGGGGGGGGGGACATACCTGGAGATAGATAGCCAAGTCTACCTTCTGAGGTAGGAGCGTTCCCTATTTCACATGCTCCTTTCACATGCAGCTGCTCCCGTGGCTATTTTCCTAACTTTCTCATTCTTGCTGGATAAACTGTTCTTTCCAGCTATTGACTACATGGTCCTGGTTTAAATCAAATGGCACATGGTGTATACAACAAATGATTTGCTGCATTATAGTACTGTAAACATGCCTGAAGAGACCTCTGCCCAGAGATGTTAAATCATTTCAAGCACAGCAACATTTAAAGATGGATGGTGATTCAGATTCCCCCACGAGAAAGAGCAGGCAAAAGGAAGTTTTCAGCCAAAAAAACAAGATTTTTTTTTTAAAAAATTGATTTATATGCCGCCCTTCTCCAGAGACTCAGGGCGGCTTACAATGCATTAAGCAATAGCCTTCATACTTTTGTATATTTATACAAAGTCAGCTTATTGCCCCCACAAACTGGGTCCTCAATTTACCCACCTTAGAAAGGAGGTGAGTCGACCTTGAGCCTGGTAAGAATTGAACTCGCAGTAATTGCAGGCAGCTGGATGTTAAATGCTGCCTTAGGAGGCATTAGCCTCCTATGCCACTCAGGCTCCTCATGAGGCCACTCATTTCATGCAGTTAACCTTTCAGCTCCGAAGAGTTTAAACTAATGCCCACATTACTTAAGCCCCAGCCCTCTCCCCAGGGATGAAATGCTACCGGTACAGGCCGGTTCGCCCGACTGGTACTAATTCACCGAACTGTGACTGGTTCACTGAACCGGTAGTAAAAATGCTTTAAAAAGTTTTTTAAAAGTTCCGACAATGGTTTGGCACAGCTGATTGTCTGAATTTTTTTTGTTACTTTTTTAAAGCATTTTTTTTTACTACAATAGGTAGTAATAGGTAGTAATGGGCAATAGATAGTAAAAAAAGGCTTTAAAAAGCATTTTTAAAAATGCTTTAAAAAAGTAAAAAAAAAGGTCCCAACAATCACCTGTCACAATCAGCTGTGCCACACGATCCTCGGAACTTTTTTTTTACCTTCTAAAGCATTTTTTATTACCTATTTGGGAGAAGTCCGTTTTTTGCTCCCAGGAGGCTTCCCTGAAGCCTGCTAGGCCAAAAATGGGGGATGGGGGGTGCTGCAAAAGAAAGAAAGAAAGAAAGAAAGAAAGAAAGAAAGAAAGAAAGAGAGAGAGAGAGAGAGAGAGAGAGAGAGAGAGAGAGAGAGAGAGAGAAAGAAAGAAAGAAGAAAGAAGAAAGAAGAAAGAAGAAAGAAGAAAGAAAGAAAGAAAAAAAAATAAAGGGAGTGAGGGAGGGGAAAAGGAGAGGAAGGAAGGACCTCAAACCTGGCACTAGGCGCAGCTTCAGAGGATACCTTGAAAGAGCACAGCAATCAATCCAGGGCTAGAAGGGACCTGGAGGTCATCTAGTCCACCCCCCCTGCTCCAGCAGGACATTGTTAAAGTGAGTTTCTGTCTTTTGACTATCCCAGTCACATGACTACATAGCCACACCCACCCAGTCACATGATCGCCACGCCACGCCCACCAAACCACACCCACAGAACCGATAGGAAAAATTTTGAGATTTCACCACTGCTTCTCCCCTTTGCTACTATTCTAGAAAAATTGAGCAGGGAAATTATTTGTCTTCCTAGCTTTTATTCAACGCTTCCCCTCATGTGCTCTTAGTCATTTCTTTGCGTAGCCCCAAAAAATAAAAGAATTTTCTACTGTTTCTTATTCCAGGGTTTTCCAGGGTTCACTCCGATTGTGCATCCATCATTTTGTTCAGTTCTTGGGAATGATGGGATGCTTGTGTATTTAAAGACTGATTGAGAAATGCCTAGCCGAAGACTGAAACAGCCAGGGGACAAGGATTGCAAAATTCATTTACCTCTGCTTCCTCTCTTGTTGCCAGAGCCCAGCCACCAAAGCATCCAGAGAAATTATTAATACAGAGTTAAGGCTTAGATAAAGGACATGGTGGCTCAGTGGCTAAGACGCTGAGTTTGTCGATTGAAAGGTCAGCAGTTCAGCGTTCGAATCCCTAGTGCCGCGTAATGGAGTGAGCTCCCGTTCCTTGTCCCAGCTTCTGCCAACCTAGCAGTTCGAAAGCAGGTAAAAAAAATGCAAGTAGAAAAATAGGGACCACCTTTGGTAGGAAGGTAACAGCGTTCCATGCACCTTTGACCACGGAGACGTCTTCAGACAGCGCTGGCTCTTCAGCTTTGAAACGGAGATGAGCACCGCCCCCTAGAGTCGGGAACGACTAGCACATATGTGCGAGGGGAACCTTTACCTTTACCTTAAGGCTTAGATATGGAGCCCAGGAGCCCAAAAGTAAAGACTTGCAGCCCAAATTTTGTTCAGTTCAAACCGACACATGAGTTTGTACCTCTTTTAGCTCAAGAGCTCCAGGTTTTAGGTACCTTCGCCAGATTTCTTTCTCATCTCTGGTGAAGGACCATGGAAAAAAAGCCACTTACTATGTCTCCATCCTATGGTCAGTTAAGAAAATCCAGCTTGCTTTGGCTCCTGATTTCAATGACTAGTTGCTCTTACTATTAAGAAGTTTTTTTTCCTAACATTTAATCAGGAATGGCTTTCCTGTAACTTGATTATTCTTTGTTATATAGTGGGACGTTAGATAACATGAATTTCTTTTATGTAACTATTATTATTATGAGCCACGGAGCCACAGTGACACAGTGGTTAGTATGCAGTACTGCAGGCTACTTCTGCTGGCTGCTGGCTGCCTGCAATTTGGCAGTTTAAATCTCACCAGGCTCAAGTTTGACTCAACCGCCCATCCTTCTGAGGTGGGTAAAATGAGGACCCAGATTGTTGGGGACCAATAGGCTGACTGTGCAAAACCGCTTAGAGACGGCTGTAAAGCACTGTGAAGCGGTATATAAGTCTAAGTGCTATTGCTATTATTCAGGTCTTGGAAAATAGCACTTAGCACTTAGACTTATATGCCACTTTACAGTGCTTTACTAAGCGGTTTACAGAGTCAGCAAGATGCTATTTTATCTTCTTGGAAAGCCTTCTCTCCAAATGATGCCTAACCCGTTCGTTCAATCTGCCATTGAATTTTTACTCTTTTATTCCTCCTTATTGTCTTTCTGCTTATTCATGTTTGTCTGAATTCTGGAGTGGTGCAAAAAAACCCCAAATATTGGAAGGAAATCACGCATACAGGAGTCGCTATACTATGCTGGCTGGAGAACTCTGGGAGTTGAAGTCCATAAAGTCTTAAAGCTGCCATGTTTGAAGACCTCTGGTCTAATTTCTGTCCATCATGCAGTTATGGGGTCACAAATGGACACATTGAAGTCAAATTTGTTATTTCTTTCATCTCACGTGGCTTGGAAGAAACCAGTAACAAGATTAAGCAGAAATCTGCCATAAGAGTAGACGTGAAGAAAAGTAAGATGTTCTTTTTTGCTTGGGCTGTTAAATGTCATACTCGCTCCGAAGACTTAGATGTGAATTTCTCTGCCAAGACTATACCACACACAAAGCACTCCTATTTATAGACACTAAAGGCGGAAAAAAAATTAACAAGTTAAGTATTGGGAAGCTATTCGGTTCAGGTAGTCGACTTACAACCACAATTGAGCCCAAAATTGATGTTGTTCAGTGAGAAATTTGTTAAAGGGAGTTTGGCCCCATTTTACAAACTTTTTTTTTTTTTTTTTGCCAGATTTTGTTAACTGAGTCACTGAGGTTATTAAATTAGTTACACGGTTGTTAAGTGAATCTGGCTTCCCCGTTGACTTTGCTCGTCAGAAGGTCGCAAAAGGGGATCAGATGACTCTGGGACACAGGAAGCCGTCATAAATGTGAGTCAGTTGTCAAGCATCCGAATCAGGGGTGAAATCTACTTACCTTCCCTACCGGTTCGGAAGTGCGAATGCCATCATTACGTCTGATTTTTGACCCTCTGCGCATGCACAGAAGGCTTTACGCACATGCAGAGGGTTAAAAACCAGGAAGTAATGGTGTCCAGGTGGCTGGGCGGAGCCTTGTGCTGCTGCCGCTACCAGTTCGCTGAACCATGTGC
Organism: Arizona elegans; assembly: GCA_022577455.1. Lineage (NCBI taxonomy): Eukaryota > Metazoa > Chordata > Lepidosauria > Squamata > Colubridae > Arizona > Arizona elegans. The sequence continues at coordinate 13,167,645 of JAKOOJ010000016.1, forward strand.
CGCCATTGCTATCGATTTGCGCGAACCGGACAGAACCAGCAGGATTTCACCACTGATCCGAATGTAAATTGCGTGAGCAAAATGAAACAAACCAAATGTTTAAAAGCTACGGTATTTATGTCGTTCCTTATCAAGCACTTCTAAATGATATTAAAGTAACCAAAATATCTTTACAATCCCTAAGGAGGCATGTCAGAACGTTTGAGCGCCCCTTAATGTTTGGAAATTGAAAGTTGAAAAATTTGACATGCCCTAAACTATGGGGATGCTACTACGGTCTATAATTGTGAAAAATGGTTGCCACTTCGGTCGCTAAATGAACTTTTGTAAGTCGAGGACTATCTGTACATACATGGACGCGGGATGCAGCTGTTGTAATAGTGAAGAGTTCAAACATTTGGAACTGGAGAAACAGAAGTTGAGGTCCTCACAATGGACTTCACCTGGTGACTTTTAGCCTGCCTATTTATTTATTTATTTATTTATGGCTAAGGATGAGCTTGTCAATTGAAAGGTCGGCAGATCAGAGTTTGTTCCATCTCTTCCAGATACTGTGGAAATTCTTTTGTCACATGGGGAGCGGGAAGAGAATTTAACACCCTCCTCATATCACAGTTGCGACCCTCAATTCTCTCCCTCCAAACCATCCATTTTGAATAAACAAGAGATCAAGCTACCTTCAACCAGTGGTGGGTTGCCCCCGGTTCGGACCGGTTCGCAAGAACCGGTATTAAAAACTGGCGGGAAGCTCCGCCCCCCCCAGCCCGGATGTTGTCATCGGCAATCTGCGCATGCGCAGAAGCGATCTCATTGTGAACTGGTAGTAAAGGTAAGTAGAACCCACCTCTGCCTTCAACATACTTTGGTACAATTGTCTAAGGAGCATGGAATTGTTCACACAAAGCCAGTAAAAGTTGGTTATTTTATTGGAGAATTTTTTTAAAGCTGTTCTAATAAAGCTGGCATTACAACAGCGGATGTAATTGCTGGGGCAATTTCAACTAAGTTAACATAAGCAGTACATTAAGCAGAAGAGTTGGGTTGTCAGTTGCTCCATTCTCACATAGCCCAAAGCCAGAATGTGGTTTTGTGAATTGCAGTGAATCCAGTCCTGGGGTTTTGTCAAGCCGTGATTCCTGGCTTAGTGTATCCATTGTGATTTTGCAATCTTAGCCATAGCTAAGTGAGATATAAGATTTCAGCCTTTGGAATTGCTGAGCTGTGTGTTTAGGCTGTTGTGTGAAGTCATCTAACGGTGATATAGATAGCAAATCAAAAATGTCTACGGAAATTCTCAATCCTCCAAGTCATGGTTGTCCCAAATATGTTTTACCAAAAGGCAACTGGACTTCCTTGGATATTTTTTTTCCTTTGAAAATGTTTCGCTTCTCATCCAGGAAGCGAAGAAGCTTCTTGGATGCGAAGCAAAATGTTTTCAAAGAAAAAAAAAACCCAAGAAAATCCATCTACTTTTTGGAAAAGCACGCTTGGGATAGCAATTCATTCTTAACATATCCTAGTTTAGCGTAATGAGCAAACCCACTCACTAGCTTAGTCTTTCTTGACGGCAGAGCTATAGAGTCTTGCGAAGTGCGCCCTCAGGTAGGTGGTTTCCAGGCTGGACCGGAACAGCCCTTCGCTCCATCTCCTGCTGCTGGACCCCTCTTTGTAAGATCTCCGGGCCACAGGAGACTCAGCTTCGAAGGATGGGCTTTGATGAGGGGTGAGGGGCTCATCGAGATTGAGGAAGGGAAGAGGATAATGTCCCCGACTAGACCGTCTTTCTTGCAGCTTCTTGCTCTCAGGAGTAACAAGCTGGACACCATCTTGTTCTTGGCAAGACTCTGGAGGACCCATCACCATTGTTTCCTCTTCTTTCATCAAAACCCTTGGGAAGGTGAACTAGTGAGTGGAAAGTGGAAGAGAGAGAGAGGGAGGGAGAGGGAGGGAGAAAGAGAGGGAGAAAGAGAGGGAGAGAGAGGGAGAAAGAGAGGGAGAGAGAGAGAATTATTTTCTCTTCCCAAAATCTATGTTTTCCACCCAACTTGAGATCATACTATCAATAACATTGACATTTCCGGGAGTTTGATACAATTCAAGATCCTTTGCTTTTTTTGCCCTTCGGGAAAGTTGTTTTCTATTCTTGGTTGGTAGGGAGTTCAAAGAATGAGTGGCCTATGCACATTTGCTTGTCTGGATTTCCCCCGAGTGTTTCCTTTGGGAAAAGAAAGAAAGAAGAATGGCTGATTTTGCTCAATCTGCTGGACTAAAATTGTATACATTGTGGGAACGTAACTCGTAAGGTATGTTACAGTCAATCAGACCATCGTGCTGCGTCAATCACTTTCTTTAAGCCTCTCGGGCATAACACAGGCGTTGTACTTGGTTCCTCTTCAACAAAGATGTAGCATGTGGTGGGAACTCAGCCACCAACTGCCAAACTCAGTCAAAAATAGCTGCTGTTAATAGCTGTTGGGGGTGTCAGCTGCTTAAACTAACTTGCTTTTCTGCTATAGTCTAGGACCATGACGGCGAACCTATGGCATGCATGCCACAAGTGGCACATGGAGCCATCTCTGTGGGCACGTGAGTCATTGCCCTAGGTCAGCTCCACCATGTATGCACATGCACCTCCTGCCGGCCAGCTGATTTTCAGCTGGCCCCACCCACGCTGCCCCTCCCCTCCCAGGAGTCTCCATGCAGCCTGTTTTGGATGCCAGGTAAGTATAGAGCTCGCACGGAGACTCTGGGAGGGTGAAAAACGGGCCTCCCAGAAGTTCAGAAATGGGTTGATTCCAGCCTCCAGAGGGCCTTAAATTCTAGGTGAGATTCCTTCCTTAGCAGCCAGATGGAAAAAAGGAAAGAAATTGTCACAACGAGAAAAAAACAAGTAGCAGAATGCAGTCTATTCTATTCTATTCTATTCTATTCTATTCTATTCTATTCTATTCTATTCTATTCTATTCTATTCTATTCTAGTCCAGTCCACTCCATTCATTGTCCTGTTCTGTTCTATTCTATTCTATTCTATTCTATTCTATTCTATTCTATTCTATTCTATTCTATTCTATTCTATTCTATTCTATTCTAGTCCAGTCCAGTCCACTCCAATTCTTTTCTTCTTTTCTTTTCTTTTCTTTTCTTTTCTTTTCTTTTCTTTTCTTTTCTTTTCTTTTCTTTTCTTTTCATTATTTCATTTCATTTCCAAGGTTTCATAAAGAAGATGCTAGAGACCAAAACCAAAAAAGTGCTTCCCCGTTGAGCTACTGGCCTCTCCCACTTCAGAATGTAGGAAAGTTCTTCACAGCAGGTTGGAATAGAATACGGTCCCTCTTGTTCTGTCTTCCTTGCCAGAAATGGCTGAGCAGATGCATCCAGGAAGTTCCTAAGCTAGAACGGGACGAGCCCTTCTCTTCCACTCTCCCCTTTTAGACACGGACACGAAGAACACAATGCCTACGATTCAGAAGGTGGCATTCAGCCATGCAAGCTGTTCTCTTTGCATCTGTCGAGTCCCTTTTTCAAGTCAGCCCCGTCGGTGGCCACATCTTACAATTAATTATGCGTTGATTAAAATCACATCCTTTTAACTCAGTCTCAAAATCTCTCAGGTTTTGGCTCCAATGGATCAAATTCAAGAAACATACAAAATCCAGTTCTTCCTTCCTTTCTTCCTTTCCTTCCTTCCTTCCTTCCTTCCTTCCTTCCTTCCTTCCTTCCCTCCTTCTCTGTTCCTTCCTTCCTTCACTATTCCTTCCTTCTCTGTTCCTTCCTTCCTTCTCTATTCTTTCTTTCTTTCATTCCTTCCTTCTCTATTCCTTCCTTCTCTGTTCCTTCCTTCCTTCCTTCCTTCCTTCCTTCCTTTCCTTCCTTCCTTCCTTCCTTCCTTCCTTCCCTCCTTCTCTGTTCCTTCCTTCCTTCACTATTCCTTCCTTCTCTGTTCCTTCCTTCCTTCTCTATTCTTTCTTTCTTTCATTCCTTCCTTCTCTATTCCTTCCTTCTCTGTTCCTTCCTTCCTTCCTTCCTTCCTTCCTTTCCTTCCTTCCTTCCTTCCTTCCTTCCTTCCTTCCTTCCTTCCTTCCCTCCTTCTCTGTTCCTTCCTTCCTTCACTATTCCTTCCTTCTCTGTTCCTTCCTTCCTTCTCTATTCTTTATTTCTTTCATTCCTTCCTTCTCTATTCCTTCCTTCTCTGTTCCTTCCTTCCTTCCTTCCTTCTCTGTTCCTTCCTTCTCTATTCCTTCCTTCTCTATTCCTTCCTTCTCTGTTCCTTCCTTCTCTGTTTCTTCCTTCCTTCTTTCCTTCCTTTCTTCCTTCTCTATTCCTTCCTTCTCTGTTCCTTCCTTCCTTCTCCATTCTTTCTTTCATTCCTTCCTTCTCTATTCCTTCCTTCTCTATTCCTTCCTTCTCTCTGCCTTCCTTCTCTCTGCCTTCCTTCTCTATTCCTTCCTTCTCTGTTCCTTCCTTCCTTCTTTCCTTCCTTCCTTCCTTCCTTCCTTCCTCTGTCCCTCCCTCCCTCCCTCTCTCTCTGTGTTTGTGTGTTTACACATTTTATCTTCCCGTTTAAAATCAGTAGTCCCAATGGATTTTGAGAAAGATGTTAATCAAATCCATGAATTACTGTAGAGCCAGTTAAAAATAAAACAGCCTTTTCACCTTCACCTCCAAATTAACGTCCCAGAGATGGAAAAGGGATCTTTGCTAGAGATTAGACTCTCAAAACAGGAGGCAGCTGAGTTAGAACTTGAAACACCATGATTTTCCTTCAGAAAATAACTGAGCCAAATGCCAAACCTCTTTCTGCAGGGAAAACAAAACCCATAATGGGGAAAGAGGTGCATAGTTTGAAAGGAGGACCTATTATTGGTTTCTAAGAGGTAGATTTTTTTAGTCAGGACTTGTCCTGATTTCTGAACCAAGAATCCAGACTTATTTTGTCTGCTCAAGATCCGGATAGTGGCTCAGGAAATGAAATGCAGAGAATCTAGGAAATAGCTGAGCCAGGATTATTATGTTGTCCGTCAGCCAAAAGGATCCAAACTAAAATCCTAGTTTGGCCTTCTTAGATAAATGCAAACTTTTTTTTTTATTTGTTGAATACTGCCCAACTTGCTCGCATTAAGTGTAATGTGTACAATTAAAACATAAAACATTCTTATCGTTCCCGTCGCCCATCTCCTCCCACTTATGACTGTATGACGGTAACTTTGTTGCTTGTATATAAATCCTTACGATTTATACTGATTGTTTCCTAGTATGATTTGATTGCTTATTTGTAGCCTATGACTAACATTAAGTGTTGTACCTTATGATTCTTGACAAATGTATCTTTTCTTTTTATGTACACTGAGAGCATATGCACCAAAGACAAATTCCTTGTGTGTCCAATCACACTTGGCCAATAAAGAATTCTATCATCTATCTATCTATCTATCTATCTATCTATCTATCTATCTATCTATCTCTATCTATCTATCTATCTATCTATCTATCTATCTATCTATCTATCTATCTATCTGATTGTTTCCTAGTATGATTCGATTGCTTATTTGTACCCTATGACTATCATTAAGTGTTGTACTTTATGATTCTTGGCGAATTATCTTCTCTTTTTATGTACACTGAGAGCATATGCACCAAAGACAAATTCCTTGTGTGTCCAATCACACTTGGCCAATAAAGAATTCTATCATCTATCTATCTATCTATCTATCTATCTATCTATCTATCTATCTATCTATCTATCTATCTATCTATCTATCATCTATCTCTATCTATCTATCTATCTATCTATCTATCTATCTATCTATCATCTATCTCTATCTATCTATCTATCTATCTATCTATCTATCTATCTATCTATCTATCTATCTATCTATCTATCTGATTGTTTCCTAGTATGATTCGATTGCTTATTTGTACCCTATGACTATCATTAAGTGTCGTACCTTATGATTCTTGACAAATGTATCTTTTCTTTTATATACACTGAGGGTGTATTCACCAAAGACAAATTCCTTGTGTGTCCAATCACACTTGGCCAATAAAGAATTCTATTCTGTTCTGTCCTGTCCTGTCCTGTCCTATCCTATCCTATAAAAATCTAAAACCTATATAAAATACAGTACCTCAAAAAAGAGCCAGTTAAAAGCAAGAATAAAATACGTTACAAGTTAAAAGGTGAGGAGAAGATTATCAAGGTGTCAATTAGCCCCAGGGTTGCATCCTGCTCAATGAGCTCCATGCTGATTGGCAAAACTTTTCTACATTTTTTTACTACCGGTTCGGCGAACCAATAGCATTTTTACTACCAGTTCGAAACCGGTAGCATTTCACCCCTGGCTGACATATTAAGGATAAAATGGTTTCCAAGGTAACTTGTCCCCATGCCATGTAAGACTTTGACCAACCCCTTGAACTGAACCTGGAAGCAAAAGGTGGCTCCTGCAGCCAAGGTGTGACATGCTCTTTCAATCTGCACAGTAATCTAACCAGTGTTGGGATTCAGCCGGTTTGGGGGAAACTGGTAGTTAAATTTTTGGCTGGTCCCATCCCTCCCCTTCCCTCCCCGCCCCTTCCAGGAGTCCCCACGCACCCCATTTTGGCTCCCAGTGTAGGGTCTATTAGGCCCAAAACGGGACACGGGAGGGTGGGTGCAGCATGCCCCCCATGTCCCGTTTTCGCTCCCAGGAGGCTGCAGGGAGGCCTACTAGGCCCAAAACAGGGCACGGGAAGGGGGTAGTGTGTCCCTCCACATCCCGTTTTTGCTCCCAGGGGGGTGCAGGAGGCCAAGTGCTGCCTGTCACACCCTCTGGCCATGCCCACCATGGCCACTCCCACCCACCCGGTCATTAGGACAGAGAACCATTTGTTAAATTATTTGAATCCCACCATTGAAATCTACCTGACGTTCTGAAAAATTCTCATTCCACTCTCCAACTGACTGAACAACCTAGACACCCTTCCAGTCTCTATATTCTGCAACAGCAACAGCAACAGATCTTGGAAAAAGATCTGAAGAAAATTTTCTTTTCTTACTTTTTTTTTTTTTTTTGAAAAAGTATCAATTGAACGTATACTGTATGCCACCCGGAATTATTTCTCATGAGATGTGTAGCTATATAAATTTGATAAATAAATAAATAGTCATTTGCTACACTGCTGAGGTACTTTTTGGTTCAAAAACATATGCAAATTTGTCAACCCAATGCTATGGCACTCACCAAATAGGAGATCCATGTAGCCAGCTTCACTCCTATGTCCTTGGTAACCTGGATGGCTTGGGATGTCTGTCTGAAAGCAAGCTGGGAAACAGCAGCAGCTAAAGATTTGATGCTTGCAAAGGTGCTGGAAGGAGGCATCTTTTCTGATACACATCCGGCTGCAGGCTTGTGGACTACAAGCAAGAAATGGGAAAATTGTATAATTAGCAAAGCAGACCGTTGTTCTCCTATACAGTAGTGGCCAAAATTGGGGAAACCTTTTATTGTATTGTATTTTTGTTGTTTGATGCCTAATAACACCACTTTTTTTTGGAGTTTCAAGCAAATAGAATAGAGTAGAGTAGAGTAGAGTAGAGTAGAGTAGAGTAGAGTAGAGTAGAATAGAATAGAATAGAATAGAATAGAATAGAATAGAATAGAATAGAATAGAATAGAATAGAATAGAATAGAATAGAGAAAGGGAATAGAATAGGATAGGATAGGATAGGATAGGATAGGATAGGATAGGATAGGATAGGATAGGAATAGAATAGAATAGAAGAACAGAGTTGGAAGGGACCTTGAAGGTCTTCTAGTCCAACCCCCTGCTTAGGCAGGAAACCATACCACAGACAAATGGTTATCCAATATTTTCTTAAAAACTTCCAGTGTTGGAGCATTTGCAACTTCTGGAGGGAAGTTGTCCCACTGATTAATTCTTCTAACTGTCAGGAAATTTCTCCTCCATTCTAAGTTGCTTCTCTCCCTGATTAGTTTCCACCCATTGCTTCTTGTCCTGCCCTCAGGTGCTTTGGAGAACAGCTTGACTCCCTCTTCTTTGTGGCAGCCCCTGAGATATTGGAACACTGCTATCATGTCTCCCCTAGTCCTTCTTTTCATCAAACTAGACATTCTCAGTTCCAGCAACCGTTCTTCATATGTTTTATCCTCCAGTCCCCTAATCATCTTTGTTGCTCTTCTCTGCACTCTTTCTAGAGTCTCAACCAGGGGTGAAATTCAGCAGGTTCTAACAGATTCTGGAGAACCGGTAGCAGAAATTTTGAGTAGTTTGGAGAACTGGAAAATACCATCTCTGGCTGGCCCCAGAATGGGGTGGGAATGAGATTTTGCAATATCCTTCCCCTGCCACGCCCATCAAGCCACGCCGACAGAACCGGTAGGGAAAAAATTTGAATTTCACTCAGGTCTCAACATCTTTTTTTTTTTTTTGGTCAGTGTCAATCCAGAAACAATGGAACTATGGAACATCAGCTTTCCACTTGTGCAAAAAAAAAAAAAACCCACAAAAAAAACAAAGCTCTATGCACAATTCTTATAACTTGGATTTTGAAAACGTTGCTGTTGCAAATGGTGTGAGTTTATGTGCGGTGCTGAAAAGGAATTGTGACTCACATTCAGCAAGTTCTTTAAAAACCTCAAAGAAACGGAGGTAGGAATATTTCTAGCACCATCTTGTGGAAATCGGGGTACTGGAGCCTAAGAAACTGCAACCATATAGCCTGACTTTCTTGGCCAACCCCCAAAATGTCTTATAAGAAATCAGGACTGGATACATTAACACTTACTATTAAGGATAAAGAAGAAACTGAATATTTTTTGATATGGGACATATTCTATCAATGGCTAGATAACAAAAACAGAACTTAGAAAGGAGGAGATATAAAAAGAGGAAATGGTAAAGTGGAGAGTTGTTAAAGATGATGTTAAGTGTTAAGTATTACCGTATTTTTCAGAGTATAAGACGCACCTACCTTTTTTGATGAGGAAAAGAAGAAAAAGAAATCTGCCTCTGCCTCCGAGCAATTTTGCCTCATTGCAGCAAATAGCCTGCTTTACTTTCATTTTCGTTTTCAGCATAGTTTGATTAGCACAAGAAAATAAAAATCTGCTCCCAGAAATTTACCTCCTTGCAGCAAGCAGCAGAGGCCCATGCAAAACAGCTGAGAGCAAAACAGCTGAGAGTCGGGAGGCTGATCCAATCAACTTGTGCTAATTAGGCCGTGCTGAAGCTGAAAGGAGCTGTTTCTTCTTGCTGCTTGCTGCAAGGAGGTAAACTGCTGGGAGGCAGAGTCCAAAGGGTGGGGGCCAGTGGGTGGGCGGGGCTACATTCGGTGTATAAAATGCACCTAAATTTTCATCCCCTTTTAGGGGGAAAAAAGGTGCATCTTATACTCCGAAAAATAGAGTAATGTTATTGTATTATTATATCATATTATTAATATGATGGAGATGAATTATCACAACATAGATGTGTAATATGACTATCTAAACGTAACTGTACCCAGAACACACACTGTTTGATGAAAATTGAATGTTATATAAATAAAACAAATAAAACGTGGGGAAAAAAAAAAGAAATCAGGACTGCAACATTCAAATTTCAAAACCAGAAAATACCCAGGTTTAATTTCTGATAAACGAAATGAATTTATGAAACTAACAAGACGAGCATCTCATAAAAGGGAAAGCTCTGGTTGCCAAACAACATATGTTGTTTCTTTTTTAAAAAAGCAAAAATAAAAGATGCTCCCTCTCTTTATTTGGATACAATATTTTGAATGGAACCAAAACAACCAAGCACAAATAAGGACTGATTATATTCTCAGTCTAAATTTGTGTCACTTTTTAGTTCAGATTTTGGCAGAGATGCAAAACTGCCTAATTTACGTTCCATTTTTATATAATGTTATTAAAGGTTTTTTTAAAAAAAGGAAAATAAATGCTACTACAAACTAATATAAAGTAAGAAAAAGAGAAAGAAAACAAGGAGAAAGCTAAGTGGAAACAAGTAACAGAAATAAAAGAAAAATAGGAAAAAAAAATGATACTAAGTAGTAGTTTCCGATCTTTCTTGCAGCAGACGTAAGCACAATTACAAATTTACCCCTTAGTCTATGGTTACAACATAACAACATAATTCCTTTCTTTTTATCACTTGTCCTGTCTAATCATCAGAACCATAAATCATGTTCATTTTTTCCTGTTCTATGCAAAAGGTCCATAAAGAGTTTCCGGTATGTAAAAAACATATTGGCCTTTTTTTTTTTTAAATCAAAGACTTTTTAAGAAGATGTTTGATAACCATTTGTCTGAAGTGGTGTAGGGTTTCCTGCTGAAGCAGGGGATTGGGCTAGAAGACCTCCAAGGTCCCTTACAACTCTGTTATTCTATTCTATTCTATTCTATTCTATTCTATTCTATTCTATTCTATTCTATTCTATTCTATTCTATTCTATTCTATTCTATTCTACTCTACCCTACCCTACCCTACCCTACCCTACCCTAACTTACCTTACCTTACCTTACCTTACCTTACCCTACCCTACCCTACCCTACCCTACCCTACCCTACCCTACCCTTCCATTCCATTCCATTCCATTCCATTCCATTCTATTCTATGTCAACTTAGTTACCTTAGCAAGTTCCATTATCTTCATCAACCTTTCCATCCCACTCAGGGGTGGGTTCCACTTACCTTTACTTCTGGTTCGTAGTGGGAGCAGGCATATGTGCTTCTGCACATGCACAGAAGTTTCTGCGCATGCACAGATCACTCATGATGACATCGGGGTGGGTGGGTGGAGCCTCCCGCCGGTTTTACTACCGGTTCTATAGAACTGGACCGAACCGGGAGCAACCCACCACTGATCCCACTGCAGTTATAGTCTATAGCAGTGTTTCTTTATCTCAGCAGTTTTGGTTTCTGAGGAACTCTGGGAGTTGAAGTCCACCTATCTTAAAATTGCCAGGGTTGAAAAACTAGAGCTCTGCAAAAAGGACAAGGTTAGGAGCATGTTCCCTACACTTAAAGATGGGAAGATAAACATGCTCTGATGACAATACCATGTGGACAGTTACCCTCTTATGTCAGAAATAGCTAAGGACCGACCTACGTTTTGAAAGCATTATTTGTTTTGAAGTCTGCCGGGTTTAAAGACGAAGAATAAGAACCTAAGAGAAGAGGATCTTGAAATGGTCTATTAGGAGATCAAATTGGGCATATAATCTGTGCTGGCAAGTTCTTTAGAACTAGGAGATGAACCAAGCACTTTGAGATATTTATGGAGGCCCACCTAGGTTCAACTGCTATACTCTTTAGAAATCAATAAGAATTCCTCAATCGTGGGCAAAGGAGCAAATGCTACAGTCCTGAAATATCTTGCTAAAGTGGGATGCATATATGAAGTTTTTCAGCTCCGAGACGAGATTTCTTTTTTTACAATAGATCAACTGAGCACTATACTAACCTGAATTGGGCTCTATTTTCCAATCCACCACCTTTTCCAGCTTTCCAACTGCAGAGATTTTAGCCACTTGGTTCACTTGACTGCTCTTCGCGTTCTTTGTCTTGATCTTCAGGCTGTTCTTGGACTGCTCATTATTTTCACCAGACAGTCCTAAAACTTTGTCCAGGATGTTCACGACAGAGCATATAGCATAGTGAAGCTGAGCTAGAATGGTGTCCTTCAAATCAGATGTAGCCTGAGGAAGAGGAGGAGATTACAGATTAACAGAGTTGGAAGGGACCTTGTAGGTCATCTAGTTCAACCCCGCCTCCACCCAAGCAGGAGACCCTACACCATTTCTGACAGATGGCAGCCCAGTCTCTTCTTGAAAGCCTCCAGTGATGAAGCTCCCACAACTTCCGAAGGCAACTTGTGTTCCATGGGTTGATTGTTCTCACTGCCAGAAAATCCTTCCTTATTTCCTGGTTGAATCTCTCCTTGTTCATCCTCATCCATTATTCCTAGTCTGGCCTTGGAAAATAGCTTATGGAAAATAAGCTTATGGAAAATAGATAATGGAGAAAGTTCTTTATGGCCATTTCAAGCAAGACAATGGATCTGTCTGGTAGATTTAGCAGAAAGGTAAATAGGAAGGAGGAGATGTCTAGAAGTTTACTAGGCTAGTATAGTCCTAATGGAGAGTTCAGCAGCTTCTAGGCAGACCTCAAATTTAAGTCATGAAAGCCTACATTTTTGAGATGAGAGCTATACTTGAAACATGGGTTCAGGATGAAATAAGTGCAGCTAGGTTACAGGCCTGGAAGCCATCTTTTGCATTGGGCTTTCAGGCCTGCCACATTTACTACTGTGGGAAATTGGGAGTGGGGATTGTATGGAGCCTGGGTGATATATAGTCAAAATAACATTCCTTTCTCAGAGAGTCAAGGACATCTTGTCCTGCACCT